>LXHY01000017.1:0-526389 GCA_002093855.1 Fusarium praegraminearum | reverse complement strand
TCTTCTTCTTTTTTCCCTCTCTCTTCACCACCACCTTCAAACCAGTCACTCTTTTCACGGCTTCCAGCCTACCACACTCTTTTTTATTATACATAATAATTTAGGTCGCTTCACAGCTTCTTATCAACAATCCCGTTTTCCTACCTTACCAATTACCATATACCGTAATTCCTAAATCCAACCTTCAAGATGCAGTTCACCATCTCCGCCGCTGCCCTCATGGCTTTCGCCGCCCAGGCTCTTGCCCAGGTCGCTGACTTCGACCCCGTCCTCACCCCCACCAACTGGGAGCAGGTCCAGACCGGCGAGACCCTCCAGATCACCTGGCAGGCTAAGCCCAAGTACTCCGGCGAGAAGATCTCCATCTCTCTGATCGGTGGTGCTACCCAGAACACCCAGGTCCCCATCAAGACCATTGCCACCGGTGTTGACAACGACGCTGCTTCCTACTCCTGGAAGATCGACTCTTCCGTCGGCACCAACAACGTCTACGGTCTCGTCCTCAAGCTCGAGAGCAACCCCGAGGTTTTCCAGTACTCTTTCCCCTTCAAGATCGAGGGTGGCAAGGAGAAGCCTTCCGAGGCTGAGGAGAAGCCCTCCAAGACCGAGGAGAAGAACGACTACGAGCTCCCCACCATGGCTCCCAAGCCCACCAAGGAGGCTTACCCCGTTCCTCACACCACCGTCGTTGCTGTCCACGAGACCGTCACTGTCCCTTGCAACACCACCACTGTTGGCGGCTCTCCCACCACCTTTGTCCCCGTTGTCAAGACTCACTACCCTGTCCCTCCTCCTGCCCACCAGGCTCCCCCTGCCCACAACAACGGCACTGCTCCCCAGCCTCCCGTTTACACTCACCCTGCCCAGCCCAACGTTCCCGTTGTTCCCACCAAGCCCGCTGGTCAGCCCCCTGTTTACGGACAGCCTACCCCTACTCCCGTCCCTGTCTCCGGTGCTGCCCGTTTCGGTGCTCCCGTTGCCCTGGTCGCTGGTCTCGTCATGGCCGCTTTCGCTCTGTAAGCGGAGTCACGCACTTGATCTTTGGTTCTAGCGTGGCGTCATGACTTCATGACTGCATTTTAGAGGGTTTCTCATTTCTTCTGGGTATGGAGCAGACTGGGTATAATAGGACTCTGTTGCGCACATACATTGCTTCTTTTGTTGGTATTTATGAGACGGAAGGTTTTCTGGATTGTTAATGTATTGAGGAAAAAACTATAAAACCCAATTTGGGTTATTTGTCTTGATCAATTTTCTCCGATGTAGCTGCCCTGTGTTCCTCTGCCGCTACGTCGAATAGACATATGACCCAACTTTTGTTTTCCCAGGGATCATCACCTTCTAGTGTTATGAATATGAATACTAAGATACCCCATTTTACTTTGACAATTGCATCTTACAACATGGCTCCTGTATTCCGTCTTTTGCGTGATTTAGGTAAATCGACTAAGTTTGTCTTAATATTGTGATTTTCGGCATGTGAAACCGCTGGGGACAAACGTGCGTATCAATCTTGTGGATCTAACGGCGTTGCATACTGGATTCCTTGGATCAAGGGAAATTACGTAGCAATAGATCTCCGCTCTCGAAACTTTACTCTGGGCCATCTCCATGCTCTTTGATGTTTCTCTGCAGGTTGATCGCTGGGCTGCTTCACCCGTTCATTTTGTGTCGTTTCGTCTCAAATGGATGTCTGTCAATCAATCAATCGACGGTAATTGATTGTGAGGCACACCCCCCACCATTACGTGTAAGAAAGCCCTACCGGTGAAGGAATGCTGGAGCATTACGAATCCGTCATCGTTCGTTTCAACCGTTGCCGGCAGTGGCGCCCTTGGCATGAGCTTGATGCCGTTTCGCCGCGGACTGGAACGCAACTGTTGCTTGCGGGTAACTAAACATAGTTGTGAGGTATTTCGCCCTTGTTTCTCCTTGTAGATCAAATACTTTAGGCAGAGCCCTTTTGCTACTATGAGATGCAAGGGAAGTAAGACTGGGGAAGTTGCAGATTAGACTGATCAAGTGGAAATAGTATGTACGGCAGACGTTCGTTGATACAAAAACAAGCTTTGCAACAAAACAAACTGTAGATCATAATTCAGTTACCAACTTTCAGGGTCACGGCGATCTAACATCCCATGACACTCGGATCGAAAGAAAACTCGGTGTTGCAGTTGATTGCGTATACAAGTCTCACATTCGTGTCCCGTTTCACAGATAAGGGAAGACATCGAAACAGCCCGTCCTCACTGTCTTTTGTGTCACTGAGACGCAGCGCCTCTTGTCTGTCTGTCAAACGCACGCGGCGCTTTTGTGGCGTTTTGATCGACAGGCACAAATTCGAACCTAAATGTCTCATTCTCAACGTCATTTGGTCTTGGTGTAAGAACGCAAAGTATGTCATTGACGGTGGTTGGCAATTGATGATTGTATCACTAGACGCGTGGTAGACGAACTAAGCACAAATAATTATACATTGACAAAAGTTTGGTACGGAAATTGTCTTGCTTTAAGTCGCTTCTTTCTTCTCTCTTCATTCCGAACTTCACTCGGGTGTAGAGAAGACATGTCGATCACTGGTTAGGCAATTGGAGCATGGCGAAGACAAGCTTACAGAAACGCAACACGGTAGGAGTTGGAGTCGCTTGTGGATTTTAACCCATAGTATTCGTGAAAAAGAAACCTTCGCATCGTCCTTTGATGCGATAGACTATCCTATTAACCATAACTGCCAAAACTTAACCGCTCCACTGAACCATTGCGCGCCTAACCAGCATTCAAACCAATCAATAATTTCGTAAAACATCAGTAACCAGTTCATTTATTGCTTTTTTCCTTACCAAACACTCCAATGCGCTTAGTGACCTCCAATTTGGCCCTTTGGCAGTGGGGGAATCCAGCAGACAGCCAGGTTCAACGCAATAGTGATGATTCCAATGACCCAAAAGCCCATGGCATAGTCATTGCCACCATGCATGAAGCGGAAGACAATAGCAAAGATAACACCGCCAATGTTACCGCCACCTCCAGTCAATCCTGACAAAATTCCATTTGCAGAAGGGTGTACGTGAGGCACAAGAGCAAAGTTCGCACCGTTACCAGCCTCGATGAAGATGGCCATGACGACCACGAGACCGACCATGGTACCGATGTTACCCCCGTTAGCCTCAGAAGGGTTGATCTTTCCAATAACGATGAGAAGAGCACCAGTCACGAGTCCACAGGTAATGATCCAGACCTTCTTGAGCCAGAGGCTGCGTCCAAAATTGTTGTACAACAAGTCTGCGATAACTCCACCCAAAGGTCGGTTCACAAAGTTAAGGAAGCCAAAGATCGCAGCGTAGTTACTGGCTTTGGTTTGGTCGAGATGGGGGAAGTTCTTCTTGAAGTATGAGCTGAGGATGGCGTTGATAGCAAGCTCGCCGCCAAATGAGCACGCGTAGGTAGCGATGTGAAAGATGGTTTGAGGAGAGTATGTGACGGGTAGCGCTTCGCGGAGGCTTGGCTTGACGACGATCTCGCCTCGAGCAATCTCCATAGCTTCTGTGCGTGAGATAGAGTGCTCGTGATCGCCAATCTTGACATCTTTCTCTTCACCTGGGCTCTTCTCCTCGTCTGAACCTGCGCGATCAGGTGTGCGTGTGCCAATAGGAGTAACATCGCCAGAGCTAGAGATCCCGTGCGCTTCCATGTTCTTTCGGACAAGCTCATCTTGGTTATCCCAGGATCCCATGGGGCTATCTTCACAGAGGAGCAGCATGCCGAGACCACAGACGATCAAGCAGACCAAGGGAACAATAAAGGTGACTCTCCAAGCCTTTGAAGGAGTCAGGCCGTGGTTGGCAACCAGGGAGTCAAAGACAGCAGGCATGATGAAATAGGTGCTTTGAAATAGTTAGTGGAAATCCCTATGAACCCTTTCTTTTTTTCAAAGACTGGTGTCGTCGTGGGTGACAGGGGTGACTTACATTCCGCCACCAGCATTACCCCATCCTCCTGCTAGAGCATTGGCAGTGCCAACTACGTTCTTATCGAAGAACCCAGTGCACCATACCTGGCAAGGCACAAATGTTGCGCCAAGAATACCAATGAAGAATCGAGAGATGTATAAGCCAGTTGCACTGTTGACAAGTGGTGCGAGACCAATAGGTAGACAGCCCAGGAGAATCAAGTAAGCGAAGACGCGTCGAGGGCCGTACAAGTCACACAAAGGGCCAGTCAAAAATCGAAGGAAGAATGTAGCAGAGAGAGAAACGATATTGGAGTTCGCGATTTGGGCCGGTGTGAGATGAAGATCTTCTTTGATAGTGACTGTCAATAGAGGGGGGAAGGTGTACCTGGTATCTTGTTAACACACCACAACAGCAATACTTGGAATTTTTCAACTCACCAAGCCCAGAAAGCAAGCATAAATCCAAGCCATGAGAAAGAAAAGACTCTGCCGTACATGTCGACAGGGTTGAGCATTGGTACACTTCGTGCTTTTCTACTGATGGGGTTGACCTCAGGGGCCTTCCACAGGTGGGCGATTTGAAAACCCATCTTGAACAAGTTTTTCAACGAGTTCGCTAGATCTCGAGCCAGATAATTTGTAGCCTTTGAAGATAGTTGAGATGATTTGCGAGAATTGAAAGGGTCTTGATTATCCCTGAGTTGCTTGTTGATGATGAGCTTGAATGACCTTTGAAACGGGATGATGCTTAGGACATATATAGCACGATTGTGCTGTATACTTCGTAGGCCAAGTTGAGCAAAAACATCAAAAATTGTATCTCCGGATTTCCTAGAACTATCTTTGGGATACTGAATCGATAAGAAGACGACAGCTTGTCTGTGGTGTCTTGGAGATGGCAGTGAGAGAACGGTGCACCGATACTCGGAGGCCCGGAGATGCACAATTCACTGAAGCCTGTACAGAATTCTTCGTTAATCCGATAAGAACTGGGCTGATGTTGTAGGCTAAGAGCGGCCCGTTGTAGTGTAGTATTGCAGAGCCTCAGTGGTCGACAGTTGATAGTCTCACAGCCTTCCAAACACTGAATGATCAACTTTGGTGAGTTTGTATTGTGATAGATATCCAAAGATGTTTTGCCAAAGTTGTCAAGTCCTTCTCAAGTCCTAGTTATCATGCTGTGAGCCCCTGACAAGCAAGTCTTAAATGGCTTTTTGGGCGTCAAGGCGTAATCACTCAAGCGAGGGTGAACAGCCAGATAACCAAATTAGATTAACCGGCAGAGATAACGATGCAGACGAATAGTATTGATCAACATGTGCTTTTTATTTCCAGCCCATGTCTCAAACAATGCAAGTATGCGAGTCGAATGACGAGACGCGTCCTTGCTAGACATGGCGAGATAAGAGCTGCAGCATCACCGAGTGACAGTGTTAGTCGAGACGGCCATGTACCGAAACTACTTAACCGACCCAGAACCTTAAGCTGCAAGCCAAGGTGCTCACGGTGTTGTCGTCTGATAAGCTGATCGTCTGTGTTCAAATGCTCAACATGTAATTGGCTATAGGCCAGGGTGCCTGGGCGTAACGGGTGCAGCAAGGGCGATCAACAAGAGCCGCGATAAGGAACAAGGCTATTGCGATCCCCTAGCCGCTACAGAGAGGCTTGTTCCAGGGGCCTGAATGGCACTCAGAAGGGTGGGAGATAAGGCCGTGGTGGTATTTGGAGAACTGAAATGTGAATCTCCGCGGAGTAAAGGTGTGGCGGGGTAAGGTCATATATATACCACGCAGCAGGCCATAGCTTCAGCGATAAAGGACAGGAACGGTGGAGATAAGCAATGTTTCGAAGGTTGGCATTTTCGAGAAGGGAAACACGGCAATGCGCTAGGGAATTATCCTATCTTGTCGCGGGCGTAAAGGAAAGGTGGTGTCGTGTCAATCATGGGGGCCCCAAGCGTGCGATGTTGTTCGTACTGGACGCCCAACCCTGGTCTTTCGCCTTTATATAAGGCTGTTGCGAGACCCGAAAACGTTCCAGTTACAAGAAGATGGTATAGTTGGTGTGTATGTAAATACTATGCCGTCATTTGGCATATCGTCCATCATCAGCGACATGACGAAAGAGCAGTCGATCAGGATTGTTGCCTCTCAGTGAGCAACTCAAGCGCCGCCTTTTGATGATGTTGCCTGGACTGCAAGTATGGAATGCTCAGCCCAGCAATAAGAAGAAATTTGAATCGTCCAGATCTTGAACAAGCTGAGGACTAGCGAAAGCCATATAGCCACTTGACACTGGGCGTGGTTGAGGAACCACTAAGGGCGCTGAGAAGCTGTATTTGAGTTTAACATCCTCAAGGATCTGGTCTTGGAAGAGACCCGAGTCGTCGCCGTCGCCCGCTTGGACGTGTTTCAATCGACATGGTTTCTTGGGTCATTTCCTGTCGTTACTGGATCATCTTCCTTTCTGGAAGCATATAAAACCGTTCAAGGTTGATTGGTATGCTTTTTGGTATAGAGCAATGGCGTCAGTGGGAAGTGGAACCGAGTCCAAGTTTAATCCACGCGCCGAAATCGGCAAAAGGAATAAAACGACCTAGAACCTAAGAAGGAACGAATGTTTATAAACACTCATGCAATCTCTATGGATTCTTATTGAGGGTTAGCATTCTTAGTCTTGTTTCTCTTATATTCATTCTCCATCATGGTGAATATTCCGCATCATGAAGCTCAGGTCTTCATTACAACTCAATCTTGGACAACGCCATGATCCCCATGGAGCAATTGCTTCGGAGGGATTCACAGAGCGTCCAAGTCGATCATGATGGCTAAACTATATACGGTAAGAGGGGCACTTAAAACTCTCTTCTCTGAGTGGAGGAATGAAGGGTTAGGCTCTGGGTTTTTGCCGATTTTTTTGCGTAAACATTTTTTTCTTAATGACTCGGGCCCGTGGAGGGGCAGTTCTTCAAGAGTTTTGTTTTCTTTGGTGGGGGATACATTTTAACTTGCGATAATTGTCCTTCTTTCTCTTTAAACCTCCAAGTTTTGGTCAAAGTTGAATCAAAACAAGCCAGATCAACCCCGATTTCTCCAAAGGTGAGTCTCTTCTCTCCAATATGTTCTAGTCTCTCGTCATCACGTGGCCCCCAGCCTTTACTCTGACGGCATCGTATCCCCCCTCGTCACTCCAAAAAAAAAAAAGCTGGTAGTACGGCTCATGGCCAAAATTATGTGGGGTTACTCTCGGTGTGTCTTCACCTTGTTAGACTCATGATGAGACAGTTAAAAGAGAAGAGACAGAGATATTCATCAAATCAATCAATTCGATAAGAAACACATGTGACTAACCATGAGATTTCAGATCAAACCCTGCTTCCGCAGTCTGAGTCTAAACTTGACAACTTTTGCCATGGCTTCCTCAACCGTCCCCAAGACCTGCAAGGTCATCACCGCTGAGACCATCGCCAAGGGTTTCCTTGGTGAGGTCAAGGACACACTGGCCAAGATCCAAGGCTCAAACCCGTGCACGCCTACCTTGGCTGCTTTCCTCGCCAACGGTGATCCCGCTGCTGTCAAGTACGCCGAGTGGTCCAAGAAGACATGTGAAGAGAAGTGAGATATTCCTCTGTGTAGCTTGAATATCGTCCTGTCTATTGGGTGATGGCTACCCCCTGACCTGGCGCTAATGTATACCACAGCGGCTTCAACTTTGACCTCCGAACTGTGGACAAGGAGCTCCTTGAGGAGGAGATCATGAAGGCCAACGAGGATGAGGATGTTGACGGCATGATCGTCTACTACCCCATCTTCCCCAACAACCCTTCTCACGACAAGTACATCCAGGAGTCTGTCGATCTCGGCAAGGACGTCGAGGGTCTTCGACACCAGCACATCCATAACATGTACCACAACATCCGCTTCATTGACCCTCCCGAGAACCGCAAGAAGTCCATCCTCCCTTGCACTCCTCTCGCAGTTGTCAAGATCCTCGAGTACTTGCAGATCTACAACCCCATCCTGGCTTCCGGAAACCGACTCTACGGTAAGACCATTACCGTCATCAACCGATCCGAGGTCAACGGCCGACCACTTGCCGCTCTCCTCGCCAACGACGGCGCCACCGTTTACTCTGTGGATATCACCGGCGTCCAGGTCTTCACCCGCGGGGAGGGTATCAAGAAGGCTCGCCACCTTGTCCAAGACAAGGAGGGCTGGAAGCTCGAGGACTGCCTTCCCCTCAGTGATGTTGTCATTGGAGGTGTTCCCGTTGAGTCTTTCAAGGTCCCCACCGAACTCATCCGCGAGGGTGCCGTCTGCATCAACTTTTCGTCTTACAGAAACTTTGACGGTCCCGCCATCAAGGAAAAGGCCTCTATTTACGTGCCATCTGTCGGCAAGGTTACCATTGCTATTCTGTTGAGAAACCTGGTTGTAAGTGTCACTCGTCCACCATACGACAAGCCCTGTGATACTAACCAGTCAGCGCCTCATTGCCAACCGACCCTCCAAGGATGAGTCGCAGAAGAATGTCGAGGCCCGAGCTGAGGCTTTTGCCGACGACTAGACTGACTACTATTTTTGTGCGTGAAAAGGAAGGGGAAAAAGAAAGATCTTTTGAGATGAGGGTTATGATTGCTTTGAACTAGATTATGGAAAGAAAACCCCACAGGGATACATGTTTTGCGAAAGCAAGGAAAATGCATTTTGTTAAGGAGTTGCTATAGATGGGATATATCAAAAAATGGGATGATGGGATGACCGGAAAAGCTGATTCACCTGGAGATCTTGTGAGATGTGACGAGCTAACCCGTATTCTACCTTGCACCACAAACTTGTAAAATAATGCATGAGCTGAGAAGCTGAGCTTCTGTTTTGTCTTGTCTTGTCTCGGCTGCTCCGTTCTGATACCTTTATACGTGGTCCAGGTAGCCCAGGACTCGAGTATGACTCTCTTTTCCTTTCTTTTCTCGTAGGATTTCGAGGCGTCTTTTATTGAAACACAAACAAAGTATGGCGGGCCTATCGATGATGAGATCGGTTACTTGCTGAGATATGATAGCTGTGCTACTCCACCACGTATGTCTGTACATCATCTATTTTAAAGCCATGATGATCGGAATTGCTTTTTGCATTGCAGGTAGGTCTTGGTGGTTATCTTAATCAGTTTCGAAAGAGTTATGCTATCATTCAACCTGGAATTACTGAGTGTTTTCAGCTTGGAAGTTTAATTAGGCTGTTCTTTAATACGTTCTGGAAGCTTTCCTATAACGAGGATATCCTGGCGGCGTGGTGGATTGGATTGGATTGGCGCCCCTTTCTCTTACATACTATATTAGTAGTTATCGCGTCCAGTCCTTGGGCCGGTTCTTGGTCCGTACTACGACGGATACATACGTGGTAATCCCGGTCTATAATGAAGGAAATTGGCTGGTGCAACATTGTAGTTTTCGATCAGCTTAGTTTATCCATAGTACCGGAGAATGCAACCCAATTAGAGAATGACGGCGCTTTGTTATCAAGGATGGATAATATTATGATCATGTATCCGTACTATTGCAGGTCTTGTCCCTTTACTTTCCTTTCTTTCCTCAGGAGAACAACAAGCAACTTGCGTAACCAAACTAAACGACACCTGAGCTAGTACAGAGCACGGATAGGTGCAGTATCCATACCGAGGTAGAAGCGTACGACAGGTTCTTACGGATACACTGCAGATCTTTACACGACTTTTGTTTCTGCGTACCTAGCTAGAACTTGGTGAACCAGACATGGTCGTTTCCAACATGGGCGGCGCCATACACCATTGTTTCGACCTTTGACTGGCTAGCCTATCGGTCACCACCAATCAAAATACTCAGGACGACACCCTGAAGAAAAAAACAAAGTGCCCCAAAGTCTACAGTAAAACAAGGCATAGTCCCCCATATTTCCCGTTTGGCGCAACGACCCGGACAAGACGCCAGTCCAGTCAGGTTCCAGTCAACTAGTGCTGAGGTCGGTTAGTGGTACTGCTA
This sequence comes from Fusarium praegraminearum, assembly GCA_002093855.1. Taxonomy (NCBI): domain Eukaryota; kingdom Fungi; phylum Ascomycota; class Sordariomycetes; order Hypocreales; family Nectriaceae; genus Fusarium; species Fusarium praegraminearum. The sequence goes on along the minus strand of LXHY01000017.1, from coordinate 516,421 downwards.
AGTTAGTGAGAGGAGACTCTAAAAAGCTGGCCTCCCGGGCGGTGCCAACGCCAAAGATTGAACAGTCCACAATCCTTCCATCATTCCAAGACGTTGCTGGTGACTAGTTTTGAGAGGTTGAACAAAAACTTAAAGCTAAAAACTGGGCAATTATGCCTGCATCCAACGGTTTTCTCCAACGTCTTAACAATCATTATATAACATCTCGCCCACCCACGCAACACTGCAGGCAGACTCCATTCTATACTGCTGTTATTTAAGATCTGTGGAGAAGCTGCATAGAGGTCTGAGTGTCAAGGCCGAGCTCAATTAAACGGGTACGTACCAAGCTGCGATCCATTCCAATAAGGGAACCCCAACGTCCATCACCATCATTCTTTCCATCCATAGGTTCAATTACTTTTCCACTTTGGATGCTCTCCCTCACTCATTCTGAAAGGCCGTTCTTTCGTATTGGATATGCCTGTGTAATTGGGTCCTTGTCTTTGGCTAACTTAGTAGTCTACGCCTTTTGCGATTAGAACCTTGCCTCCGTTCTCTACCTACCTACTGTACAATACCGATCTACTGGCCTTCTTAATTCACCCCTCGTCTATTCATTCGCTCCTTACTCGATTACCTTCCTTCCTTTGTCCGATCGACTTCCTTTCCCGGTTACCAGCTGCCGCTCTAATTTTTTCGCGCCACGCTACATACCTACCATAGTACCTGCTGCTTTTCGACTGGCAGACTCTCGCCATCTAGACCACCACTGCAAACGTCGAATCACCGTCCTGTCGCATTCCCTCGAAAACAAGAAACGCAGCAAGCCTTCTGCAAGCCAGCTCGCGTGCGCAGCCGAATTGGGGCCGAACGTTACTTCGGGGCTTGTCAAGGTGTCCCAAAAACCCGCCAGTCGCTTAGAGCGCGCTACAAGACGAGACGAAACGAAACGAAACGAGGCAAGACATAGTTCCATTGACCGAACATTCGCCATTTCAGACAATCGATCCTCTCCTTGTATTCGACCGCGTTCACTACGATAACCATGGCGGCGCAAACCATCCCAAATTACAGTCGCGATGTTCGCCATGGCAAATCGGGCTCCGGCTCTTCATCCAACTATGGGCCAATCCCTGGATCACCTACTCTCACAAATCCTGATATGATCTTGCCCGATTATGATTTCGATGCCGCTTTCGATCAGCTGTCACAACAACCACACATCCCCATGTGGGACAATGCTCAAACCACCGACATGCGCTTTCATCTCCCTGCTTCGCAAAACCAATTTATCGCCGGGCCTATTTCTCATCCGACCCCTATCATATATGGAAACGGAACTATGTTGTCCGACATTGGCGAGGTGACGGAAGTAGAGAGTGTTGTGGGAAAGGGGGCACGGCGCGGATCGGCGCAGTTATCTGTCTACAGCAACGACGATCACGGACTAGGCACTTCACCAACTGCGGGCGCATCGCGCATCAAGCCAAGGTCACAAATACAGCAGCGTGAGAGGAAATCTTCGCTCGACTCTAATAGTACCATAACGTCGCACGGTCGTGGCGCGCAATTTGGCGATTTTGACGATGCTGTTAGCGTCGACGATGTAGACTTCCAGGGCGATGACGAAGAGAGTATGGCATCGTCCTATGTCGAGGGAACCGCTGCACGAGAACCCAAGGCTGTACGCGTACCTCGTATCGAAGACATCTCAAACCAACGCTATTCGACCAGTTCTCTGAGTGATAGGGCCGAACAGATTCTGGCCAATGCTAAGCAAAGATTAACGGTATGTTTCGATTCTGAGACCCGGTAGACGCTGCTGACAATTTTGCAGGCAATGGAAGGAAATCTCTACAGAGCAAAAGGTTCTCTGTATTCCCCCACGTCCGATGGGTCGACGCCGTCTCCCTCAATCGCGCGGCCTGCGACATCCTTACGAGAGTCTAATGCAGGTTTAGGCTCAGGCTCAGTACAAGGACACTCTAGGAATACAAGCGAAAACAAGTTTCACAATGGGATTGCGAGTCCAACTTTTCCGCAGCGATCTGCCAGTGCCCTGGGGGCTGCTGGGGGTTACCGTCAACCGTTGACTTCTTCAAGAAGTGCAGATGCTTTGGGAATTGGCTACGGCGCTTCATCCCAGAGAAGCCCTGTGAGTGCCCTTGATCCTATGATGGAAGCTTTGAGCGAAGACGAAGGCGGCATGCCTGGGAATAGTCGGCGCAGCTCCCACCTCTATAGCCAGCTCAGCCCTGCTTTTGGGTCCATGACAGACTCCGATATACCCAGGTCCCCGTCAGTGGCTCAGGTACGCGACCTAAAGCACCAAATGAAAGATTTGAGAGGGAAAATTTCCAGTCTCAAGGAGCAGGCCCGGGCCGACAGTATGAAGCGACGTAGTTTGCAGAGCCTTAGGACACCTAGTCCGTTTACGCACTCGAGATGGGACCAAGCATTGCCAGAGTCTAGGAAATCGCAAGAAAGCACGCCTGATGCGCTTAACTGGCAAGCACCGTGGAATGCGGACACTCTTGACGAGAAGCCTGATGGTCAGATCTCACCCAAACAGGATCCAAAGGGGGCTTCAGAGCTGGAAAGAGCCAAGGCAGCAGATATCGAGTACGAAGACGCTCGCAACACTCTTGAGTCACCAGATGAAGCATTGGCCATGGAGGCGAAGGTGTCTACTCCAGTGGACGAGATACTCGGTCCTCAAAACGACTCTCAAGCGCAGGAAAACGACGACATGATTGATGACGGCGAAACATGGGAGGGAGATTTGGAACTAGAAGATGAGGAAGTGAAGGAAGAACTTCAATACAGTCAACAAACGGATGGATATGATGACAACCTGGAGGACGACGAGGATGAGTTTGTGGACTTTGAAAGCGAAAGTGGCGAGTCGTCTTACCACGATGCGATCCAAAATGCTGTGTCTCACGAGGACCGCGAAGACGCTTTCGACTACGAGCACTTTTTCCTCCATTCAGCAATGGGATCAATGAGTCAGCATAGACGCGGGAGCTGGAGCAGTGTGAGTTCGGATGATTCCGTCGAGACAACTCGTGGGCCCGTTATCACTCCGGCTCCTGGTACTGACTCTGATTCCGACCACGAACGGAGGCCGAGTGTTGAGTCCATGGCATCCTTCAACTCCTTCACCACAGCGACCGAGGGTCGCTCGAGTCGTAACTCAACCTTTGGGAATGTGACTGAGACTGTCGTGGAAGTTCAAGGGGGTATAAAAGCGCCTTTGAGTGGGAAGCGAACAACGTTTGGGGGATTCAAGTTCCCTCAGGGACGAGCTGTTTCGAGGAGCGGTTCCGTCGACCTCCAACAGCAGCAGCAACAGCCTCGGCGTGGCACGGTAGTTCATCGCCCTGCCAGCAGTGCAGCTAGTTACGCACGCCATCGCCCTTCTATGCCGTCTTTCGGATCCACGGGGACGAACCGAAGCTTTCCACTGGTGGACAAATCCAAGACGGCCAATGGGATTCTGACTCCCAATAGCAGCACTCCTGGAGGATCACCCGACTCGGAGCTCAAGCAGATCTCTGCAAGCCTCTTGAACGAAGCAGCGACCTTGGGCGGCATCGAGACAGGCCACAGAGATGGTGATGCGTCGCCTATGCAAGGAATCGACAAGGAAAGTCAGATCCTGGTAGAGAGGCTTGTGGCCAGTCTCGGCAAGTGCGTGCTCGGGTTGACAGAGTCGTCGAGAGCCGGATCAGAGGCACGCATGTATCGCAGGAGGATCGATGCTGCGCGACGTGTACTCGAAGGTCTTGATGAGTGAAGACGACTGTTTTGACGTTTATACTTGGTTGGCGACTCAAAAGATGGGACATTTCTACTGCAACGTATTTGGCGCTTTGCACGGAGGGGATGTTACACATCACAGATGATGATGATGCTCTGGTTTGGAGCACCTAGGTGGCGTTAAGACCTGTCTTGGATCAGACCAGGTTTATGTTCGATACCCGTCAAATCTAGCGATTTTCTTTCATTTCTTGTACATATTTTACCAAGAGGGGGTTTCGCATATTCACTGCCATGCCTACTACGTTTAACACACAATATTTTACTTTATATACTTTCGCTTCAACTTATTTATTAATGAGTCCAAGTGCTGTTCTTGATCGATGGTCCGTGCAGATCTTTCGCTTACATTACATGTTTTGCATGTGACAGTTGAAATCTTTGATGGGGACGATTGTCAACAGAAGCTATCGTCATGTTGATGTGATGGAGGGAAACGAGGATTGGCTGATATTTGTCAGATAGTCAAATTGCATTGACTATTAAGTTTCACCTTTATTCGCTGGAAAGCAACAATGCCAGAGGCCAGTGGCTCACGTCAGGCACAAGGTTCTAGAATTAATGATCGACAAGAACAAAGGAAGCTTAATGACAAATGTCAACTTCATTCAACAACACATCACAACACCTTTGATCAGTGCATGTTGCATGAAAAGAAGAAGTTTCAAGCAAATTACAGGTTCAGCTAAGACAAAGAGACAAAAGGGGTATTTAATTTGCTCCATCTCCATCTCACCTTACCCATCTTAGACCGCAACTTCATCCTCACGACTACCCTGGACGTTAGCTCAGAAAAGCCACGAAAACAAACATTTCCCCCACCATCAACATCAACATCAACCTTGACCCGAACCTACAACCCTAACATTGACAACCACCACCAACTATCCGTGCCAAAACAAAATGCCTTCCGTTGACTCACCAAGTATGGCGACACACTTCATCACCTCCTTCCTGCCCCCAGAGCTCGCAGAGACCGTCCAGAAACACATCCTCAGCCCACGCTCGCCAGTCCAAGTTGTCGTGCGCAACGTCCTTGTCCAGGCGCAGAACGTTATCGACACAGTTACGCCTATCGTCGAACCTATACTCGACCGCGTCATGATCCTACTTGCCGAAAACCAAGGCCTTGTCGGCGTTATTGCGTCGCTGCTCGTGCTTGCCACTGTTGTCATCATCCTCAACTGGATCCGTCGTCTGCTCATGTGGTGGACACGCATGGCGATGCGCGTTATGACATGGGCCTTTATGTTTGCCCTGGCAGCGTGGATCTGGGAGCGTGGCGTCTTTGAGAGCGCGAGAGACATGACCGTTATAGGCGCTAGGATTTTGGGATACCTGGCCGTCATTAAGGACGTCTGGCTACAAGAGTACGACCGCTACGAGGCACAGCAGGGCATGGCTGGAACAAGAGGTCCTGCATCGGGACGATCCAGATAAACACTCCATTTGATGAAATGTGTGCGGTCTACAGTCATTCTGCGACCATTATTTGACTGGCACACGATACGAAATTGGTTGGATACCCCAAAGAGATGGAATACGACAAAGAAACACGAACATTAAATAGCATCGACCATTACAGCAAGCACAATTACTACGGGACAGGGCATTGCTGTCATACTTATGACGAAAAAAGTTGGAAAATTGGGACAGTTTTGGGGTGGACGGCTGAGAGAGACAAGGACACACATCTATCCAAGCTCTTTTCAGTCTCAGATTATGGAAAAGCAACCAGTAACGCCGGCGCTATGCAATACTACTATCAAGATACCACACAGATTTCCTTTTTCTTACACATGTTTGATTTTCCCGTCGTGCTCTCCCTAACCGTCAAACTCTTCGGTTTCCTCGTCGTGAGGCTCCTTGGGATCTTGAGCTTCATGGAACTGTATGCAGTCGTCAATGTAGCTCAGGATAGCAGCAACGCTGTCCTCGTTGGTCACGTCCAGTTTGTGATAGTTGATCATGCTGAAACTCTCAATCAAGCCAGCCACCGCGCGGTTCAACCGTCTGAAACTGGCACCCTTCATAACCTGGTCCTTCTCGTCGGGGGCTTTTGATTCGTCGTCTTCGGCATCTTGGCCCTCTGCGATACGGCGTGTGTGCTCGACGGGATCATCGTCGAGTAAACCTACATCGGGAGTAAGGAATCGCTTAAGGTCCTTCTTCTTGACCTGGCCCTTGACAAGATCCATCTTGGACAGGATGTTGATGTGTGGCACCTCGAGCATAAGCATGGCACTCATGGCACTGAGAGTTCCCGAGAAGAATTTTGCGCGATCAACGACAAATGTGGCTTCGAGAAGATAAACAGCGGCCATGCGAACATCGAGAGATCCAGGCTGAGTCAGGAACTTGACGAGAGCCGGCAGGATAGGAACATGGGTGTATAGTTCGATCTGTCCAGGCATATCGATAATAATGAGATACTCTTCGGTCAGACCCTCGAGAGCATCCGTCAACCAGTCAAGGTTCTCCATGAGGAACTCGAAGCAATATATGAGACCGCCATTGGGCCCGAGGCCAACTTCTTCCATGGCATCTTTGAGAGAGATGAGCTCCTTAATGTCGAGGTCGGGCTCATGTTCAAAAGACTCGGCGGCAGGATCGAGGTTGATGTAAAAGGCTGAACGGCGGTTCAGGTTGAGATGGGTGATGAGGGCGGCGCAAAAAGTAGACTAGACGTGACACGAATACGAGGTCAGTTGAGGCGCTCTAATAAACGTTGGGGATATTGTGACCCAAGCACGCGATTCGAGGAGACATGATGAGAGTGATATGGCAAGAAAAAGAACAGGCGGTAAAGTATCCCAGACGAATAAGCGAAATACAATGTAGGCATTCTGAGTCAAAATGAAATGACATGTCTACATACCTTGCCCGCGCCCGCAGGGCCCATAACCATAGCACCGAACTTGCTCATCTTGAAGAGGTGGTGATGTATGCGATTTGGTGTTTTGTTTCGTCAGGCCAAGTGAAATCGACAAGGGAGGGGACAAAATGCGATGGATTAGGTACAGTGCAGTCAAGTCAAGTACAGTCCCTACCTGCGAGCTTCCAGGGTCGAAGCTAGCTGCAGTCCAACCGTACTGTTTCTAAGCAGCTCCACTTTGGAGGGACAGACGCAGGCGCAGGCTGGAAACGGATATCAACAACAGGTTAATGATATGTGTATGTATGCGGGATAGGATAACCTAGGCTTAACCGGCTATATGACTTGGATATCGGATATCGATGAGATGCATGTACTTCTTCTAGATGTGGTGATGATGACGAGCTTGTTCTTTGGTGAACTTTTGGCACCTTCTGGAATGGTGGGGTAAAAGTTCGGGTATATTGTTAGTCTTTTTTTTTCGCCTTCTTTTTTTTTCGCCTTCTTTTTTTCCTTCTCTTTTTCCCAGGTTTTTTTGCCCCTCCTACTCGGGAGCCAAAAAAAAAAAAAGTTGTTTCCCATGGATGCCCTTCCTTGTACCTCAACTGGTGCAGCTCCCTTCGGCCCCGCCATGTACCAACTTTACTTTATCATGCCGAGACTCGGGTTATCATGATGACTGCAAAGTTAGGTATCATCACCCACTCACCACTAGGCATTTTCTCCGGATATGGTGCACGTGTTTGCCAATCAGTCAGGGAATTGGTCAAGGATTATTTCAGCATGGGTTGAGGCTGATAGGTTCGGTAACTCTCGACCCATTGTTCCTTCCAACGGATTGTCCTAAAGTCAGACGATAGGAGAGGGGATAGACAATACTAGGTAGACAGGCGGGAAGCGGGGGAGACGAGTACGAGTAAGGAGCACCTACCCTGATTGACTGCACCGCCCTGTGCAAGTTGCTGTTTGTATGAATGTACCTTCCAGCACGGGTTGAATGGCGGCAGGTGCGATGGCGCAATACGGCTACAAATTTCGGCTTCCGGAGGAGGTGCCTTTCTCTCCCAGCCAAGTGTCATTTACCCCTCTAACGTCCAGGGTATCAATCACCGAAAGCCTGGCCAACGATACAATGTGTACCTGAGCTTCACGCTAACCCCTCATACTAAAGCTAAGTACCCTTATGATTCGGCGCCCTGTAGATCTTTGACCGACGGCCGGTCAACAGAAAAAAAGCATTGGCAGTATTTTTTTTGTCGCTCCCCGCCTTTTGAGAGTTCCCAACATGAGAAACCATTGTAGTAGAACTTACCGTAGCATTGGGCATTGTTCAGCAGGTACTTAAAAATAACTGTCATGTAGGTGAAAGATCGAGTCATTGTTCGAGTCTCGGATAAGATTGGCTAGAAATGAATGTATACATCCAGTGAGAAAAAAGTGTAGGGGAAAAAAAACTCTCTTGACCTATTCTCTCCGGCCTCTCGCAAATAAAATTCCCACCCCCCACTTCGCTCATATCAAAGCCTGCATCAACGTATTCGCACATCCCCTCCTTCCCGCCTTTTCCTTTAAGGTACTTCAACTCCCGCTCAGTTCTTCTTTTCGCTCTTCCCTTCTTCATCCTCCTTTATCTTCTCCGTTCTTAATCATCACTTTTCCTGAGGTAAGCCTGCAGTCCCAATCGCTCTGTACTGCCAGTTTATCTAACGGCGCATCTTCTAGTGACTCCTTTTCTCTCGTCACCCAACAGTCAGACTTCCCCGTGTCTGTCCACCTTTAGCCGCATCCTCTACCCTCACTTCCTTCTTTCACCTCAATCTTCACAATGGCCTCCAACGGTACCAACGGCGTCCACGCCGACCCTGCTTCATGGAAGCACTACAACGAGGGTTCTTTCCTCTTCACTGTAGGTTACTCTCTAGCTTGCTCGCGCGCAAACAGGTCCAGTTGTGGTGCTGGGCGTTGGATAACCCGACGCCTAAGGCCACATGATCCTATAGACCCGTTTGCGCTGAGACTCAGTTTATTACTCATTTCGGTTGCTGACAATCTCCCAGTCCGAGTCCGTTGGTGAGGGTCACCCTGATAAGATCGCCGATCAGGTTTCCGACGCCATCCTCGATGCCTGCCTTCGCGAGGACCCCCTCTCCAAGGTTGCTTGTGAGACTGCCACCAAGACTGGTATGATCATGGTCTTCGGTGAGATCACCACCCAGGCCAAGCTCGACTACCAGAAGGTTGTCCGTGATGCCATCAAGGACATCGGTTACGATGACTCCGCTAAGGGTTTTGACTACAAGACCTGCAACTTGCTCGTTGCCATCGAGCAGCAGTCCCCTGATATCGCCCAGGGTCTTCATTACGAGAAGGCTCTTGAGCAGCTCGGTGCTGGTGACCAGGGTATCATGTTCGGATATGCCACCGACGAGACCCCTGAGCTTTTCCCCCTCACTCTCCTCTTCGCCCACAAGCTCAACGCCGCAATGTCAGGTATGTTGCTACACAGTCCCTAGCGGATTCTGACCAAGTCAACGTATGGAGCGCCACCGTACTAACAACATGTATAGCTGCTCGCCGCGACGGTAGCCTCCCCTGGTTGAGACCGGATACTAAGACCCAGGTCACCATCGAGTACAAGCACGACAACGGTGCCGTTGTCCCTCAGCGCGTCCACACTGTCGTCGTCTCTGCTCAGCACTCTCCTGACATCACCACGGAGGAGCTCCGAAAGGAGATCAAGGAGAAGATCATCCAGAAGGTGATCCCCGCCAAGTACCTCAGCGATGAGACCATCTACCACATCCAGCCCTCTGGCCTCTTCATCATTGGTGGTCCCCAGGGTGATGCCGGTCTGACCGGCCGAAAGATCATTGTCGACACCTACGGTGGTTGGGGTGCCCACGGTGGTGGTGCCTTCTCCGGCAAGGATTTCTCCAAGGTCGACCGATCTGCTGCCTACGTTGGTCGATGGATCGCCAAGTCCCTGGTCGCCGCTGGCCTCTGCCGACGTGCTCTTGTCCAGCTCTCTTACGCCATCGGTGTCGCCGAGCCCCTTTCCATCTACGTCGACTCCTACGGCACCTCCGAGAAGACCTCCGAGGAGCTCGTCGAGATCATCCGCAAGAACTTCGACCTCCGACCTGGTGTCATTGTCCGTGAGCTCAATTTGGACCAGCCTATCTACCTCCAGACCGCCAAGAACGGTCACTTCGGTACCAACCAGAGCTTCAGCTGGGAGAAGCCCAAGGAGCTTAAGTTCTAAGCTGTCTTGTGACATGATATCCAACCACAAAAAGAGTATTCAACAGCTCTATGCATACATCATAACAGATGTGTAATCAGTACATTTGATTTAGCAACTAAAGGCGGCGTACGGTTCTCAACGAAACCTATGTATCTCCCACCGGAAGGGAGGACGGTCGGTTTCCGGCTTTTGTTTTGTTTATGATTTCTATCCAAAACTTATTTTGGTTCCACGGGTGTGGAGATTTCTTTCGCGATATACCAGGCACGGAGTGGGCGTCTTTCAACAAAGACATTTTAGGGCAAACCTGCATTTGTGAGGCGAATCAAAAGAAGAGTCAAAGAGACTTGCATTATAACGATACCACGACAAGGGAAATGACAAAAAGACGACGCTTCCGATGGGAAGGCGGCGTTTTGACGAGGAAACAAAAGAACTTCAACATCTTTTTCTTTCCAGGATTTCTAGCCGAGCTGATGCAGTAGGCGGGCGAGACCAGCCAGGACGTGGTGGAGGTTGGATTGATCGCTAATTAGAAGTCGATCTTTGAATGATAGAAGGATTCTAATGGGCTGATAGATATGCCCAGTTGCTGCGTATGCAGACGGCAGCTAGAACTAAGAAAGAAAACAAGTTACTACGGGAATACCTGTTGAATCTCCTCCTTTTTTGTGATGTTGTTTACTCTGTACTGATCCCTTAAATGAAGCTCCGATGCCGGATGGGGGTTGTCATGATGGCCTTTACCGCAAGCGGAAATCCGAAACTCTCATACTCACACAGTCGGTCATGGCATTGGTGGCAGCGCCACGGGTCGGGTATCTTGTATACTCTTCCTATCATGACACCTATCCATCAGCTATTTACATGATTGACTGAGCGTTTACTCAGCCTCGCCAAAACCAAGCTGCATGTAGTCCGAATCAAACTGTAAATTTGAGATCTTGAAGCTCTCTGCCGAGTAAACTCTCAACTTCGACCTCGGCCCATCCAACAAGGTACTCGGGTTTACAACATTCGGAGCTTAGATGCCCAGGCTTGCGTCAGTGATTATGAGTTGCAGAGGCAGACTTATGCCTGGATAGGAAGCTGTCAACCGCACATATGGACAAAGACGTATATAGAAAGGTGTTTGAGGGCCATTAGTCCGGCGTGTCACATATCCATCTGCTCTATTGATCGCGACCTTTCAGCTCCTGTGGCTCACGATTTGAAAAGTTTGCACACCCGAGTGAGATAGTCAGATCACGTTATAGGAAAGCTCAAAGTAGGGAGAACTCTGATAAAGAAGCCAGCCAAGCGGAAGCGGTGTCTTGGAGTGGCTTGTGGTGGCACCCAGGAAGTCAACCCTGTAGCAGCAGAGGTGGTCTTGCATGATACCACGAGCCAATCGCACAATTCCACAAGTAGAATACAGCGAGGGCGGAGAATGAAGGAAAGGCTATTTCATCACACCCATACACTCACTGCTCATTATGTCGTGATATGGTCTCTGTAGAGGATGCGACATGCGACGATGCGACAAAGACCAACGTCCTCTTCCGGAAGACACGTCTGACAACGTTAGTCTTCTCTGAGAAACTGCTATTGCTCATTCCAACGACAATTCACGGGAAGGCTAAACGGTCAGTAGTAGGTAGACATGCGGTTGAGATGTGAGACATTGTGTAAAAGAATTATCTCCGGATAGCCCAAGTTCCAAACACGAGGCGTGTAGGAGGCTGACTAGGAGTGCACAATGTGACTCTTCTGGTGTGCTGGTTCTCGGATTCACGCAAGGGCGGTATACATCATATTGACTCTTCCTAGAAGGGATCTTCTACCCAGCTATAGTGATTATTGCCTATTGGCATCTGTCCTTGGAATCCGAGTGGGTTTCTCCTGAGGCCGAAACGTATATGCACTTGACTGCCAGAGTTTATCTCACCTACAGGAAGAGTTGCGGAAGTTGTTTGAATGTAACAAAAGACATCGTAATAGCCTATTCTTCATAACTCTCCCTGCGTGACCTGATCTCACGTTCTTGTCGAGGGGGTTGAGACAAACGTCACGAATGCGTAGTGCTTCAGCACATGAAAAGAGACTGCATATCTAGGTGTCTTGTGACAAAATAAAGCAGCATTTAGGCAGCCTTGCGTGCATTAAGCACGGACAAACGCATACCTATTCAACTACGAAATAAGACCGAGAATATACAAACTTGGTGAAATATGATGAGCCATCTTGTGATGTGATAGTTAGGAGTGAGTGACGAATTGGTGGGTGGAATCTTCTCAAGGTTGATCAGCAACATATTCTGCGTCGCCTTGGTCCAACTCCACGGGATCACAATCCCAGAACCTTGTTTCGTGCAAGAACTAAACGCCTGGAGATAGTACAATGTGCCGTACCTATCAAGTTGTTCTGTGATCTGACGCCCAGGACCTGCATGGTATTTGAACAGCAGCATGGAGCGTGCAAAATCACTGAGCAGGACGCGTGACTCCGAGCACTGACTTGGCCGAAGCACTTATAACAGCTTGCAAGATAAAAGTAGAGGATCGGTATCGTGCCAACATCTTCTTTGTACCAATCCATCTTCTCGTGCGACAGGTAAGTGAAACCCGGCCCGACACTGCAAAGGATAACTTTAGTTATACACCACAGACAATTTAATTAATACCGGCAGACTTTTGGATCCCGATCATGTCGGGAAATAGTTTGTGCAATCTCCAAGAATAGCAGGTTGATAGAAATGAGGCAAACAATCTGATTGCACATTTGGCTCTTCTCTAGTCGTTATGTCAAAGCCCCAGGTGGGCCACAGTAGAAAGATCTTGTACACGCATGGAGTTAACGAGCACGATCCGAGTATGAGACATATTTAGAAGCTTAGGATCTGTTTGCGTGTTGGTCCAGGTGTTCGGATGTTAACGTTGAGCAAGTTAATGAATGGACTTATTCACCCCTCGAGGAGGAAGTCATCCAGACAGCTTTTCCAGGAGGGGGCGTGTCATCCCAGATGTCCGTCATGAAACCAGGGAATAAGAGCCAACATGCTGTATGCATTGTTCTTTAACGAAGCGCGTTCCGACAATGTCGGAAACAGACCGCAACTGATGAGATGCCAAGCCCAATGACAAATATCCTTCTCACCGTACGTACACATCATTGTTTGTTCGAAACAGAAAGTGTACGTATGGGGCTCGACGACAATCAAGGAAAGCTGATCACCCAACAGCATCGGCAGTTGTTGACGAAAGGCTATGGGGTTCTTTCCGCTAGCATCGGCAGGCGTATCAGAACTGAGGCAGAGATTGATAGCCGTTTATGTCTTTCTGTACGACCAGAACAAGAATGTGACAGAACGAAACGGTCTTTTGCCGTTCTCCGAAAGCTTTTGATACGGAGAGTACGTATCGAATTAGCCACCGAGATATGTTATTTCCCATGGCGTTGTCAGCTGGCGGGGGACAACATCTTGAATATCTGCAATAGTAACTATCTAGGAGGGCTAGCATACCCTGCAGTCGTGGCCTAGCATTCAAATCCCAGCAGGCTGGACCAGAAAAAGACCGTCTCGGCACGCCATTATAGCGTAGTCACTCTGCTGGTAACTACGGACTAGGCGCTGAAGGTTCAGGAAGTGTAGAAAAGTGCAATCAGTTGGAGGTGAAGAGGCCCAAGCTTGAATAGACAGAAGCACCGGGGCAATGGTTTGACAGTCGTCACAACCCGAGATTTAGCTTGGGATATGCGGGAGGAGCGGACACCAGAAGGTGAGTGGCATGGTAAGCATTAGTCAGTGACAAAGACATGAGTGTTGCCTTCCATGTTATTGTTGGGAAGTGCAACGGAAGAGGCAGATTTGATCGGCGAATTATGAGGTGGGTGTGGATGATTGCATTGTTTGTTTGTATAGGAAGTGTGGTAGTGTCCCACGGGATGATGAATGGCGTGTGACCGTTTTGGACCATGGACAAGGTACCTAACTCATGAATGGATGTATATTCCCTATTGTCGATTGTTGAGGGTGCATTTATCCGTGTGTTGGTTGAAGTTGAAGAGTAAAAGTTGTAAGGGAGGCAATGACACCGTGGTGGTTGCGGAAGGCGGGTCTGTCTTACGGGCGCTAAACCAAAAGTGAACCTCAATAGAGGGCAATAGACGGAAGGTGTCACCCGTGGCCGGTGCCTCGATTCAGCCCAGTCGGTCGGGACTACGGCCTTACTTTACAGGGCATGGGACAACAATACCAAGCGCATTCTGAGGACAATAGGAAGCTGCAAGCCGCCAAGCCACGCCCCAGCAGCCACCTCACGCCTTCCGCTTTTCTACCGGCCAACAACCTGCCTTAATACGCCCTGCTTTCACAATTTCGCCGATGAGCACTTGCCGATTGGATCAGTTCTTCACTTTTCAGCAAGGGAGGAACTACCTGCAGTCAACTCCTTACCCGGGTAGGCAACTACTGCGCCAATGTGAGATATCTGACTCTTGTCTCTGCGCTGATCATTTATGACACTTGGGATCGTCACTCGTTTTATGCCAGAGTTTCTGCGCTTACTGAGGTAGGCATGTAGAAATGCACAAGTTCCATCTTGTGTTACTCTTCGGTCTCGCATTGTGCTTGAATACCTCTGCAGGACACCATAATATCGGAACACGACATAACATGGTTACACAGCAGCGCAAGCTCACAACCTTTTCAGTTATCAATTGTCAAAAAGCAAACCCGCACAAATCCGATCGTTTGAATACAGACAATTCATAATCCGCAAGTGCTTGCTCAACAAGGAAATAAATAGCTATGCAACCATCCGCAGTGTCCATCAATAGGCAATAAGATCTCGCCAACAATCAGAACCCAGACATTCTAATACATATGTTTCGTATCTTTGCCTACTCCAGTACTCATGTGTGCTAACATTGCCCTATCCGGTGCTAGAACTCATACCATTCCATGGACGTGGTCTTGAGGTGGTCCTCGCGTTAGTTTCAGCCCTTTTCTGTCGACATGGAGGGGGCGTGTATAGCAAGGTGTCGTACTTCACGTCTTTGGAGCAAGTGTTCACAAGAGCACATTGTGCACGGAGAAGAAACAAAACCTCCCCTGACGAACGTTGCTTTTGGTCGAGGCTCAAAGGCTGTGCACGCTTTGGTTTTTCCAGCTTGCTCAGGCACACCCTAACCTGACAACCTCAGGAGGTTGCTTGTGACATATGAGTCTTGTTGGTGGCTTGGCTTGTCTCTGAGTGAATCAGCTACAGCATTCTATCCGTACACTGGAGTCAGTTTTTAGGCTGGAGGATCCATTCATCCTATTTTGAGCTATTGTAGTTGCATGGGAAATGATGGCTTATAGAGTCTCAACCAGGGTCCATGCATGACATGTTGACCACACACCCACCCTTTCCCCCTGTGCGGGTAGATGGGATTCTTCTACGATCTTGTTTGCTGTTGATTGTACTATTGTGCTGTAGAAACCCATCACAGCTCCACGACAGGACAATCAATCAGGTGTTGAATAGATTCTATTCTATATTGTCCAACACTCCATGACCAGGTCTTGGTCTTGGTCTTGGTCTTGGAGATAACTCGCTTGCATGTTTCCCCTTATCCCTGCCCCCCCAAGTGCAACTATATTTGAGCCCTCTTCCCGTTGTGTATTCCTGATTGCATCTCTCTCTCAATCACTACATTCTCGCGTCATCAAACTTAGCAAGCCAAAGGCAACCCTATCATACGTGGCGCATAGCTCTCGACCACCACATTGTCTCCCGTCCTTACCTATTGTGTCGAGGACAGGTTCTTGTCTTCCCGTTGGCGTAAACGGCAATCTCATCGTTGAAAAACCTTTATAAACGACAATCCTATCCGCTGTGCTAGGCTATCATTCTCTACATCGCTAAAACCATCATTCTTCTTCTTCTCCTTTGACAAAGGAACTGCCACTTGCATCTTTCGTTTCTGCAATTCACCATAGAGAAGACATCAACTGGGAGCACAAACCTTTCAGCCTTCTTTTGTTAGCATCAGGCATCACAATATACAAAAAGAATCATGGACCCTCCTAACAACACCTCTCGACCCCAAGAACCCCAAGTCACCGTCCCCAAGGAAAATACTCCCCCTCCAGCATACACACCAAGACGGATGCCTTCTAATATCGCTTCTTTGGCAACACGACTTCTTGAAGTACGAAACTCCATGGCCAACGCGGCTAACCGTATTCAAGAGCGCCAAACGGCCACCATGAACATACCACTTTCTAGCACGGCCATGGCCTCTGATGATCAAGATCAGGATGAGACATCCGAGACTAGTTCACCAATCAGCCTACGTATCAACACTTCCGTCAACGTGTCACGTAGCAACAACATCGTCTGCTTGAATGCCACTCCCGCAGAACAGGCCAATGCCATCGCCAAAGCAGTTGTTCAAGCTTTGCACGAGGGGAGCTCTGGACGCTGTGGCATTCCCATGATCGATGAGTCGGGCTGTCCCCGACCTTTGAACATTGAGGTCGATGCCGGCCTCGTCGTTGAAGGTACAGGCAACGTCGTTGGAACCCGAGACATCATCGGTGAACTCCTTCAGAAGCGCGGTACATCTTCACTCCGACGGTCTCGTGAGGAGGATGAGGATGAAGACGAAGGCTTTACTCCAGCAAAGAGACGACGTTCATGTCGATAAGCAGGATAGGATATATCCTTGCATATTGGCACAAGTTCCGCGAGACTTTGGTCTGTTCGAGTTTGTTGTGTGGATAACAGCTTCATAACTTGATTGAAGGTCATCCATGCAGAGACACTTCTATGAAAGAAGTCAAAAAAGTAACTCACTGATATTCTCAGCGAGTGTGGTGAAGGATGGATGACATGTACGCAAGCGCTTCTTATGCTTCAGCCTTAGACTCCTGTTTTGAGATAACAGTTTTTGTACTGAACGAAATTTACGGCCTTTTTTATGATGGTTACAAGACGGACGGGGTTTTGGGAGTTGGTTAATGGGTACTTCTGAGGCTGGTACAACCTGAAGGAAGGGATGGCAACACACGGACATGTACTACACATGGACATTTAAGGGATGAGACAAGTCATTGAGCTACTTCAAATTTCTTATCATACATGATCTCTAATACCTACATTGTCTTGTTAAATTTAATTCACTTCACTTAGTGCCTGGCAAACCTGAATCTTCCCTCCTCATCATCGTCTTCGTGACTTGCCCGACTTCACCATCTTCATCTGACCTCCTTTTCGAGAACCTCCTAAGGTCAGCCACAGCCACAGTCACAATAGCCTATTACTATCGACAAGTAAATCTTGCTGCGTGATGTTGGGGTCTGGTTCCCGTCTTAGCCATCGTCATCGTACTCACTCAATCTTCAGAGCGCCATTCCCGCGGCCCCAACACTACTGTATTGCTCATGGCGTCTAGGCGTCTACATTTCAATTACCACTCATTCAAGACCAATAGACACCCCTTCCGATGGAATGGCAGCTGTCTGCCAGAAAGGTAAAGCACGGCCACTCTGCCCCCTGGTTCCTCCCACCATTGCTGTCCCAGTTCAAAGGTTCGGGTCAGTTAGGTCGTGTCCACCCTCCTCTCGTTTGCTGGCTAATTATTGACACCTATGCAACTCGAACCGACTTTCCTCTTTCCGTGGTATTTCGTTGGATTTATTGCGATCAAGCATCAGATACAAATATTATCCCATCGGCAAATCCCTCGTGTGTTGTAATTAATTATGACACCAGACCAATTAGTCGCCAAGTTGAGTCACCAAAGAAGATGTCAGCTGGTAACCAAGATATTACGAATCACCACCTCGGCTTTATCTGTTCTCTTGATGGGTTCTACTCAACTTCGGAACTGCTTATATAAAATGAATGGCTGCAAAGTGAGGTATCTAAACATCTGAAAGCAACGAGTCCCGTGTTTGACACGCCTTTTCTTGTCTTGACACCTGGTAAATATGCAGAAACCCCCTTTTTTATATTAATTCTCTACTCTAATATATAGTTACAAAGTTGATAGGCACCATCATATTTCTCCAGCTTCAGGACTCTTACCGTCTTTTTGGTGGCTAATTGACCATGTCCCCACCACAACTGATCCTTGCGCTGCTCAAACAGCTCTTAACTCTCCACCAGATCTTCACCTTATTCCAAACATACATACCTAATTTGATCACCATAGCTGCGCATACAAAGAGTTATCGCTTATCGGCGACATTGGAGGAGGATTTCTTTCGCTTCAGTGGGAAAGGTTTTTGTCTCGTTCTGCTCAAACTCCACGGAGTAGCCTTTGTCAAGTTCCTACGACAGTGCTCAACAAACGCCACCATTCCCTTGGTGTTCATCTCATCCTGCGACAGCCGCAGCCATGGCCAACCTCACTATTCGCAACCTTACCATTAACCCAATTGAGCTCATTGATGTCCACCGATTCGAAAGTCAACGCGTGAAGACCGGCGTTCTCTCCAATATCACTGGCTTTATCTACAGCTCAAACAAAACACATGCCAAGGGCGATGCCATTATAAAGGAAGAGACATCAGTCATTATCGATCCTTTCAAGACAGAAGATACTGGGATCCGGGCTGCCGATAGCAGCAAAGAGGCTGTGCGTCTTACTTTCAAATATGAGAATCACAAATACGAAGTCGACATTCCGAGCTCCTCAAATAAGTCGTCTGTTATGAAAAACCTTGACGGCGGAAACCATGACCTCACCGTTGTTTATACCCCCAATGGTGCCTTTCTCGCCATCTTCTCTTCTGCCCAACTTCATCGATGGATGGAGGAGCTTCATGACGATTGGCCTCTCCCTTTACTTTCCATTCCCGGCACACACAACTCACCAACATGCTTTACCGCCCTGCCTTCTGTTCGATGCCAAGCGGTGGATATTCCGGATCAACTCAGAAATGGCGTCCGGTTTCTTGACATCCGGGTTTCTGTGAGCTCCAGTAGTGATGACCTTGCTCTTGTGCACAGCGTGTTTCCCATCGCTTTGACCGGTGCCAGGTACTTCAGAGACATGGTCGAAGAGATCTACAAGTTCCTCGATGAGAACCCCAGTGAGACCATCATCATGAGTGTCAAACGCGAGGGCACCGGTAGGGGTACCGACGAACAGCTCGGCAAATATCTGAAGCATAGCTACGTGGACAAGAGACGTAGCCGCTGGTGGACCGAACCCAAAGTTCCCACTCTAGGCAGCGCGCGTGGTCGCATTGTCATCGTCCGACGGTTTTACTTGGATGATGAGATGAAGGAATCATGCTGGGATGGCCGCGGCTGGGGTATTGACGCAGGCGACTGGCCTGACAATTGTGAAGATGGTCAGGTGGGCGAAGGAGCACATATCCGTGTTCAAGATTTCTACACAGTCACCGAGAGTCAAAACATCCAGAAGAAGATTGAGTTTTGTCGCCGACAACTCGAGCGTGCTGCTGAACAGACCTTTGCCCTCGCCGGTATGGACGATCACAAAGAGGATGCCGATCTACCTCCGTTCATTGTCAACTTCCTGACGGCAAGCAACTTCTTCAATGCTACCTGCTGGCCAGAGCGCATCGCCGCCAAGGTTAATCCTTCTGTTATTGAATATCTCTGCATGTGCCATGGCGAAGAAGGCAAGGGGCCCAACAAGCTCAGGATCGGTTCTGCGGCCACTGGCATTGTTGTGACTGACTGGGTAGGTCACAGAGACGATTGGGATTTAATCCGTTGCATTGTCGGAATGAACGCAAGACTGCAGCTCAAGAGATGAGTCACCAATGTATAAAGCATAGAGATGGTCGGTCGGCTTTGCCATCAACGTATATACCAGGAAACAAAAGCTTTGGACAACATTTTCACATAATAAATACATTTATAGACACATAATGTTCACAACAAGCATAGGATTGCAGGGTCAAAGGTCATAACAATTATATATTATAATTCTAGCATATGTTTACAACATCAACAAGAGTAGAGTGCCGCATTGCGTGCCAGCGTCGTAGCTGTTGTTCTATCAAAGCTGGTTAGCCACGAGGTTCTCCAAAGCATCTTATAAATAAAAGGCATAAATGGAACCAGATCAGTTCTCCAAGGTGAATAGGTTGTTCGTCATGATGAACTCGGATAGAGCTAATAATAGCATAGTCATCATATGGTTGGGGCAGTGTATAAAAAAAAAGTTTATCTTACCATAACAGAGGCGAGGGCAATTGGAGGTCACAAGTGTTTGTCTGCCGCGGAGTCAGCATTGCCGCATCATTTTTGAGGTCAACAAAAAGCATAAAATGAAGTCTAGGCCAGTTAGTAATAAGATCTTGAACAAGTCCAGTAGTGAGTAGCGTACCGCTCAGTCAGAAGTTGACGTTGTGTTCATGTCCCAGGATCCGAAGACCCCGAATCAAACAGTGTGAATACAATTTGAAAAATAACTCATCACGAAAGAGATGGATAGATGATGTGCAAGAGCAAGAATTCTTTGTCTAGGTACCTAGATCCTCAACAGTCAGCCACCGGTTCCTCAACCAGATATCGACAAGAATCCATTTCCAAGAGCCATGATCAGGTGACGAAATGTCAACAAGAGGTCCCACTACACACCCACCACAAGGATTTGTACGTCCTCGCTTTTCTAGGGTGGGAGGCAGCAGTACTCGTTTATGTCCGCCCGTTCGTTCAAATATTCATCATACAGTGGCTGCGAGGAGCGCGGAAAGAGTAGGGCAAAGAGCTATACCTATTGACAAACGCGAGTTAGCAATGCAATCATGATAGATAGAAGCAAGCAAAAGTGCGTTGTGATCTCCAGTCAGACAAGGCTGAAACTAAATACAACAGTATCGACATTATATATTAAGAATGAGGAATCCCTGGTGTCGTTGTGATCATCATACGGAGGGGGGTTGTTGAAAAAAAATCGAGAAAAAAAAAGTACGAACCTTTTAATTTTGTAGCAAAAGTTGACGCGCTTGACCGGCAGGCGCGTCCAATAGAGTAGCAAGTGAAACAAAACAACTAGTGACCAGTCAGTAAGAGATTCCAGACAAAATTGTCCTGCAGATTCTGAGGTCCAAAGCTTTCTCAGTGTAATTCTATGGTAGAAATATCACCATCGGTAGGTCTGATTTGGATTGTTCATGTATTGTTGATCATCGTAAAAAGCAAACAAGAAAAGCAGGAGAGGAGAAGATTCTTACCTAGAAGAAGTCAAAAGCCATGGCTGCGCAGGATTGACAACGCTTTCGCATCGTGTGCGCGAGCCAGAGCTTGAGGAGTGAAAAGAAGAAAAATGTGTGAAGGAAGCATGAAATCAAGAAAATTTATGTTGGTGGAGGTTGAAATTGCTGACTGTACACAAACGCTAATCTTTATTTGATCTAGATCGACCCCGCAGTCCGCCACCCGACCCCTTCCGTGTGGCGCATGTCGTGGCGAATTATCACCGCCATAAAGAGTGTCATAAGCGCCGTCTCAGCTGTATGTGTTGTACTTGATCTTTACAACCATCTTCCAACTCAGTACACAACTTCACAATGGCGTCCTTACAGGCGCTGTGGGGTCCGATGGCCCGGCGGCTCCTGCGAGTTGCCGTGGCCAAAACCACAAACGTGGTGCGGACCAAATTTGTCGTTATGACGCGGCCCCTGCAAAACCAACTTACACTGAGAACCGCCAGAGTTGCTCGCCAGCCTATCCACCCTGTTGCTGCTCTTCGACAGCAGAAGCGCCATACTAGCCGGTGGTTCTCGAGCTCCGCAGCTCAGAACGTCAACCGAGTTATTAGGCGATTCGTCAGCTCCGAGCCCAAGGCTGCTCGCTTCGACCGATCTAAGCTCCCGAGCTCCAGCACCTCACGACGTGTTGCGCAGTTCTCTGGCCGAGCTCCATTTGCCAATGCCCTCCGTCCCAACTTGACGGGTGGTGCTTTCCCTCGAAGTGCCAGTGGATACAGTCTCGGCGGTAGTGCTCGATACTTCTCCCACGGTCCGGCAGCTCCGGCTCAGGTCGTGCAGAATGTCTCCCAAGCCATGAGAGCATTCTTCCTTTCTGGTCAGAAGCTCCGTTATGACGGCCTTGGACCTCGAGGTGACCGACAGTATCGAGCGGTTTCACCAGTTGAAGACCAGGCGATGCACAAGCTCTCCGCCTTTTCCAACTCGGCTCCCGGTGCTTTCGTCGACTTCAACATCAGCCCCACCGTTACGGCTCTCAGCCCTCTTGCCGCCGCTATTCCCTTCGCCTCCGAGACCTCTGGTTTCAAGGCTGAGGCTGCTGCGGCCGGTGCTTCTCTCAACACTGAGGGTTTCCTCGATGTCCTTTCCTCCGACTTCGGCCGAGTGCTTCATGATCTCCGAGCAATCGACACCGATCTCCGAAGACTTGCGATTTTAGGTGACCTTCCAGTTTTATTAGAGAAACATAACACTCTTCGAGTCCGCTTTCCAGGCGTCGACGCTGAGACCCTTGAGCGATTGTGCGATGATACTGGGATTCAGCGCGGTGTGGTGGGTCAAGACCCCGAATTTGACGATGCTGCTGGCGTTCCAGTGGCTCTCAAGTTCCCATTCGCTCCTGATAGCGGGAAACAACCAAGTATATCACTTCGATCTTTGGAGGGTTATGAGACCGATGAGATCTCTACTCTTGACGAAGAGTATTTCGTCCACGGTGACATCTTGGACGACATGTCTGACAACCCATGGTTGGCTGAGACTGACGGATACGAGACAATGTCGCCTCCAGCCAGCTCGGCAATCGGACAATCCGAAGATTACGAAGGTCTTGAAGGAATTTACCGGTTCCTTGAAGAATGTGACCAGGCCAAAGGAAAGGTTGGTCGAGTAAATTGATTTTGAGCGAAACGATACCAGAATGCCATATGAAAACTGACAGGCATTGTACTTGATGACCGACACTCTCTACACCGAACGACAATAGCTAGATTTAGTATGAACAGTAACTAGCTTTCAATTGAATTTCCTTGAGTATTTATTAGTTTTCTGTATGATCAATGAATCCAAATCCGTGACTTGTAGTGGTGGTTCTGTGTCATAACATTGAAGCCTTACCGGTTTTAGATAAATATTTAAAGATTCTGCCTTCAATCATCTATTCAGAGAGTTCTGTCGGGCAACTGGCTGGTCTGTTGAATCGGCACGTCAGGGCGTGGTTTAGTTGGGGAGATATCGTTGGGCTGTCGAGACTTTGGATTGGCGCTTTTCTGATCCAAGAGATTGGTGCGGGTAGATATATCCTGTAGAAACATTGCCATCGAGAGCATCTGAGCACAGCGATGCTGGCATTCAACAGAAGAAGATGACATTATGAGCGTTGATGATGTTGGTGGTAAGTTGCGACGGGACGGTGGATGTTGTGGAATGACAGCGATAAGTCACCTTACCCTGTGGCAAGTGTGCATGTGAGCGATGTCGTGATTCATCTCAAAGACACATACTATAGGAATTAAATCGACCTGTCAAATGATTGATTTTTTACATTAAATCATGCAATACTAATATTTATTATACTAAAATTGAGGTGAGGCTACAGTGTTACAGCACACCCATCAAGTTCCATCTGTTCCTTTTTAGCTGAAGAATTTCCACTCCACCTCTCGCCCAATGAGTAACCTCTTCAATATGCCCAGCGAAGCGTCACTTTGATGTTACCTACCAAATTCCTCATCCAAACAAGGAAAAATGGCAGCTTCTCAACATGTTGGACAGCGCATTTCCTATGATGGCGCCCTTTGCACAGTGAGATACGTCGGTGAAGTCGCAGGCACGACGGGAACATGGTTGGGCGTAGAATGGGACGACTCAGCACGAGGCAAACATGACGGATGTCACAAGGGCGTTCGCTATTTCACCTGTATGATCAAACATATCCTTGTTCACTTTCTCACAAATTATCATTTTGCTTGCGCTTGACAGCCCAAAACTGACTCTCACAGGCAAATCCAAGTTCCCCACCGCTGCTTCATTTGTGCGTCCTTCTCGACCGGCTGACCCGCCGCGTCACTTCTTAGCAGCCGTCAACCACAAATATGCCAGCGAGTACATGCTTCCCGATGGCAGAAGAGCGGCAGAGGAAATTATATTCTTCGGAAAGCGCGCCGAAGAGGTCGGGTTTGAGAAGATTCGCCGGAAGCAAGCCAATATTGGCGAGCTGACTATTGTGATCCTGGATGATCTTCAAGTTGCCAGCGCAAGAGCAGACGACGAAACAGAGGGAATCATTTCCAAGAAGTGTCCCAAGATTACGCAACTGGACCTCAGTCGCAATTTATTCCAGTACCTTGATCCTGTTTTTGACATTTGTCGTGAGCTACCAAACGTCCAACATCTCACCCTCAAGTGCGTGATATCCATCAAACACAGAACTAGTTTTACTGACATAAACACAGTGGCAACCGTTTCCAGGAAGTTTTGGATAACCAAACTCATGGCGTTATGGAAAACATCAAAGAGCTGTCCCTGGAGGCAACCATGATGAGTTGGGAGGAAGTTTGTCACATCGCAACAAAGTGTCCGTCTCTGGCAGCTCTAGACGCCGGATCAAACCACCTCCAGTATCTTCCAGCACTAAACTATGGGAACCTCCTGTCAACTTTGACATCGATCAACCTTGAAATCAACGAATTCACTACATTTGCTGACATCAGTACACTCACTTCACTCACTTCTTTGCGCAATGTTCACCTCAAGGGAAACAATATAACTGCAATCGCACCGGAAGGCGTCGAAGGCCCAATCTTCTCAGAAAGCGTTCAGTACCTCGATGTTTCATACAACAATATCCAGTCGTGGACGTTCGTGGACCAGATCCCCAAACATTTCCCTGGCTTGGTTGGGTTGAGAATTGGCCACAATCCATTCTATGATGCTGTTGACGCCGATGCCAAATCATCCTCTTCTGAGGAGTCTCACATGTTTACCGTCGCTCGTTTGGCTTCGCTTAAGTCACTCAACTTCAGTCAAGTCACCGCAGCCGACCGCACTAATGCTGAGATGTTTTACCTCTCTCGGATTGGAAAACAGCTTGTGGCCGCGCCGGAGGATGCCGAAGCGGAGATTCTGGCCATCCACCCTCGCTGGGTAGAACTATGCGAGGTCTACGGCGCACCGAGCATTATGCGTAGGTCAGAGGTCAACCCATCCTTTCTAGAGGCTCGCTTGATCACTGTTAGCTTTCATCGAGATGGAGGAGAGGAGAGAGTAACAAGGATACCCAAATCCTACGACATCTACGCCGTCAAGGGAGTTGCTGGAAAGCTGTTTGGATTGTCTCCCCTCAAACTTGCTCTCATATGGGAAACAGGAGAATGGGATCCTGTCGCTGGATTTGATGATCATGAGGGCGAAAGCAGCGACGAGGAAGATGCAGAAGAAGAGAGGGAACGCAAAGAGGTCGATGCAAACGCTGCTGACGAGGACAGCGCAAGCAAACCAGGGCGATGGGTCAAGAGAGAGGTTGAACTTAAAGATGGGCCTAGGCATCTAGGCTACTGTGTGGATGGTTTGGATGTTAAGATCCGTGTGGAGGATCGTTAGGTGTTAGGGGAGACAAACTTAATCAAGTCTTACATATACCTTTGTGCTTGTTTGTACTGCAGCAAACCCGGTTCACGAGACAGCATGTAGCCAGCAAACACTATCACAGAATGATATAAAGAACGCACGAAAGAGCGTCCAAATGGAGATATGGTTCGCTTTACTCCTCGCACATTATGTAGCTTGGCGATCAACCGTCTTTTCCCATCACCACTACAGCAGCCGTAGTCATCATGGCTTTCAGCCCAAAACCCCAGTTCTTCCTGATCAGACCTGGAGCTGAGGAGATCACGTCCGAAGGACAAATCGTCATTCAACCTGCAACCGCTGTGCCCCTCATCCCTGCGGACCTTTTACCTCACTGGGTGGAAGTCGTCGGCGTCCCGCGAAGTTTATCAGCAGATGAGACAAAGGACATGGGAAACTTGGGTGTCGTCCATGCAGAGCAGTGTGCCTACAAGCTCCGATTCGAATCAATCACTGAAGATGAGGCTTGTGCCAGTGATGAAACGGAAGAAGAAATCCCTTGCGAATCTGTCATGCAGCCCAGTGTTGGTATATGGGGTTCGCCAATTCCTCACCACACTTCTTCTGAAGACCATGAACAAGAGGTCTTGAAGCCTTCACCATCTCACACTTCAGCCCCGCGAGTCAAGCTTAAAGTACCTCAGGGACTCTCATCAAGTCGTCACAACCCGGAAAACCAGCGGCAACCAAGCCCCTGTCTTCAGACAGAGCCATCGCCAATCCAAACCAACACCACATCGCCATCATCGCAACTCCCTGAGCCATGCCGACACTGGTGCCACCATGGAGTCTGTAAATGGGGTCTGGATTGCCATCATGAACACACAATGCCCTTATCGTCAGCAGGTCTTGCAGAAGTCGGTCTCTCACAGTTCCCCGATTGGTGGCTCCAGGCACGGGGCGTCATGCCAATGCCTCTAGAGGTGCTTCGCGCTGCGGATGTTTCGGGTGCTCGTCGAATGGACAGGAAGATGATGAGCTATGCCAAGAGGAAGCCTCGGTTCAGAGTTCGTGCGAAGCGTGTCGGCACGAGACGAGTAGATTTTGATGCGGCTTCAGAGGTGGAAGCAGAGGTGGAAGCAGAGGATGGGTATGGAGCAGGACCGAAAATTGAACATGAAGTGGTGCAAGAACCGACGAGGGAAAGAGAGGGCATTTTGATTGAATTTTGAGAGCATCATCAGAGTTGGTTAAATCTGGACAGTAAATGCCCAACTATGTTCTAGTGGTAGCTTTGATGATAATTGAAACCTGTTTTCATAATCATTTAGGTACAAATACATATCGGTTATCCCACCCAAGAATCAACTGTCACTACTCACTACCCTGCCCACAAAGTAGATAGATAGACTTTCATGGTGTAGATAAGATCCGACGATTCGGATTAAGAGCCATAAGGAAACATACTATCCCCACCTCACTTCATAATCGTGGTTTATGAATCGATGATAAGCGATCTCCGATCTTGAGGTTTACAATGTTTATTAGCCAGATCTCGGGTTTATGTTACACTGACGCTGTAATGCCGATGGATCGGGGCCGCGACATCACCACCGCCGTTTGGGATTAGAGTCTATGATGAATGTTGATGTTGGTAAGTGGGATAAACTACATATAAATATCACCATATCTTCCCATCAAACGTATCATCTCAAAGCCCCCATTCTTATATCAGCATACCATCTCCACAACACTTTACCCTAGCCATCAATTAACATGCCCGAAATTCTGGGAAAGCAAGTTGGCCCTGTCGCCTACGGCCTCATGGGTGAGTAAATTCCTTTCAGAAAAGACACACGAGGCTCACAATTCACAGGCTTCACATGGCGCCCAAATACTACTCCTTTGGACCAGGCCATTGAAGCTATGCACGCCGCCTCCAACAATGGCTGCACCCTCTGGAGCGGAGCCGAATTCTACGGAACTCCAGAGTACAACAGCATGACCCTGCTCAAGGCTTATTTCACAAAGTATCCCGAAGACGCCGATAAGATCACCATAGCCATGAAAGGTGCCTATAATCTCGAAAAATTCCAGCTCGATGGATCTCCTGAGAACGTCCGGAGGTCAATCGACAATGTGATCAACCAACTCGGTGGAACCAAGAAGCTTGACCTCTTTGCGCCTTCGCGTCGAGACCACAAGGTCCCTTTTGAGACAACCCTCAGCGTAATCCAGAAGGAGTACGTCGACACTGGCAAGGTCGGTGGTGTTGCTCTTTCGGAATGCAGCGCCGAGACTATCGAGGAGGCTGTCAAGATTGCCAAGATCAGTCTCGTTGAGGTTGAGCTCAGTTTGTTTAGCACAGACATCTTACATAACGGCGTTGCTGCCGCTTGTGCGAAGTATAACATCCCCATCATGGCGTATTCACCTATTGGGCGTGGCGTAAGTGCATCTACATACTTGATCTCAACATTTCACGCAACTAATGATCATCATAGATGCTTACAGGCCGCTTCAACAACAGCGCCGAGTTCCAGGGCCAAGGAATTGCCAGCAGGTTTCCTCGTTTCCAACCCGAAGCTTTCCAGCACAACCTTAAGCTTGTTGAGCAGGCCAAGGCTGTGGCTGAAGAGAAGGGTGTTACGCCGGCACAACTCGCAATCAACTGGGTCAGAGGCCTAAACGGCCGCGAGGGATTACCTACTATAATCCCAGCACCAGGAGCAACTACAGCGGCGAGAGTAGAAGAAAACGCTCAACAGTGTCCGCTTTCGGAAGAAGAGATGAAGGTCTTGGAGAAGATCGCTAATGAGTTTGAGGTTTCCGGAGGGCGATACCCAGATGGCATGCCGATGGAGACGTAGGCTGATATCTGGCGTCCAGTCAGAATGGATTCATAGATCTCTTGTGTGAAACAATAAGAGGAAAATGTTGTTGATATTCAGCTGTAAATTATCCACGTGTCGCCTAAAACAAAAAAGGCTTTCGGAATTGCAGAATTCATAAAAATGAATGCCATCATAAAGGGTTGATTGTGCGGGTATATGTGTGAGAGTGCAACCTACCATGTAATATTAGCGTCTTTTACAGCAGCAATCGTGATGATTGGTGCAGGGAAGACGACACCCTCTCGAATGGCTTGCAGCAGATTCGTGCTGAGCTCTCGAGTTCCTCATCTTGAGTTGCATGAGTTTGAGATCGAGCTTGAGCTGCAGTCGCGAAAATGAGCATATATTGAGGTGGGGTTGACACGTGACATCATCTGCTTGCCAAGCCCGGCACCTAGGTGAGGGCATCGTGGATGCCCGGGCAGTATTATAGCAAAGTGAACCAAGGCATTGCCTGTTCTCGGCTCAATAAAATTGAGGTGAACAAGAAAAGGATAGCAATGAACACAGGGTATATCGGTAAATTCAGCTGACAACTACCTCACAATACAAGACACAAACCCACTGGACCATGCTACCAACGCTCCATCCAATAGGGGTCCTTAAACTATCAAAGCACCATTGGAGCCGACTGCTTCCAATCGATTCACAAGCTTCTTCACGTTCGCCCAGTCCTCATTCTTCAAGCTCTCCTTACCACCAAGACCACTAGCAACCTCAAATACCGTCAGAGAGCCGTCGATGCCACCAGTGGCAAGGCGCTTTCCATCATTGGGTTCCCATGCAACCTTGTTTAGACTCTTTGAAAGCATAGTTCTACCGTCCTTTCGGGAGCTGGGTGAAATCTTTGAAACGGGCTCCTCGGTCTCAACAGCAATATCCCAAAGCTCCAGCCAGCCAGCACCGTCAACCAAAGCAAAAATGTTGGGCTTGACGGGAGACCACTTGGCGTCGTAGACAACATCTTCGCGAACAAAGTCGATGAGAGGCGCAATTGTACCGTCGCCAGATCCAATCGTAGATGTAGCTGCAGGTGCCCGAACCTTCCAAAGCTTGACGCTCCAATCCAAAGATGATGATATAACCAGATCGCCCAAATCCACAGGGCCTCTAGCAGGATGGAAGTCCACCGACATAACGGGAGCAGTATGTCCCTTGTAGCTGATCTTCTTATCGACACCAGCCTTGGCGCCGGCACGGTCATATCGATGGCAGGGGAAGATAGTGCCCTCCTCACTACCCACAAGGAAGAACGTAGGGTCTGTATCTGGGAAAGAAAGACATGTGGGACTCACGTCTTCGACAGCCACCTTGGCCTGACTAGGGTTCTTCAATTCAAGAAGTTCCTGGGGCTGTGCAAAGACGTCCATTGTCCAACCGCAAACCACACCATCGGTAGAGCAAGAGATGATATTGTTGGCGTTTTGAGTACCGACAATATCAACAGAGTAAATGGGATGAGCATGGCCGTAACCTGTCAAGGGAGTCTTTTGCACTGGCGCCGCCTTTGCTCTCGTATCCCATAGCAATACCTGGCCACTGTATGAGCCACCAATGATCAAATTGTTGTGATAAGGAGAGAACTTGGCAGTGAGAATATCCGACTGCGCAGTGAAAACGTATTCCGGACGATCTTGCATGTGCATGTTCCAGACTTGAACCAAACCATCCGGTTCATGAGGGGCCGTCGGGTTCTTGGTGTAAGAAGCGAGAAGTAATTCGTTGAATTTGGGCGAGAAGTCAATTCCACTGATCATGCGCTTCTTAGACCATCGCTCGTCATAGAATTGGGCCACTTCCTTTATTCTGTGTCGCCCTTTGCCACCTGTATTTCCGCTGTCCTCATCATCATCGTCTACGTCTTGGCCTTGTAGAGCGTAGTCGGTAAGGATATCATACGTCTCTTGGTCAAGAGCCCGTTCGATGACCTTGGTGGACTTCTCGAGGAAGTCAAAGAAGTCGTCCGATTGCGCAACAGCATCGAGCTCCTCAGCGGTCCAGTTTCTCGCAGGTTGACTGACTGCGGATGGAACGACACCGTCGCTCAAGAAGTCCTTTGTCGCCCTTAGCTCCTCTTCAACCTCTTCTCTGATCTTCTGTCGGAGTTCCTCCTCTCGATCCCGCTCTCTCCTGCTCAGCCTCTTGCTGGGCGTCGAAGTTACGGCGGGAACATCTTCGGCCTCCGAAATGAGAGACTGTGCTCTGGTTCTGGTAGGAGTTGTCCACTCCTCAGTCGTCTGGACACCTTTGCTGTATGAGAAAACCTCCTTTACTGGAGATGGTGGACATTCGAAGACGGTCAGGAGCGGAGCGGTACTAAGACTCGGGGGCGGCTGGGCGGGAATCTGAATGTTGCTAATGGTGGTAACTTCGGAAGGTTCGTTGCTAATCTCGCCAGCGCTAAGGACGCTGTTCGGGCGACTACCGCGAGGAGCAGGAGAACCAGGCCCTCCTGTGACTGCTGAGCCAGGCCTACTGTCACCGACAAGACTATTGATGAGAGTTTCGATCTCGCGGCGGTTGTCTGCTCTTCCAGGGGTTGGCGATATTAACTGTGGTCGAGAAACGTCAACGAGGGGCTTAAAGGCGGTAGGGTGTCAGGGGACCAACGTCGCTAGAAGTTCCTACGCTTGCACGACCTGCAGTCGCAGCGTTTGCCCGAAGCTCTCTTTGGCGCTTGAGCTCAGCAAGCTTGGCCTTCTTTGCTAGGATTTCATCTCGACGTTGCTGCATTGCGGACGTTCCACAGTCGCATCGCGGGACTGCTCGATGTTTGGAAAGCTATAATTTGGAAGGTGATCGACGACGACTGGATACGATAATAAAAGATTCACTTTTTTTTCAAAAAACAGACGTGCAGTGACGATGGCAAGAAAGAACAAAATCAATCTCAGGCCACAAGGTTGAGGTATGTAATTGTGTGGTTGTTTGTCGCGATAGAAGTTATGAAATGCTGGGTTGTTCAGTAGTAGTAATGAGCTTGCAATGGGGGTCCAATTGAATCCATCCATGCGCGACGGGATCTGACTGGACTGGATTTCAGAGGCACTCAAGCACTAGCACCCCTCAGGAACCCCTGCACGAGCCTGGATGGACTGCCCGAGCTATCAAATTAGTGGAGGTGGTGATGGGACATAGCGAATTCTATCTCCACAGCCAATTCACTGACCACGACGAACCGGGGCACGTGATCACTTTGGCCGGCTCACTGGCTCCAGCTTGGCCGAGCTCCCCAGCCGCCAGCGGTTGGCTGGCTCTTTAGGTTGGCAGCGAATGGAAAAACTGCGACTTTTCCCGACGACTTTTCAATTCTTCACCTCACGTTGACGCATCTAATATCCTCGAGCCACTCCGACTGGGTCCATTGACAAGCCATTGTCGACCCCGACTATCGTCAATACCGATCCTTTCGCTTTTCGTCCCGTCCGCCCTTTTTTTGCGACTCTATTCCCAATGGCTTCGACCGGAGTGAACGTGCGTGTTATCCTCCCCCGATATGGCCGCTCGACCGTCTCCCAAACCCGAGCTATCGACGACATCGGCGAATGGACTTTCAACTTTCGAGCGGCACAATCGAATTGCATCGTGTATGGGTCAAGGGACTAATTGAGTCATTTATAGGTTCTGCGGTGGTCCGCCCTCGGCCTGGGTATCTTTTACGGCTTCACCCACCAGCGAGCGATTACTGCTTCCCAAAGGGCTGAGCACGCGCAGCACGAGTACGAGAAGAAGGAGAACCTCATCAAGCAGGCCAAGGCCGAGTTTGCCAAGAAGAAGAACCCTTCATCCGGTGATGATGGTACGTCATTCAGTTATTGTCGCTCCGCTCCAATGCTTGTTTCTCAGGCAATTGGCAGCGGCATATCGCGCACATGTGAACTGGCGAACATCCAACTAACTGATACATAAAGTTATTACCGACCCTTCAGACCCCAAGTTCGATCTTGAGAAGCTGCTGTTGAAGGTACAGAAGGAGAGCCCTTAGATGTGTAATAATGGCGCGGGGGAACGCAAATATGACAAGGGAGAGAATTGAACGATATGAGGTTTTGGCGAAAAGGTTACCGCTAGGGAAACAGGTCCTGTTGGGCAATAATCCGAGCCTCGAACTAGACCCGATGTATGATTGAGGATATACGTGGCGGTCCTGCATAGATGTTTCCTTAGGTCCCTGTTTAACTCTGTGTGCAGGTGTACAGGTGTACAATATATCTACTTTAGACGGCAAAAGCGTCAATTGTCTTGAATGGGCTTGTGTTAGTTTGGAACATGCTGGGATAAGCTTGAGTTGGAAAGTTGTAACCAACTACTGGCAATCTATGATATAATGCATCATTGGGGAGCTAGGTAGCTCTCTAATGCACATTAGGTTTGTCTGGTATTAGTGAGTCTATGATACCTGACCAGTTCTCACGATGCAATGCAAGATTTGTTTTTTTTTGCTTTTTGCTTAAACTGAATTGTCAACTCAAGATTGCATGTTGTATCTGTCTTGTTTAGATACTTCTCAACAATGGAGCAATGATTTGACAACGCAACATCCCCTCCCCGCACTACTTTTAAAAGGCAGCTAAAATTGCGAGAGCATCCAGGGTCATGAGTGAGGACTTGCAAGGGCACTGCGCTATATTACACTCTCCCCTCACCACCCCATCTAACAAAGCTCATAAATATACAAACATATACGCATATACACACATATCTTTATATCATTTGGCACCTTTAGAAGAGACGATTGATGAGCAATTGAAGCTCTACTGAATAAATGTGATCGGATTTATCTCACAAGTTTCTACGCAGTGCCATGTTGGAATGAACTACACAGAAGGCGTAAGAAACGACAATACTTCACATGTTCATGTAGTGAGTTTCTGGGAGACGATCAGTAAAGCTCCTGGTGTAGCCAGCACCAGAGAGGTTGTGACGTTATGTGTAAATTAATGCTCAATTGGCCAAGAGAGTGACGCCACGAATTGATAGAATAAAATAACAACTGTTCTCTTATAATATTTACCAAGGTATTAATTAGTATTGACCAATACCTATTTGTAGATATTGTTGAGTATCGTGGCGTTGATATGCCTTGTTCGGGAAAACGACGGCCCAGTGATGAAGCTAATGTTTCGAATTGGCCTCAAGAGTGATACGTACCTTTTCTTTTCTGTATGAAAGTGGGCTCCACATCAACCTCCTGCACCTAGCTCCCGTGTTGTAAAGCTCCAAGCTGTCCTTCTGGTGGAGTTGAGAGCATCCATCATCTCGGGGTTTGGTTTCGACAAGTTGCATCAATCATTGTCGACAATTGCAGCCCATCATGACGGTCGTAACGTCAAAACCCAGCGACACGCTCGCTCTACTGACAGGAACAAGCACAAGGACTCTTCTGAGAGTTTTCATTCTTTTCTTCATCGCTGGTGCAGCCATCTCCAGTCGTCTCTTTTCCGTGATTCGTAAGTGCTTCCTTCCTTCTCCCCTCATGATGGATGCTTGACGTTGTCGCTCTCGCTCTCGCTTTCGCATCCTTTCTTCTCGGAGCAACGAGGGTGCTTCTACTTGTCAAGATGATCCTTTGCTAACCAATTGCGCGCAGGCTTCGAAAGCATCATCCACGAATGTCAGTTCCTTCCACAACGCCGCGTACTAATTAATGTAGAGCTAACCCCATGATAGTCGATCCGTGGTTCAACTTCCGTGCGACCAAGTACCTCGTCGCTAATGGATTCTACAACTTCTGGGATTGGTTTGATGACCGAACATGGCATCCTCTTGGGCGAGTCACCGGAGGTACCCTCTATCCTGGTCTAATGGTGACCAGCGGTGTTATCTACCACGCTCTTCGCACCCTCACTGTCCCTGTCGATATTCGAAACATCTGCGTTCTTCTCGCGCCTGCCTTCTCTGGCTTGACGGCCTATGCCGCCTATCTTCTCACCAACGAGATGACCACTACGTCATCTGCTGGTCTCCTTGCCGCAGCCTTTATGGGAATCGCCCCTGGCTATATTTCTCGATCCGTCGCTGGTAGTTATGACAACGAAGCCATCGCCATTTTCCTCCTTGTCTACACCTTTTACCTCTGGGTTAAGGCTCTCAAGAAGGGTTCAATGGTCATTGGTGGTTTTTGCGCCCTGTCTTACGGCTACATGGTTGCGTCGTGGGGTGGATATGCCTTCATCACCTGTCTCTTGCCAGTTCATGCTTTCACTCTCATCTGCATGGGCCGTTACAGCGATCGTCTCTACCTGAGCTACACAGCCTGGTACATCGCTGGTACATTGGCCAGCTTCCAAATCCCCTTTGTCGGCTTTCTCGCTGTTAAGACCAACGAGCACATGCCAGCGCTAGGTATGCATTCACAAATCTCCGGCTGAGCCCAATACTGACATAAAATTCAGGTGTTTTTGGACTCCTTCAGGTCATTGCCTTTATTCTCTTCGTTAAGCGCGTCATTCCTGGCCGACAAATCACCACCGTTGTGATTGCTGCCGGTGTCGCAACTTGCATAATCGGTTTGGCTGGCCTGATCCTCCTGACCTCTCTTGGATACATTGCACCTTGGGGTGGCCGATTCTACTCCCTGTTTGACACTGGCTATGCTAAGATCCACATTCCCATTATTGCGTCTGTCTCGGAGCATCAGCCCACTGCCTGGCCCTCGTTCTTTTTTGACATGAACTTCCTTATCTGGCTCTTCCCCGCCGGTGTTTACATGTGTTTCCAGAACCTACGAGATGAGCACGTCTTCGTTATCGTCTACGCCATGTTTGCAAGCTATTTCGCTGGCGTCATGGTCCGTCTCATTCTTACTCTGACTCCCATTGTTTGTGTTGCCGCTGCTATTGCCGCTTCTCAGCTCCTTGAGACCTACATGCAAATCAAGCAGCCCGATGCTGCGGCGGAAACCAAGAGTGAGGGTTCCGAAAGCTCCAAGAAGAACAAGGGCGCCCTCCGAGCCCTTTCAAAGCCATCGGTTGGTATCTACACTGTCATGTCCAAGGTCATTGTCGTTGGTGCCATGGCCATCTACCTAGTCATGTTTGTAACCCACTGTACTTGGGTCACTTCCAACGCCTACTCCTCGCCCTCCGTCGTGTTGGCCAGCCGCATGCCCGATGGTAGCCAGCACATCATTGATGATTACCGAGAGGCGTACCAGTGGCTCCGTCAGAACACCGAGAAGGATGACAAGGTCATGTCATGGTGGGATTACGGCTACCAGATCGGCGGCATGGCTGACCGACCCACCCTTGTCGACAACAACACTTGGAACAACACACATATTGCGACTGTGGGCAAGGCCATGAGTTCTCGCGAGGAGGTCAGCTACCCTATCATGCGCCAGCATGAGGTCAACTACGTTTTGATTGTCTTTGGTGGTCTCATTGGCTACTCCGGAGACGACATTAACAAGTTTCTCTGGATGGTTCGTATTGCTGAAGGTATCTGGCCCGATGAGGTCAAGGAGCGCAATTTCTTCACCGCTCGAGGAGAGTACAAGGTCAACGAAGAAGCTACCGAGACCATGAAGAACAGCTTGATGTAAGTCTACATGTGTGATCTAAAACGTGTTCATGGGCTAACTTTCCGCTCTTAGGTACAAGATGTCGTACTACAACTATGCAGGCATGTTCCCCCCTGGAAGAGCCGTTGATCGAGTTCGAAACACTGCTGTGCCTTCTGAGGGCCCTACTCTTGACACCCTGGAGGAGGCTTTCACCAGTGAGAACTGGATTATCCGTATCTACAGGGTCAAGGATCTTGACAACTATGAGCGTAACCATGTTGCTGCCGGCGGCTTCAGCCGAGGACAAAAGAAGAAGAAGGGGCTCAAGAAGCGAGCTGCTGTCAGTAGCCGCCTGGCCTAAGCGGTTCCGGTTTGCTAGAAGTGAGGAAGAAAGAATAGAGGGCTTCAATGTTACCCGCATTTTAGACAAAAGTGAATTGAAAATGTATATCAATGTAAGAACCTTGCTCGGTTGAGAAGGAAGAGAAAGAAAAGAACAAGGGTAGAGATTCTTTTGTTTTGGCCGTACGTTAGGCGATGCGTTTGCTGTGATATGTGACGAAAGTAAGTGCAGCGCAACAAAGACGTTCACTAAACAGCTCATGCATGTTTGCATTTTCGAGAAAGGGAGTTCTATCGTTTGCAGTCTAGAAAAAGAATAGCCAAGATGCAGTGTACAGAAAAGTTGTAAACGCAGTGAATACCCCTAGGCTGCTGAGTGTTTACAGAGTATATCTCAAGAGTGCAAAGTTGTATGTATATACAGCAGCTCACTTCCTCCTTTTCCTACTCTTCACCACCACAGATATACCCATCGTTGAATCTATCATCTCAGCTTCTTTGTGCTATACCAGGCCACACATCACCTAGGAGTCGACCAAAGCGCACAGGGGTGACATTCTCAACGGTTCGAGTGATCTACCTTTCTGTTACTGGCAGAGAACGGGAGAAAGAAATCCAAAGGAGGCTTTGCGAGGAAGATCTAGGGGTGAGTGCCTCCTCGGTATCGAGCACAAGATGAAGGCTTCAAAGCTGACCTTTTTTCTATTGCAGTTCACATTACTGAAACGATAAAGTCTTGCAATATCCAAGTTCAGTTCATTGGTCTCCTCGGCTGCCTGGCTGTTCATCTAAGCTGCAAAAGCGAGTGGCACTTCTCGCCAGCTGCCAGCTGCCAAACGGCCGCGCAACTGCCTTCGACTCTCGCTCACGCGCGCACGAAAATAGAAAGGAAAAAGGAAGAACCAAATCGATTATCCCTACCGTTATAGCGCCGTCATTTTTCATGAACTGCTCCCCTCTTCCCTTCACACACTTTATTCATCTTCTCACATCCCCACCCACACTCCTTCCTGGTTATTGTTCTATATACCATAATCACTTCCTCCTTTATTCTCTCGGCCGTCACTACAATAATCACACTCGAGGTTCAACGAAGAATCTATTGTTTCCCTCTTTTTAGGCGCCTACTTCTGGCAGCGCAACAATGGGCCTCTTCAGCAAGGCGCTGCGCCGCCGCCGCCATCGAGCAGGCCCAGAGGTCGACCTTTTGAGCGCAGCTTTTGGTTTACCCTTTCGCCATGGAATTAAATCTTCGTGCACCAAGGGTCCTGGTCGTATGAGGATCGTTTATGATCACCCTTCTGACTCCGACGACGAGTCAGACCCGGAAGAAATCTCCTCTTCGTCTTCCGAGAATTATCGTGGACGACAACAACATCGCGGCCGTCACCTTTCCGAAAGACCCCCGACGCCTCATCGAAGCACTCCAGCGTCACCCAGTTCTTCAAAGAAGAGCACTTCGCGAAAGAAGCAGCACCGCCGACGCCATTCGCGAGCTTCATCGCGATCCAGCCCTCAAAAATCGACTCGTTCTCGCAACTCTCACTCGACATCTCGTCGATCAAACGTTGGAAGCATGAATAGTCAACCATCTATCCCCTATGTACAGAGTTCTGCAACTTTTCCCCCTCCTATCCCTATTCATTTGTCGAAGCCACCTTGTAATATTGTACAGTCGAAAACATTTCCTGTTTCTACTTTGAACCAACCTTTTGGACTTCCGGTATGCCAGCCTATGCCTCATCAACAAGTATACTACCAGGCCCCAGTCAACTATGGGCCGCCTCAACCATCTTCTATGTTCCGAGCTCCGGCTCCTCAGTTTATCCCTCCAGTTATGCCTCCACCTGTCATGGCACAACCGCCTCCTGGTCTGGCGACAGTGCCTATGTCCTCTGCGACTCCGAACAGCAACGTCTTTCCTCCAGACGTATCTGGCATCGATTCTAAGAAGCCAAACTCCGAAGCTCCTGAGAAATCTGACTCGTGGAACAGAGACATACAGAGACTGCAGAAACACATTGACGCGAAGATGGTTGATCTATCTTCCGAGCCTAACAGCAAAATTTTGCGTCGTGACCTCCGTCGTCTGCAAAACCGACTGAACTCGACCTTGAACAAAGCTATCACACACAGCAAGAAGTCACACGCCAGAAAGCTTTCCCTCACATCAACCAGCAACTTCTCACAGTTGGCCCTTGACGGAGATACTGCAAGCGAGGCTACAACTGCAACGCTTCGCGGCCTTATCGCACCTGCAAGCACGATTGAGAACGACCGTCAGCGAAAGTACCACGCTCAGCAGGTCAAAAGTCCTCAACGCATTCCACGTCACCATGTTTGCTCGGGATGTGGCAACGTTCGCTCACAGCAATTCCATAAGCGCTGGCCGCTTAACAACTCAAGGAAATCGTACAAGATCAGCTACTGCGAGAGCTGTCGAGAAGAGATGTACGATCGGGGTATTGTTCAGAAATACCACTTTTGTTTCAACTGTGGAGGTGCAAGGTCGATGGCATTCCATAATCGGCATCCAGTGCTGCCAGGCGAGCCTATCTTTGTCAACTATTGTGGTTCATGTATTGAAGAGTTCAAGGTTTATGAACGCCTTCCGGACATTTCTGTCGTCAACCTGGTGAGTTTGGGATAGCTACCGTTCTGCTATGTACTAATGCATCCAAGGTTAACCCAAGGGTCGAGTCACGCACAGAAGTGACCACTCCTTCTGATTCGGACGATGACTTGGATTCCCTCACTGTCAATCGTCACCAGAACAGCAAAAGCGACCAAAATAGTGTCCAAGGCGATCAGCAACACGAAGCCAAGCTTGAGCGACCTGGCCCAGACACCGAACCACCTCGTGGAAGGCGACCAGAGCCACGTGCCCCTCAAGAGCCTATTGTTGCATCAGATGTCGGCGCCGTGCCCCCTGAATCGCCCTACTGCCCCTCGCGAAGCACTGGTTCTTCTGGCCGTCGAGCAGAGAGGAAGTCCTCCCTGCAATTCAGTACAGGCTCCAGTCCTCATAGAGAGGGATTTGAGACGAAGGGAAACTACCAAGCGCCCTACGTCGAAGATTCCTCGTCGAGCCATCATTCCAGAGTAGTAACCCCGACATCTAGCATTCGCTCCACGAAGAGAGAACAGAAGATCAAGTCCAAAGGTTACGGATATCGCAAGAGCCCCTCGCCTGATGTTGTACTGAAGTCCGCACTGGCAGGTAGCGACCGGTCGTCCTCAGATGGATCTAGAAAGGCCAGAGCAGAGACATCAGATGAATCGCCTCGAGTACGTGGGAAGTCTTTGGACTCTGACCGTTCTGACCCAAGTTCGTCCAAGTCTTCCAGCAGCAAGACGGTAAGGTTCAAACAATCTGTCGACATTCGTACAGCATTGCCACAAGATGTGGACGACTTCTCAGAGCCTGAAAGTCCCAGATACCCGCGGTCTCCCGGCTCTCCTCTCATTTCTCGCAAGCAATCTACCATTCACCGCACCAAAGAAACGAGAGACCAGTTCTTGCACCCTCACTACGGTCAGCGTTCGAATTTGTCCCCAGGCTTCCACCGTGAGCACTTGCACACTCCAGATAGCTTTATGCCTGGAACACCCTCAAAGGGATACTCCAAAGGAGCATTCAGCAAGGACTTTGACGATGGCGGACATTGGGGTTCTTTCCAAAGCCCTGGTTATTCTTACGCCGACCATTACTCGGAAAACTCTTTCCGCGGCTACTGTGACGCTGGCGAGGACTTCTCAACTTCCCAGCCCTACAACCATGACCAGTACAGGGAGTCGACCACATCTCTTCCATCGCGCCTTTCTACCGGGAGTGTATTTGCCTCCTTCTTCAAGAAGGATAAGGCATCCTCGGTTCCTCCTAGGAACCGAGCCAGCCCAAGACCTTCTGCTCACGATTTGAACGAGACTGCCAGAGACAATTAGGAAAGATTTGGCCCTCGCAGTTTCAATGACAGTCAGACGACACCTTGCCCTCGACGATCTCCATGTTCTTCAAACATCTTTAGTTCATTCACGGAACCCGAGTTGCACAGCTGCACGGATGCAGGATCAGCAACTGAGAAAGGCAGTGGTCCGGCTGGGAACAACCCATACTATACGCCCCGCAAGCGTAGTTACCCAGAATCGCCTTATTCTGGCTCTCCTACCCGGTCAGAGAACTCTCACAAGCGGAATTTCGATTCTTCTTCTTCTTCTTCATCAACAAAGTCTGACAAGTTTATCTGGAGAAATGCCTTCAACCCTGTCCCAGTTATTGAAGAACTGGGTACTGCTTGCGACACTTCCCCTAAGAGCCCAGCAGACCTGCTTGGTAAGTATCGTTTTACTCACTTGTATCAGTGTCACCTACTAACATATCATTTCTAGAGTTCAACATCGTTATCGATCCAGCTTCTCCCCTTTACGGCGAAGATGATGAGGTGTCATCGGGGTCGTGCTCCAGCACACCACCCCCATCGGACGAGAACTAGAACAACCAAGCGCCTGGCGAAATGGTTGTCTAATATTTTTTTGCCACGAAGGATCTTAGGGGCATCCTCTAAGCAAGGATGCTCTCTTTTACGCCGCCAACTCCCAACAGATACCTTGTGACCAGGTTTCCTGTTGAAATACCATCGCGGCTCTTTTTACTTCTGGGAATGTACGGATGTTTAATGCACCAACATCGAGCCTCTGGATGAAAAACTCCGAGTTACGAAAAGTCAACATGGAAAGGACTGTTAGAGGCATGATAATGATTCGATATGAAGGGGAACGATTGTATGATTTGTTTTTCTTGGGACGATTACTTGCTATGACTTGTATTATTAGCGAACGAAACGATTGAATGAGTAATGTATATACGTATGACGATCAATAAGATACTTCCTGCAAGCCTAATCCCTTTATTGTTCAGATTTGATTGAGACTGAATATTATTTATCACAACGAAATACAGGAGTTAAGAGGAGAGAGTCCACTTCAACGTAATAAGATGATGCCCTTTTATATATCGCATGCTTTTTCCCTTTCCCAAATATTGTCTTCCAAGATACCTTAGTAACAGGGACCATCCCTTCTTGACAAGCCCTCAATTTCGCCTGTAGCATCACGAATTTTGTTGTAGAAATCACTTGAGTTTCCCATAGAACCAGCCGTTCCTCGGCCCACATACACGCCAGAATACCAAGGACAATATAAGGAAATAGAGTTCATTACTGCATTATCCCATCATCCGAGCGCCGACCAAGGGATCTGACGCCTAAAAACACCAATGCTTCTCTAATGAACTGTATGTATGTTTGCATGCCGATGTCCCATTACAGAATTTTAAAACTGTTCTCCTGGCCGGGACTTACGCGGGGCAACGGTATCCCAAGAAAATGACTTGTTAAGGGTGCACTTGTGGTCGCAGCCATCCGTGACAGAGGGCTCTGTCTCGATTCGAAATATGCGATAGCTTCTTGTCGTTTCGTCTCAAAAGCATCGCTCCGTGCGCGTTCTCTGTCGATGTTCTCAGAGCGTTCTTGTAAATCGGCACTGATTGCATCCTCCTTCTTCTTCCTCTCTATGGCATCCTTCATGCGTTTCTCTGTCTTCTGGCAAGCGGCATCCAGCCTCTGGGCCAGTGGTCGGGGTGCGAGTTCTAGTGCCTTGCTTTCGTCTCGTGCTCGGGTAGAAGCACCCCAAAGACATTGGAAGTTGAGTTTTGTTTGTTTGCTGTTGCGGTCGCCAGTCCCCCAGATTGTTAACGTGTCACCAGTGTGGAGGCGAGTCCAGTGATGAGAAGGCCCGCCGTGGTTCTTAGCATCGGCTGAGGCAAGCTGGTAGCCGTTGATGCTAATGCCGACAGATGCTTTCGTCGAGACATAGAAACCGTAGTCATTTGGATCCTCCTCATCTCGGAGCCAAGGAAGAGGTACCTTTGATGGATCTTTTGAAGGGTCAAAGGTATCGCCATCTTTCCAGAGCAATATTTTGAACGCATACTTTGGTACCCGAGACTCATAAACGTCGCTAAATGGTTCTGTATTTGCAGGACCACGACCAAAAGAAACCAGAGTGTCGGTGATAGGGATAGTAATACCAGGTATGCATGAATCCGGATGGGACTCAATGACGCCAACGAGTTGCTTGTTGGGTTCTGGCTTTTGAACAGGGACGACGATCTGGGTATGGGTGGTGGGCATTGTGTCAGGGATCTGTGAGTCCTCAGAGGCAGCAGCGGTAGGTGGAAACTCCATGGCGTCGTCTGTCGTGCCCTGTGGTGTTCGGGAGCTCCGTCGAGTTTCGCTAATTTGCGTTCCAGCTTTTGAGACTGGGGAGAAATACTTCATTGCAAGATCCCATAACGGGGTCTTTCCAGGCGCAAACGTTTCGCCCCTGGTCTCCGCCGCCTGCTGAAAGGCTTTGTGCTGGAGGTGGGTTAATTCGGGATAGTTGAAGTGCCATGTCTTTTTGTCCTGTTCCCAAAAACATGTTTTGTTGAAAGGTTGGTCAATTTGACGTCCTGACGATGGTTTTCCAGCTACAGGAACCTGAATCAGTAGTTGATACTCTTCAATTACGTCGTTTGTCATCTCTTCAGTATTGCCCTCCGACTTCAATCTTTTCATCGTAGGTTTTCCGCGCGGCGTGCTCTCCTCAAACTCGTCGCTGGTGTCTTGAGAAGGGGGCTTGCGTTTGCTGGTATTGAAATCCGACGATTGTAAGGAGAATTGAGAGGCGCCAGGAAACTGCACGCTAGGTTCGTCGCCACCAAGGCTCTGGGAAGCTACATTCTCAACAAGGCTTTGAAGCTGGTCTTCTGACTGCTTCTGTACCATAGAGGCAGTCGTTTGGCGGTATGTTCGGCGGTTCCTGCTCCTAGGCGTGGCATCCTCGTCTGATTGGTAAGCCTCGTCCTCATCTTGATTAAGAATCTCAGTTTCACCTGTGCTAGCGTTGCTCGCTTCGAGGTTGAGGTAATCGCCTGGGATTACACCAGAGCTGCCAATGGCAGAAGCGCCGACTTCTCCAAAAAGCCTGGGTTTGTTTGCTTCCGGTAGCCCTTCCGCGCTTTCCTTTTCTGATTCCTCACCCATGGAGTCACTAACCCGGTCTTCCTCGTAGTGGCGGGGCTGTAGCTGAGAGAAGTTATCAAACATGTCGTCGTCCGAGACCTCGTCGAAAGATTGCGAGGCGTTGATGACCGATGGCGGGCCGGTATGCCAAGGATGGCTTTCGAGTTCCGTCACTGTCGCTCGGTTCTCTGGGCGTTTCTCAAGCATTCTGCAAAGGAAATCGATGGCTTGATCTGACACATCATTTCTCTGTAGGGGTGAGATATTCAACCGGGTAGTCATAATCTTGTGCAACAGTTCAGAATAGCTGATGCCGCTCTTAACTGGATAAGGGGGCGACGCAGTCAAGGCGTAGAACAACACACCGCCCAAAGACCAGATGTCAACAGCATGGTTGTATCTCTGACCTGGAGGACGTCGCATTTTCTTACCCCGGCTACGTACACCGTTGTCATCATACTCCGCATATTCTGTATAAACCTCTGGCGCACAATAGAGTAAAGTGCCACAGAATGTTCGTAAAAAAGTCTGTTCACTATCCACCATTTTCGACAAGCCAAAGTCGG
Source organism: Fusarium praegraminearum (assembly GCA_002093855.1). NCBI lineage: Eukaryota > Fungi > Ascomycota > Sordariomycetes > Hypocreales > Nectriaceae > Fusarium > Fusarium praegraminearum. The sequence continues at coordinate 472,617 of LXHY01000017.1, read as the reverse complement.
TAAGTTTGAGATCGATAGGATTGAGAGAGTTGATAAGAATATTGTCTGGCTTGACGTCGCGATGAGTAATGTTGTTGGCATGCAGGTATCCCAATGCGCTTAGGAGCTGCCCTGACATGGTTCGAACGACATCTTCTCTTATGGCTTTGTGGTCCGAGATAAGTTTTCCCAAGTCGCCACCAGGGACAAATTCCATAATGATGATAAGTAGTCGATCATCCCATTCGAAGTGCTCCACATAGCGAACGATATGAGGCTGTGAGACAGATGTTAGCAACAGTAGGGCGATATGGTGTAAGACTTACATGTTCAACTCGCTGCATGATTTTCATCTCATTCTCGACCTTTTGGTCGAGTACACCATTCTTTATAAAACGACGTTTTTCAATCTCTTTGGCCGCATAGGGTAGTCCATCATACTTGGACGTGACCCTGTGAACAACCGCGAATGCGCCCTTTCCAATTGTCCCAATTCTGTTGTACTTGCCAGAACCCGTCCATTCTCTGTTTCCATCTCTCCTTTTCTGTGGTTTGCGAGGAACTTCCTGGGGGGCTTCGTCCGTCTCCTCTCTTTTAAATTGGTTCTGGGCTGGATGCTTGAAGAGATCAACGTGCCCACCGGGTCCAGGAGTGATTGTGTCATTTGAACGTTTTATTCCGTGGCGAGTAAAGAAATCATCCACTTTGTCGGTATACGCTTGGTCGTACTCATTATCTCGCCGCGGTATCCGAACTCGGAAAGTCAAGTCTCTCGCCTTTTGGTGAAGAAATATTCGGATGATGGAGCCGGAGCTGAGAACCCATTTTGAGATACATGGGCCATTTGTTGGGTTGACTGCAGGATTTGCGTTAAGAATGTTGTCATCTACTATAGTGCCATTGGTCGACTGATCCTCGATCATGACAGTGCCGTACTCGTTGACGTATATTCGGAAATGTATGTTGCTGACTCGCTTCAAGGGATCGTTTACAAATACAACATCGCATCGCGCTGGGTTACGTCCAAAGACAAAGCCAGCAGCGGGGTTCTTGAGCTGTGATGACAGTCGGAGGATAATAGCATGACTGCCGCTGCCTCCCGGGTTGGCGAGAAATCGACCAGCCTGGTCTTCGAGGGCATAATCTGGCTCAACACCGTCCGCTTCTTCCTTACCGATAATATGGGGAGAGCTTTCGTTGACCAGGCGTTCAAGCTCGATGCGGGCCGAGTCTGAGTGTGGGTAGAGGACGCATATTATATCGGAAATGTCTTCGTCTGAGAAGCCCGAGTTTTGCTTCCCGATACGGCGCGGATCGAGGACATTCTGGGTCGCTTCCATGAGGAGGTCAGCGCAGGCACGAGAGAGGTTGAGCAATACAGAGATAACATACCCTGCGTGGGCTCGTCGCCGTCCATTGGGGTCGACCCGAGCAGCCTACGCCGCAAAGCAATACAAGACTGCTGTTTTAAGTTTGATAGAGACCGTTCCGGGTAGACAATAAGGCTTGCAACGTTCTGAGGCGATCACGGGCGCAAACGCTACAAGCTGGAAAGTCCTACTTTAGATACGGTATTGGGGTAACTTCTTCGAGATGGTAGGACGACCGGCCGGGGGGTTGAATGTCTCGGTGCGTCAGGCGCAAGGTGGGCTCAATGGAGCAAAATGTATTTGAAAGTGCCAAAAAGTAAATAAAGGAGGAGGTTGAAGAAGAATCAATAATCCAAAGAGGGGGGAACAGGATGGAAAAAGAAACGACAAGGGACTATTGAGGTTGAAGTAGGAACGACTGGATGGATGATTAGTCTACTCAGATGGCAGGAACGTCACGACAAGCAGGTCCCTCCCCCAGCCTGGCTCAAGGGCAATGGAATGGACTGCCTGGGCTGCCTCTGGTTGGCTGATAGCGATCGGAATCTGTTCTAACAGCGGTAGCAGGCCTGTCCCATGGCCAATTGCCTGGTAATTAGGCACCATCTGCTCTCGCTTCCAGGCTAATAAATCCCGGGCACCCACGTCCCAGCGCAGCGGGGAGACACCGTTTGAGTGCCGTCAGGACCCTACTGCTTAACCCCTTGCTTAACAGAGTGGAAACGATCCATACAAAACACGTTCTGGATGCCTAGCAACCAAAAAGCAAGCAAAAAAAGTCGGGCTCATGATTTAACAAAACAAGGTCACATCACGTTCTATCCACGTAACACGGGCGCGTGGAAATAGTACTCGAGGCGCGCTCAAGTCACGCGCCTCGGGTTGTTGCTTTCCTAACAATAAACAGTCAACGGCTGCAGATGTCGACGTCAGCCTGTCAGGCGCCAGCTACCAGCCATTGCCCTCGAGACTGGCCTTCAGAGTTGAGCGGGTCAAGCAAAGTCACTGGACAGCAGCGCCTGCCAAAAGTCTCATCTTAGCTCACGCTTCGCCGCGATCCAATAACTAGTCCTTTTTACTTCGATTTCAACAATAAATACGATCTTAAACTGACGAGACCCGTTGGTATGACGTGACTAGCCACAGACGCGCTTAAACATGTATTATAGCAATTAGGTTTTCCAGACGGTGATCCTCACGTTTATAAAACCAAGACGAAAACGAAGTGTTTGTTGTTCAGTCGAATGAATATTGTAAGGAAATATAATATTGTATGCTAACTAGCTTCATAATGACTCTATGATAGATGAATATAATGCGAAAACACCCCAAGATAATGCAACTCTTCTCTGTATACCCAAGAGTGTATGATTGCAAATTGATTTCAACCCATGACCGTCAAATCATGTTCCTACATGCCCAAAACGCCGTATGATGTATGCGTCCGTTTCGTCTGTACTCCGAGTCGCTGTGATCATGCGATACCCATAAATAATTCCATGCTGGCTGAACTGGAGCTTCTTCCTGAATCCCGACTAGAACGCCTGTCCTTGGAATTGTGGATGGACACTGCGAGACGCCTGTGGTGTTCCAGGCGATGTTGAGCCGTATTGACCTTGAGGCGGCACGAAGCGAGGATCGACCTGTTGCGCAGCTCGCATCGGTCGTGAGAAACTATTCGGCTGTCCGTGCCCTCCCATCTGTTGAGATGCTGGTCCGTATTGGGAGCCACCCGGCGTGTACTGGCCAGGAGCTTGGCCCATGGGGCTGTATGCAGGCATGCTGCCGGCACCCATCATTGGCTGCTGGTATGCTTGTTGATAGTTTTGCTGCTGCTGCTGCTGCTGGGCCTGCTGTTGGTATGCCATTTGCTGTTGCTGGGCGAGTTGTTGTTGAATCATCTGCTGTTGAGCCATTTGTTGCTGCGCCATCTGCTGCTGGTACGCCATAGCAGCCTGCTGTTGTTGCCGTTGACTGATAGCTTGTTGGACCGCTTGGCTGTTCATCCCCTGCTTCATCTGCTGCTTCTCCCGTTCCCGGGCTTCAATAGCACCAACCAAGCCTGAACCCGAGGAAGCCTGTCTCTGGTGACCAGGCGAGAACCCCTGAGATCCTTGTCTTTGATGTCCTTGCATACTAAGCAAAGGTTGGCCAGTCAAACGGGCCATTTGTTCTTGCTCTCGTGCACTCAGATGACTTGAAGTTTCCCCAGAGCTTGCAAAGTTCAAGGTCGAGTTTGCGCCTCGCGATCCAGGTCGCTGAAGCAAATCAGCCGAGGTACTTCGAGAGTGACGGCCGTTTTGAATAGCCTGTAGTATGTCGGAGGAGCTATTTCGCTTCATCCCAGGCCCGGGAGTGCCCGGGAGGTTGCCACCGATGCTGTTGCTAGATCCGGTTCGAGCATGGGCTGCCCTATGCTGCACAAACTCTTCGGCACTCAGTCCGTGAGTGCTGGCTGGAGGAGCTGTTCCTCCTGGTGACCAGGCCATCGTACGCTTCGAATCTGGGGACTCCTTTTGACCAAGGGATCCCTGAGAGGCTGAAGATTTGTGAGGAGGGGGAGTTGGTCCATGACCTCCAGGCGTATGGGGCCTATTCTTAGTAGCACCATAGTTGATGGTTGGACCAAAGTTGATATCTGGGATATCAAACTCTTTGTCTGATTCTTCGGCGCCGCCGACGGTCTTCAGCACACCAGCACGAGGCTTAGGTTCTTGATACTCATATGAATCTACAAAGTTCCGAAGGCTGGTGGCGGGAGAGTGGTCACCGTATTGACTGCTTTGGTTACTCTCCAGTCTGCCAGGCAGTTGTGGTCGCCTTTCAGAGTTTGGGGTTCCTTGGCGAGGAGTCTGTCGGCCTTGATCGAACGCATAGTGATCGATGATCTCATTTGTAGTGATGGCGCTGCTGCCGGACATGGTGTTACCCTTAGTATTCTCAAATTGTGCGGGCCCAGGTGGCGGGGGGCCAGGCATGTGTCCTGGTACAGGCTTGCGATGGGCCATTTGTCCTTGGGGGCCATTGGGAGGACCATTGGGATGCCCGTTCGGAGGCCCGTTAGGGCGAGATCCTGGTGGTCCGTATGAGCCAGAAGGCCCAGCAGGTCCAGGAGGTCCAGGAGGTCCAGGAGGACGACCTGGGCCAGGCCGATAGTTGCCGTAAGGACCAGGAGGTGGAGGTCCATGCCCGGAAGGTGGGCCATTTCCACGACCTCGAGGATCAGAAGGCCGGCGACCGTCAAAGCCAGGGCCTCGAGGGTCAGAGGGTCTTCTTCCGTCAGGGCCCGGTCGTCGAGGATCCGAAGGGCGCCGCCCATCTGGTCCCATATCAGGGCGACGATTGCCATTTTGCGGGTGAGGAGGACGTTGTTGAGGGGGCATACTTGGAGGTATCGGGGATCGTCGACCTTCCGAAGTTCCAGGGCGCGAGTTTGGCCCGCGGTTATAAGGACTAGGTGGACCGAGAGGGGGCTGACCCAGTGGTGATCGAGAACGCTGTTGAGATAAGTTGGCTGGGAGAGGGAGACTGTTGGAAGAGGGATCCTGGTTTGACGGGCTTAAAACTTCACGCGAGCGGTTGTCGTTAGCAGATATCCCTACGGAGTTGGCGTGTGGTGGCAGTACCGATGGTCCAGATCTTGCAGCGTCCACCTCATCTTCCCCTGGAGAAGGTCTCGAATCATTCGGTCCGCCCATTCCTCCAGCTGAGGAAAGCTGGGCTAGAGTAGTAACGGAAAGCCTACTGTTAGCTCGTCTGAGCTCAGGTGAGTGATAAGCTCTGCTGACGGGTCTGCCTTGAGAGCCATGGCTGAAAGCAGGAGGGCGTGAAACAGGCTCGGGAGTGTGCATCTGTCGCATTCCATCGAGGTCTTTCAGAGGTGGCGAGCCATTAGGTCCACGTTCGTTCTGGTAAGCAGGACTCTGGTCTCGCGAGGCCTGGTTCCCGACAGGAGTCTGGCCACGCTGTGGCGAGGCGGAGTAAGGGCTGTTGCCATTGGCATCGGAGCGGAAGGGAGGGCCACCAAGTTGGTTAGGGTCAGATGAGTTACGACCATGGCTTCCAAGAGCTACCCGAGCAGGATCCGCAGGAGCGGAGTCTGTTCGAGCGCGCTCGCCAAGGGAGAAAGATCGTGAAGACCTGGTGGGAACTTGCTGATCCGAGTTCGTTTTGAGGGCGGGAGGGCCATCCCCAAAGCTCAACCTAACACTCTTTCGGCTGTTGCTTCGAGAGCGCGTTGCAGGCGCATCATCCACGGCGTTCATACGAGTACCAGTAGATTCCTTTAGCTTCTTTCTCCAATCTCGCTCACCCCAGTTCGAGCTACCATCCTCAAGAATCAAGTTGGAAACGTCGAGGTTCTCGAGGTAGCCATAACGCCGACTCTTTGGCATGGCAAACATAAGGGACCTGGAATCCAGTGTACTGGCGACTAGTCTTCCGGGACGACCATAAAGACCAAAGGTATCCCATGTAGGGAAGAGGAAACGCAGCAACATCTCGAATCCGGTGACAGCAGGGCGGGTCTCTGGCATGATGAAAACGAAACCTTCAGTGGAGGAAGGAGGATCAGTGTGGATAGAAATGTTGCCCTCAACCTTGAGCAAGGTTGACGCTTCAATCAAAGACTTTGCTTGGGGATAAATTGCATAGGCCGAATAGGCGTCGGTGATGGTGGCAATTGGTTGCGCTTTCTTCTGTTTCTTGCCATCCTTCCTCTCGTCATAGAACTTGATGTTTCCTTTGAGTGTAGGAACCGGTGATCGATCATATGGAGACCTCTTCTTAAGTTCCTTTTGAAGCTTTGCGTGCTGCTTCTCGTCGGGAGGGGTGATAACACACCAGCATCGTCTCCAGGGTACACCAGCACCGAATCGGACTCTAACCCATTCTTCGGTGGGGAATTTTGCCCTCTCCATGATCACGCCAATATTGTTAAGCGACTTGCCCTTACCGGCAATGAGAGCGCCGGTGTAGGCCTCCTGCAGTGAGGAGTGCTCAAAAATGGCCAGTCGGATACCGGCGGTCCATTGCAACAGGGAGTGGCGAGAATTGAAGTGAAGAAGATATCGGTTTCTTCCAGCTGTGGAGATACTCAAGATGTTCTGCAGGGGCTGTTCGTCGGCAGACCTTGTAGGCAAGGATTCGATCTATCAGAAGTTCGTATTAGTCGAGTTCGGAAATTTCACGATTGACGCGTGACCGGATTAATTACCATCTTTATCGATGCATCAGTCAAGTTGACGAACTTGGGCAGAACCTCGCCATCTTCGCCGGCAGCATCGAGCTCTGTGGCATCCCATAGCGACAAGACAGTACCGACAAGTTGGGCGAAACATTCAGACCAGGTTCTATCAGGGTTGGGTTTACCCTCTGTTAACGAAGTCGTTAGCTGGACATCCTTGCAGCACATGTGTGAAGTGGTGAATGTGGAGTCCCCTTGGCGTCAGGGGTAGGTATGTGGGGATGGTAAAAACGGCAATGGGATTTGGGTCAAGCATACGTGTGTTCTGGTCATCGAGCTTGAGGAAATAGCCCTCCTGGTACAGCTTGTTGGAGTGGCTGTTGAGGAAAGAATAGATAGGCTGGAGTTCGGGGATTGTGTCCTCGGTGATATCCATGATGGGTGGTTGGTGAGCCAAGACCATGGACGGGGGTCGTGAAGATGCAGCGGATGAACTACGTCGTCGGCGAGTGGATGGTTCAATTGGGGAGCCGCCGTTTAAAGGTGTGCCATAGTCCGGTCGCGAAGGCGGTGTGTTTGGCCGAGAAATATCGGTACTGACTCGATGATCAGGAAAAGGTTCTGTGCCAGAATTCGTTCTGCGATGATGCCCTTGCTTGTAAGGCGAATCTGATGGAGGAGAGGTTGAAGGCGGAGGTGTCTTTGTGCCAGCAGAGAACTGGGACATAAACGAAAGAACTAAGTATCGGCACCAACAAGTTAGCACGAGACGGGATGAGGTGAGATATTATGAACGGCATGCAGCCCCCTGGAAGTAGACAATATGTCCACGTCGCTCAGTCCCTTCAATTAGAGCCGGACCCCTAGAGGAACTAGCCAAGGGAACCTTGGGCCACCATACGTCAACGTACAGTGGAACTCTTTGTCCCCGCTACCCATAACGGCCCCCCTGCGGCCGATGTTGCAGGCGCACAAGAGGGTCATCTCAGGCTGTCCAGTCCATGGATGGATTTGGATCGGGTGCCCTGGGCAAGCCCACCTAAACTGAACGTGGACACGCCAGGGCATGGGCCCAAAGGGCCACTAGCACCACCTTTTAGGTCTTCCTGGCGCGCACGTTCGGGCGCAGCGCAACGCAACGTATACGAAAGAGCCAACCCCAAGGACTGGAATGGTATTCACGAATGCACAACATGTGTAGGTACGCACCTCGATTTCGGCCCATCTTGTCAACAATGGTGCGGGTATGACCGAAGGAAATTTCTGAGACAAAAAAAAAAGAATTAAAAAATGAGGCCAGTTCGTGCCTAGCAACAACAAAGGGAGAAGAATGTTAGTTCGTTCGGTTTAACTGTGCAAGGGATGGTTTCGAGAGATGAAAAGCTGCGCCAGCCACGATACTGACGTCGTCCGGTATCGCAATTTCAGACGAGTTTGATTATCTTTTCTGGGCGTTGAAGATCAGGGCGGTCCTGTGGTCCAAGAATGAGAAAGAAAGGGAAAAAGCTGGCCCTTGCGTGCAATACGATTTCAGATGTAGGTGAGGTGGGCGCTTCTTGTACTATTATGTCGGTTCTGAACTCTAGACTCTCTTTAGAACCCGGGGCCGGACTATATCCTTTCGAAGGTAGTGCTGCGGCGGGTGCGGATGCGGATGCAGATACGGATGCTTCGGGTGACTGACATGTCAGTACAGTACTTGAGCAGCCAAGGATGTCGATGACCAGGTGCAACTGGTCAATTTGTGGTGATCTACCGTAAGAAGTAACCGCAGTCAGTGCCTGGGCAAGCGACAGTAACGGGTAGGCAGTGCAATGCAGGCCTTGACTCTGGAGCTGCCGGTAATTAGGTATACGGGTTGTGGCCGTAATTTCTCCAATACGCGGATGCCGGTGTCTTCGGACTTGTTAACGATCGTCTTTCGGCGAGCAGCGGCGGTAGTCCCTTAAGTACCGAGTTGGAGGTCCTTCGCGCTGCGTTGCTGAAGTAAAGGCACTGTATTAGTTAGAAAAGAGAGATGCGTCGTTCGATGGGTTAACCTTGTCAGGTTTTCCAGACTGCGGACTTGGTTGTTTAAATCTGTACGAGGCTGGTAGGGGACCCAGAAATTCAACGTCAACGACAGCAGGTTTTCTTGGAAAAAAGAGGACCACCAACAAGCTCCAAAACAGCCCGGGACCGGGTCGTGTTCAGTGTTGCGATGGATCTCCAACCAGCGCGGGGGGTCCCTTATTTTCTCGATAAAGTCCCTCCCTCGGTCTTGGGTACTTCTGGAGTACGGGAAAGAAGAGGGTCCGACGAGCTCGTTTTCTTTGATTTATCTGCGTACGGGACCAAACTGTCTCTTCTTTACTTGCAACCCGTAGGTACTGCAAAGTACAGTACAAGATGGTACTCCTTCTGCGAACAATATGCGATTTGCGATTTGCGATGAACGAATTGAGTGATGACGGGCCTGATCAGTGGCATACGTCACTAGTTTAGCGGGTTATGTATGGCCTGGGCGAGATGGATTGGAAGTCTAAGTCTGGACTGGGCTGGGCTAGAACGGACACCCTTACTTCACTAAGAGGACCCTCCTAGGTCAGTAGTCTTAACAAAGGCACCTCAAAACCTGTGCACACCGAGTAATGTAATTCAAGCAAAGTCGGTGAGCCAAGACTCTGGAAGAAAGTAAAAAGCGCAGCAAAAGAAATGGAATCAAGGAACAGAAGGAAAGAATTGTTCGCGAAAAGGATCAAGGAGGGTTACAATCCGCCCATAACAGCAGGGAATCATGTTTTCTATATATGTACTTGCCATGATGCCCAGTTTTAAGCTGACAACGAATACCTACCATTCATTACCTGGTGACCAGACTTACTATACCTCAGACGAAAATAGAGCTCAGAGAAGCACAAAGAATCAAGCGGATGCTTCGATGACAGGCCTCTGTTTCGCAACATGCCTTTGACGAACTGTCAGATGCTAGATGGGCGCTTCGGCGTATCGACAGTTATGTGGACGAATCATGCCATCCAATCATAGTCCCGCTCTACCATCTGTCTATGACTGAGCCAAGATCAAGTGCAACACAGCAAGAGGCTGCATGCATCTACTTCATTGGATTCGTGTGTGCTTGGCGCCAACTGTTGCTGGTAAAGTTGCTGTATTGTGTCTCTTCTCTGGGACCAATTCATCTGGTTTTCCAAAACCTGTACCGGCAACAAGGCTTGGAATTCGCGGCACAGCACAAGAACGAGGCAATAACGATAAGGAAATCTTGTCAGCATTACTGGAAGCAGGGTAACATGGGGACCTGCAGTGTGCAGTTTCTACCGCTGATCCACTGCTTAATTAAGTACAACATGATCTTGTCAAAGAATATGCGATAACTACTTAGTCTAGACAGTGGCTGGGATATTCCCGTTTCGGCCTCCGTAGAACGGCGTCAACGACGGGTGTCATCGTGGCATGTCCCGGCCTAGAAAAGACTCGTCATTCTTAACGCCATTTCTTTCCACTTCAAGGCTTCTTTTACCGCTGTCTCCACGAGCGCTGGGCCTAACCTACTGGACGGGCCGTTCATCGTCCATGCCCGGGATGGCTCCATCTCATGCGTCTCAGACGCTTGGGGTGCCAGCCACTCCGATTGCCTCCAATGAATCGCTTTGTTTTGTCCTGCTACGAGTAACTAACACAGTCTCGTAAGCTTTACACTCGAGTGCTGTCGTACCAACGAAATTGCACCATACTGAGCCAGTTGCCAGAGAGCCAAGCAACTCGTATGCTTCAATAGTATCTAAGTAGCCAAGACTCAATCTTTGAGGCTTTTGGCGATTTCGACTCCACTGTACCGCTCAATACAGGCATACGTAAGCGTCCAGCCTCTTTTTCCATTGGTATCTAGGCTTCGTATATAAGCGGGCTTGAACAGTTTCCTGGGGTTGGAAAAAGCTTGGCGTGCTGAGTGCTTCAAGGTTGATGCTCCAAGAAAGGGCAGATGCTCTTGTATCACTTCATCAATTGCGGTCGTTTTTTATTTGTCCAAGAATTTCAAATGATAAATACACATGAGGCTTACCAGAGGCTCATCGAAGCAACACGTATACATCGTCGGCGTGTCCCTTAGTGCGACTGCTGGGTAAGGTACTCCCGGGTTTAGGGTTCATGGATGGATGATGGATTGAGGCATCCAAGCCCTATTTGCACTCAGCCGGACAAGGGTCAATGTAGGTGAAGCTGGAGCCGTAAAATCCGGAGAAGACAACCCAGAGCCAAACCTAGCGTGCTTTCCTAAAACAAAAAGTATTTTTGCGCAGCAATCCGATACGTGGGTTCAAATCACGATGGCTATGGCTACCTATGCTAGACATGGTGCCAAGCTCTTGGTGCTGTGTTTATTACAGCACATGGAACCTCTCGATTGGTCCCAACGTGCATCGAGGCGCCCTGTACTCTGTACATCAGTGCAGAATCCGATCAACGATTACAAGATGTTCGTACACTGTACCTTGTTCTACTCGACCGGGAACACCGGCTCTTCCTTGGCCATGCATCGTCCATGCTCAGTCAGCCGCTAGCAAATAGCAAATAATTACTGTACCGCAACACAGGACGATGCTTCATCAGCTTCGAGGGTTACAACCATAACGGGGTTGGTTTGCGTGGGCGGTTAGAATTTTCTGTTTGATAGATATGACAACATGCAATGCCTGAAGTTTTGAGGATAGCGCTTGCGCGTCAAACAATGGGGAATCAGGTGCAGATTGTGCCAGTAATGGTGGATGATTGTGATTAGCGTCTCACCTGAAAGTTCCGATTGTGTTGGATGTCATGGATGGCCATTAGACACAGCCTAACAGCTTCTGTCAGGCCCCCCTACAATGAGATCGGCCAGGTCCACTCTGTTTGATCGTCAGGCATTTGAAGAGCCGCAGATCATCATGTCAGCCTGTACTGTAACTCGACTTACAGCAGAATCTTCCATATTACAACGCTACCTACTCTGTACATCAGAGTAACTTACCGAATGTAGAAGAGTTTCAAGATACATCCTAATTAGAGAATGCAACCTCACCCTGCTGGCTACAGCTGACGACAAGTTCATTACAATCATCTACGTCATGAGTCCCGATACTGTGGTGACAGCGTCCCTGCGCGACGTCTATTGAGGATGCTATCAACTTGTCCAGCTGATCTTTGCATGCGTGGAGACATGAATACATGTCACATCATGATAGTGTCTCAATAAACTGCGTCATACATTAGCCCTCCTCTTATCATGAATGGCATGCTTCCTGAGCGAATATTGACAACACAGGAGGGTCATTGCGCGCTGTTGGCGGCCCATACCTTGGCATTTATGATAGGTTGGGTTGATCCTTTCAGATCGGTTGGAACAAAACAAGGTGCGGCAACCTTCACACTGGAGACACCTTAATCTATTCAATGTGGCTGCTGTTTCGTCTCATGACGTGTAAAAAGGCATGTGTCACCAAACGCCAACACGTGGTGCTTCGATTGTGTCCTTAACGTCAAATTCTAGTGGAATTCTGTCGTCGGGTTCGAGAATGCGATTCATGGTTGGAACTTGGCTACTAAATTAGCTACTAACCTTGACGATCAATTCATGCGATTTTTGTATATTGGTCCACCCGTGCCTGGACTGAAGTCCACCATATTGTTTCGCCAATTGTCTAACATCCAACATGTTCTATAGACTGACTACAGGGTATCAATCTCTCCCTTGTTCTTTTAAGTTTCCCCAGATATCGATCCGAGAAGGCGTTTTCTCTTTGTGACGGAGAGATCTGAACCAGCTACCCAATCATGTTACGGATTTCTGCCATTGGATACTTTACCACTCTCACGGAAGCTCGCCGAAGCACAACCTTTTTTTACGGACCGGTCGCACAAAAACAGTAAACCGGAACAATGTTGTTAGAGGGGATCAAACTTTTATAGTAAAAAGGAAAGATTTTTTCCCTTCACTTCCCCCTTTCCCCCCTTCTCTTCCAGTGTAAGCCTGTCTCTCTTGTGGTTGGGGTCAACAAGGAGCTCGGGTTCCTGCGGGAGACGAATAGTGTTTGTGATCATTGGTCGCTTTGACTCAGAAATTGCCATTTTTGGATGTCGCCTTTTCTCTGGCGGTATAGCAGTCGGTATTGAGTTCTGTCTTATCACGTGTCTGAACTGTCTGTACTCTGTAATCCCATCCCCCAACCGTACCTACACTCCGATCTTGTCTCAATTGTGAGCCTGAGCCCGAGCCTGATTACTCCTTTCAGGAATTTCAATCTTTGGCACAGCAGCAGTCTCACCACAGGTTGCGGCCAGGCAACTCAAACTGGGCAGGCAGCATCAGCATCAGGCTTGTATAGCTGGAATGCTCATTCAACCATATTCGATTCTGGCGCCCGTCCCAATATCAACACTACCATCGCTCCCGGTGCGACGCTTGGCACGCACGACATGGCGCCCGTGTCGCAAGAGATGGTTCGCTTCAGAGACGACTCATCGTACACATGAGATCCCCATCTTGCCTTTTCGGTTCGAGACGGGCATAGGCCTCTTTGCGAAGCGACCTCCTCGTCCTTTCCCGCCGCCTTTTCTGTCTCCTCCGTCCACATCATTCACGGATCCTCTGAGTACACATCACCAGAGCCGCGACCGTCGTGCCTTTGTACACGGTCAACTGATAAGAGGGAAAACGAACGGCGATGATGCTGTCTACGCAAGTGATTATTTCATTTGTGCCAATGATGGCGTGGGAGCGTGGGCTACAAGGCCGAGAGGACACGCTGGGTGAGTAATCGGACAACTTCCGAGCTATCACAATTAGCCGCTTACATTTATCCCAGACTTTGGTCACGACTTGTTTCGCATTTTTGGTCCTCCGCGATCGAAGAAGAATTGGCTGAAATAGAAAAATCGAAGGAACCCAACCCTATTGCTAGTCTGCAGAGCGCATACGATCGGACTCTTGCTGCGACGACTGAGCATGACTGTTTGGGCACGACAACAGTTTGCGGTGCACAATTACACTACAAGACTTGCGCCGAGAACGAAGCACAGACATCGCCAGTCTTGTATGTAACCAACCTTGGCGACTGCCAGGTTATGGTTCTCCGGCCCAGCACCGAAAAGATCGTCTTCAAAACTGTGGAACAATGGCACTGGTTTGATTGTCCACGACAGCTTGGCACAAACAGCCCTGATACGCCCAACGATAATGCAATTGTGGACAAGATCGATTTGGAAGTTGGCGATGTTGTGCTGGCAATGACCGACGGCGTTATTGATAATCTTTGGGAACACGAGATTGTTGCGAGCATACTCAAAAGTATTAAAGAGTGGGAATCTGGAAGGCACCCAGAAGCTCACAAAGGTGATCTCACAGGCGGTCGTAATGGTGGAATGAGGGCAGCTGCCCAGGATCTCATTGAAGCAGCTAAGGAAATTGCCCTAGATCCCTTCGCTGAGAGTCCATTTATGGAACGTGCGATCGAAGAAGGTTTGGCGAGCGAAGGCGGTAAGTCTTACGCATTGCATATCTTTCTGCGCAGAAATCTAACGTGAGTAGGCAAACTTGACGATATCAGCGTTGTCGCCGCCCTGTGTGTGAAGAATGAGGGTTAATGGTAGTCTCTTTGCTGGACATTCGAGACATCTGAACGACTTAGAGTAGACTTGACGGAACGAGCGAAGCATTATACTACCTACTTAATTACACGATTTAATGATGGGACTGGATATACATAGCCCAGATACAAGGCTTGCCATGCATTATAGAAAGAGTTTGCCGACTGAATGTAAAACCGATTGCTCTGAACAGAACGATAGACCATCTATGTGCCACGATGATAATACTTAGGTGTAGGTTCCTTAGAGAAACAAGACGATTTTAAGTTCATACAATAAGAAGTAGAACCATGTACACATTGCGCTAGTAGTAGCGATGCCTATACTCTGGAGATTATCATCAATATAAAGCTGTAGATTTAAAAGAGAATGCTTTCTTTACGACTCTTTTCCCTTCATGACAAGTAGGATAGCGGGGCATGATGACGGCCAGCGGGTCGCGTCTGGTATATCTTATCGCACGTGCCGCGATAAGGAAATTTATTTTTTGGAGTTGATCTTGACTTCACTTGGTGTCGCATCAAGTTTTGTTTGCTACGCTCAAGTAACTGGTTCAGCCCCTAACACAGCAACAGACTATTCAAGATGAGAGGAAAGAGGTCAAAACAGTACCGGAAGCTCATGGAGCAATTCTCCCAGACTTTCGGTTTCCGTGAACCGTATCAGGTCCTGGGTAAGTTGTCGCAAACTGCTATTGTCCCGGCAATTTGGTGGACGACTAGCATGAACAAGGCTTACAGTATCTAGTCGATGCCGAGATGATTCAAGATTCCTCCCGATGTAAGATGGACCTCGAGCCTGCTTTGTCGAGGACTGTCCATGGCCAGGTCAAGTCCAGTACGTCCCATCACCAAGCTGTCTTACGACCAATTGCTAACCTGACCAGTGGTGACGCAGTGTGAGATGCGCAAGCTCTATGCTACGCGAAATGAAGATTTCATAAAGCTCGGCCAAACTCTCGAAAGACGAAGATGCGGTCATCATCCTAACGAGTACCCCGAACCGCTAAGCACCCAAGAGTGCCTTCGATCAGTCGTCGACCCTAAGGACACAAACCAAAACAAGCATCGTTATGTGGTTGCCAGTCAAGATCAGGAAGTGCGAAGGATGCTACGAGGAATCAAAGGCGTTCCTCTAATCTATATCAAGAGGAGTGTCATGATACTCGAGCCAATGGCCGACGAAAGTGTTCAGGTCCGAGCGAGGGAGGAGAGGAGCAAGTTCCGCGCAGAGATCAAGAGCTCCGTCGGAAAGCGAAAGCGAGAAGAAGATGACGACGACGAGAAGGCCGACAAGAAGGACGCCGGTACTACAGAAGACCAAAAGAAGAAGAAAAAGAAGGGGTATGGATCCAAAGGACCCAACCCTCTGGCAGTCCAAAAACCGAAGAAGTCAAAGACGGATGGCCAGCAGCCACGAAAGCAGGAATCCTCCGAGGCGAAGGAGAACACACAAGAAGGCGCAGGCAAGCGAAAGAGACGGAGACGGAACAAGACCTCTGAGACAGAGGACCAAGGCGAAGCGAATACTACTACTACCGCTGAGGTGACCATGGCAGACGCTTAGGTGCTGGAAAGAAGCGGCCATCACGGGAGGAATGCTAATAGGATACCGCGTGTTAACCTCAGGAAATGCGCCAAGATAGTTTATCGAAAGGAGTGTGCGCCATTAGCGATACCCGAGAAGATAGCATAGGTTGAGAGGGGATCAAGGGGTGTAGTGAAAAGGATATAGTGTTTAAGCGTTAACAACGGTGTCAATTTAATTGGAAAATGATGCATTCAAACTGCATCAACTCTAAGTCTTGTTCCATCACGATGTTGCAACCAATTGACCAAAACGGCTCAGGACAAGAAGTGTCGCATCTCCTTTTGCAAAGAATTGTTAGGAGTCGCGTGAGGTATGAAGAAGAAATTGCTTCCAAGATATCCCATATGTGGTGGGCTTGGAGTGGAACATTGCATGGGTTCCCTGCACCAAAGTGCTGACGTCCACTAAGAATCCACCCATCCGCTGTCTGTTAGGGGCCATCAACCGCTTCTGGGTTGACCCCCACCCGCAGCAATTCAAGACGGGGTTTATCCACTTCAATATAGGAGTTCGTTTCTGGAATAACAGAGGGACGAGGGGAATAGCAAGTCCGTCGCCTGTTCTTTTACAACAATTCGACTTCTGGACCTTTTGATACGGGGTGATTCTCGCGTCGAATCACCACTTACATCATCTCACCTCACCCCTTGGCTGGCTTCAAACTTAAAGGAGTCCTGGTGGTTTGGTTGCCCGCAGCACTTTTGATTTGGGGTCGAATGTCGTTACCAGGCCTTCGGCCCTCTCGATCCATCTGAAGCGCCTTTGAATAACCCAGGTCATCTTTTACTTCTTCATATTTCTTTTTCAAGAAAGCTGTTCTTAACAAGCCCGTTGAGCGGGGATACCAAACATAATCACGACCTTGCACTATTAAGACGTCATGGCTACTCAAGCCGATGTAGACGATTTTGGCCTGCCCATCAGGCGGTATCCGACTCCGAAGAACGACGAGCCTGCCGATGCGCCTACCGATGCGCCTAACGATGCCTCTAAAGGAGAGAAGCCTGCCTCGGCTTCGTTAGATGGAGCTGCGACCGACGAGCAATCGAAAGTCCCTGAAGCCAAGGACGATAAGACCAAGGATCAAGCAACACCTCCTGCTGGCGAAGCGGTCAAAGCAGATGACCAGAGCGATACTTTTGAAGATGCACGATCTGAACAGTCAAGTCCTAGGAAGGAAACTGGATCAGAGGCTCTTGCTGTCGCGCAGAAAACTTCCACACCGACCGAGACTACGCCTACAAAGAACGAATCTCTCGAAACTGAAAGCACACTCAGCGAGTCGAAACCGGGAGTCCCTGAAGAGGCTTTGCCAAAAGCAACAGACGTTCCTGAAAAGCCTGTAGAAGAGAACAAAGTGCTCACAGCCGAAAGTGCTCGCCCTACCGATCACAAACCCGAAGTTTCCGAAGAAGTACAACCAACAGTCGACGATGCACCCAAGAAGCCTACAGATATTGAAGTAGGTGTTGATAAGAAAGAACCTCCTTTAGATGTTGCAGTCCCGGTGCCTACTTCACCAATACAGCCCAAGCGTGAACAAATTTCCGAGTTCTCCCACCAAAAGATCACCGAACAGCCAGAAGAGAAGAAGAGCGAGGCCGAATTAGAATGGCAGGAGATGCCTGCATACGCCCGGTATGACATGTATAACGACGACGATAAGCTAGTTGCCAAGGAATACGATGTGGAGGAAGTCGAATCATATGAATACGGAGGACTTGGTGGTGCTGGCAAGGGCTACACCCGCGTGTTCCTGGATGACGACGCCGAGTCTGCGACAAGTATGGACGAGAACACAAAATACCTTTTCAAAAGTGCAGCCGGAACCAGCATGGTGGATGACGATGATGGACGGGACGCTATCGGTCAGATGCAGGCCACCAAGGATCTTTTGACAGAGGGGCAAAGAGTCGCATACGTTGGATTGGTCCGTCTCGAAATTGTCAGACTTGTGAAAGAGGAGGAAAAGATGAAGACGTTTAAGAAGACAAAGAAGGAAGTCGGTGTCGCGGTTGAATCCATGATGATGTGGGGTCAAAAGATGATGCTTCGACTTTACGCTCACATGGAGATTAACGAAGCAGAGCAAATCATGATCGAACAGCTGGCCGAACATGGAGTGATGTCTCAAGACTTGTCACCGGCCCTCGTTACAAATGCTCGCGTAGCAAACCCTATGGCCGAGGGCGAGGCATCTATGCCAGGCACCCCCTCTCTGGATGAGAAGCCCGCCGAGGCACCACCACCATACCAGGCGCTTGATGGCGAAGAGCTATCAGATGTCAAGACGCCATCACAGCTTCCCACAACGTCAAAGATTGATATTGATTTGCGATGGACGGTTCTCTGCGATCTCTTTCTACTCTTGATTGCTGATTCTATCTACGATGCGCGCTCAAGAGTGCTACTCGAACGGGTCGGCGAAAGTCTTGATATCACCTGGATTGACATCTGCCGTTTCGAGAAGAAGGTGACAGAGGCTCTCGAGATGCAGCAAGCGGCTGAGAAGGAGAATTGGAATGAAGAGGAGCACACAGAGGCCCGAAGGAAGAAGGCGTTGACTCGCCGATATGTCATGATGGGTCTGGCCACAGTAGGTGGCGGCTTGGTTATCGGTCTCTCAGCTGGACTTCTCGCTCCCGTCATCGGAGCTGGTCTGGCTACCGGTTTGACAGCTGTCGGAGTGACAGGCACTGGTAGTTTTCTCGGCGGTGTTGGAGGCGCAGCTATTATCACATCAGGTGCAGCAGCATCAGGAAGTCTTATCGGAGGCCGAGCCGCAGGTCGAAGAACTGGTGCAGTCAAGACATTCGAATATCGACCCCTTCACAACAACAAGCGAGTTAATCTTATTGTGACCATCTCTGGATGGCTGACGGGTAAGGTCGATGACGTCCGATTGCCTTTCAGCACTGTCGACCCTGTTATGGGTGACATTTACTCAGTACTTTTCGAACCCGAGATGCTTCGAAGTATGGGTGACACCATTAATATCCTGGCTACTGAAGTAAGTTTTCCTGTTCACTTTTGATATGACATGCGGGACTAATTTTTCCTTAGGCTCTTACATCGAGTATTCAACAAATTCTTGGTACAACCATTTTAGCTACTCTTATGTCAGCTATCCAGCTGCCAATTATCCTGACCAAGCTCTCCTATCTTATTGATAACCCTTGGGCCGTTTCTCTAGACCGCGCTACCGCTGCCGGGAAGATTCTTGCAGATTCTCTCATTGAGCGCAACCTTGGAACCCGACCAATCACATTAGTTGGATTCTCAATTGGAGCGCGAGTGGTCTTCTCTTGCCTTCAGGAGCTCAGCAAGAAGGGTGGTGTTGGTATTGTTCAAAACGTTTACATGTTTGGCTCGCCTATTGTGGTGAGCAGGGAGGAGTACATCAAGGCCAAGACTGTTGTTTCTGGCCGGTTCCTCAATGCTTATAACCGAAACGACTGGATTCTTGGTTATCTGTTCCGACTCACAAGTGGAGGTATTCGCCGCGTAGCTGGTCTAGCTCCTGTCGAGGAGTGCCCGTTTGTTGAGAACATGGACGTTACAGATCTTGTCAATGGCCACATGGACTATCGTCAAAAGATGCCCGTTCTGCTGATGAGATGTGGATGGTCTGTTGACAGCGAGGAGTTTGCTGAAATTGAGGATCCAGATCCAGACAATCATAATGAGCGACAGCGAGAGTTGATCAACGAGATCGAAGAGGCTCGTAAGAACCTGGAGAAGGATGGTAAGGCGAAGAAGTCTGGACGATTTAGCTTCTTCGGTCGACGAAAGAACGCCGGGAAGCAGGATTGGGAGATTTACGAAGATCAAAAGAAGAACGGAGATTATAAAGACAAGGCAAAGGAGGGGGCTGACAGCAATACCGGCGTTCTGTTCGATATTGATGCAATTCGAGCAGAAATTGCCAAGGATGCTCGCGATCATTACGCCAGCCATGAAGATCTCCAGGTAAAGGAGATCAAGTCGACACTGCCTCCCATGAAGCTGGATGTGTCATCGCTTCCAGGGTCTCCGTCAGCAACGGCCAATGGCTCCCAAACCAACATTAATACAACACGAGACTCGCACGATATTAGAGGATCCCAAGAGCGGTCTCACAGTTACACGCCCAGCTATACCAGGCAGACGACACCACCTGCTTATGGCTCACCGTACGGCGCAGGGTTCGGGTCAGAACATGGTAACGCATACGGCTCAGACCGACACGACGAGGACGATATCCAGATGACGTTTGATACGTCGTTTGATGATCACCCGCGGTCCACAACGACAACGGCACCGGTTACCGAAACTACACCAACTCGGCCACAGATCAAAACGGCACAGACATTGCCTTCAATGACAATGCACGAGCCGTGGGGCGATTCCGACGATGATGATTTTGGCAAGGAGAAGGAGATTTCAATGACATTCGCTTGAGTTGACAATACTAGGAGTTCTTGTTGAGTTACTGGTGTTTTACAGGTCGGCGGTTAGAAGAGCTCAGCCTCTGGGTCTTCGACATTTGACTCTGGCATTGAGTTTTTTTTTTACGGCGGCGCACGGCTTTGATTTGTTTTTTGAATGTTGTTGCATTCCTGAAGGAGTAATCAAAAGAATGGTTGGAGCATTAATAGCATAGTAGTTAGCACCTATCTAGAATACCTGACGTGGTAAGCATGAGCAATGAGAAAGATGAGACGGAGGAAGGGGAAGAGGGGAATAAGTCCTAATTGAAATTTTGATGCATTTGGATTGTTGCGTCGAATAAATTATTGGTCTGTGTGTCGCCATTACTGCCGCAAATGCTACTTGACGTTGGCCTGGTCATCTGTTCTATAAAAAGCACATGGAATATGTGCGTGTGACTGACTGTTGGGCGATCTTTGTTAACGTAACTCTCGCTCGCTACACACTGATGCGCAGCACGACAAGTGCTACGGTTATACGTGGTTCGAAGAACTGGTCCGGCTGGTTCCATGGATGGGTTGCCGGAGCATAGGTAGCGAGAGTTAAACTGCACCATCAGCCTGTACTGGTAGCGAGATGTTTAAAAATGACCTTTCAAGTATTCCAGCTTTAGGGTACGATTTGACCGAGGTTGAGGCTGAGTGAAAGTATCAAACTGAGACTTTGCTCCGAAGCAGCTGAGAGGTGAGTATGTCTCTGGTGTTACGTTGATTGGGCCTTAAAGTAAAAGATCAGAGGATCCGTTGTGTCAGCAGAATTCACTCACGCTATTAAGAACTATGCAATTGATGGGCAGAGTTGGCCGCTGTGTGCAAGTGCGGTTGTTTCTTATGTCTCACCACCGGAGCAAATTTGCGAAGATGGGCGAGATCATCGGGCTGTTGGTGTACGCGAGACTATTGGGGGCGAAGCTAGAAACCGAGCATCCTTTAAATTATGCAATGGTACAATGGTGGTGTTAGAGCCTGAGTGATAAGGTCTCTCCGGATACCTTGACTACATAGCATGATTATCAAGGCCGGCATAGACAAGATGCGGCTCAATGCGTGTAAGGTGTTCTGTTCTAGTATCAAATATTTCGTCAAGAACAGAAAATGCATATCCCATCATCTTCTCGATCGCATTCTGCAACAAGTGATGGTTGAAAGTGGTAACATTGGGTCTGACGGGGCTCAGCGCTAATGTCTAAGACACAGACCAAAGGAGCATGCTAGTGATGATGGAAGTCGAGAGCTCGTACTTCACAGTGCCCATCTGTCAGCCGCAGCTGGCCTTTCCCATTGAAGAAAGGTTCAGAAGCAATGGGTGCTTTAATGCCGACGCTTCATAGGGCAGAGTCTTGGAAGAAGTTGGCGAGGCTTGCACCGCCCTCTCCACATTGCATGTCTGCATGTTCGTGAGAATGTAGACTTGAGTATCTGCGAATGTCGCTTGATCTCTCTTTTTATCAAACTGCAGAGAGTATCCGCAGGAGTATCAGAGTGATTTGATGTTCTGTGGGATTCATTGAAAATGGTCCGAGATTGAGTATAGGGCTGTGCTGATTCCAATACTGTCAGCAATCCATAAAAATCCTCCCTCCTTCCATTGATACTTCAGTATCACCA
Organism: Fusarium praegraminearum; assembly: GCA_002093855.1. Classification (NCBI taxonomy): domain Eukaryota; kingdom Fungi; phylum Ascomycota; class Sordariomycetes; order Hypocreales; family Nectriaceae; genus Fusarium; species Fusarium praegraminearum. Next base: position 450,793 of record LXHY01000017.1, on the reverse strand, counting down.
ACATTGGTACCTTAGTGCTGACAGAAGGACTCCATCCCAACCCATCCCTTCAAAGGCGGGATTCCAGGGTCTCCGTCAACCACAGGAGGTTTCAGGGGTCCGGGCACCACCCCAGTTCGGCCCAAACCAGAACGGGCATAGAGCATTCCTCTTGTTCTCGTTTCCCTCAGCTGAGGATGCTTGAGTTGGGCTGGTGGTCAAACCAACATACGATGGTTTATTTGCACGTCCAACAATGACTTTGCCGCCCAAGTTCGCTCGACTGCAACGTGATAGAAACCAACATGGAGACACGATGCATGTAGAGGAGGGCAACTGGCATATCGGCGTTTCAGAGCAAAGCCGTTTGCTGCAGCGATCCTCGTTCAGCGGCTCAGCCCAGCCAAGCAGAAACAAAACGCTAGACCGGGGTGCACCTTCCATCCGTGCAGCAAGCAAGAGAGCGGAGTGGTCTAAGTCGTTAAGCTTGCCCCTTTAGGCAAGCACTGTGCTGTACCTGCCGTGTACACCTCATATGTGAGTCTAGCTTACAGCAGGTAGTTGGCCAGACCCAGGCTGAGTACGCCCTGGGCTGCACTTGCAACCATCCAGGTCAAGCCAGGCCTTGCCGTAGCAGAAAGAGGAGACTTGGAGTGATGTGACAAGGACAAGGAAGGAGTGGCCTAACCGTTGTCCGTTTTCTTTGTTCCCTCCCCTTCTGTTCGTTCGCTCACCTTTCTTTTCGTCTTACTACTTCTCGTATCCGAAGCCAACCTCTAATAAAACGACCTCGTTTTTGTTTTCACTTGCACAGTCCTTAGGGACTTGTCCCCAAACATACGTTATCCGCTGGTGGTTGGAAGTGTACTTGGATCCGACTATAGCTCAACGAACGAGTCCCAGGAAGGCGAACAGTTTGCGACGAAGAATCGGCCTCTGACTTACACATCAACCACAACGCTCAGGCTTTGCACGAGTAAACGAGCGACCCAGGATTCTTAAAATCGACCAGCACGACAAATTGATATCAACTCGGCCTGAATCATTGTTACCAAATGGATCGATTGGCGAATCAAGGTCAGAGCGAGGTCGCTGGCGCGGGAGATCTTGCGAAGAACATGCAAGATGCACCAGCATCAGCATCACCATTGCCTACAAGCGATCCCAACAGTAGTTCACCAGGAAAATCAGGTAGCGGAGGCTTAAGCGATTCTAGCCCTGGTGACTCTGGTGACTCTGGTGACTCTGACTCTAAGGAAGATACCATTAAGTTCGATCCGCAACTTTTTGACGATGGCCATGTATTCATAGTCGACGCCAAACAGCAGAACAGAGACTTCGGATTTCAAGCCAGTGACAAGACCAACGTCGACAGAGTGACATGGCAGGTTATCCACAATAACAAAGTTGACACGCTGGGTTCTCACAATTTCAAATCTTCAAAGAGAGATTTTAATCAGTTCATCAAAGGTAAGTTCTGCTCTGGCTCATGAAATATGCTCCCTGCTCTTTGTTTCTTACTAATGCATCATCATGTAGTTACAAACAATACGGTATTGCTCAACTTCACGGGTGAAACCGTACAGTTCTATGGCGATAACATGCATATCGAGATTGATTGGACGAAGGATGGACAAGAGGGTGCAACCAAATCAAAACTCTTCACTGTCACCAACAACACGGCTGAACAAGTCGCACTCGAGGAAAAGCTCGAAAAGGACCAGAAAGCACAAGGAGCCGCGGAAACAACCTTTTCACTAGGCCCATCGTCAACTTCGGGAAGCATTGCACCCACCGGAACTACAGAGTCCGACAGCAGCGGCGGCGGCGGCGGCGGCGGACTTTCGACTGGTGCAACAGCTGGTATTGCGGTCGGTGCCGTCATCGGTGGTCTTCTTCTCATCGGTGCACTAGTATGGTTCCTCCTTCGCCGTCGCCGTAACAAGAAGCCCAGCGAAGACTACACCATACAGCAAACCTACGCGGTGGACAAGGAAATCAATGGCCGTACCAGTGACTCACCCAACTCGCCTTACTCAGATGATAATCACATGCAGCCTATCGCCCTTGGAAATGTCGACCGTGATCGTGGTGCTGCTCCCACTCCCCCACCAGGCCGTTCATCCGTAGCTTCACATGATCGTGGAGCCCATAGTGGTGCTCAGACGCCTCAAGGCATGTCTTCCAATGTCGCTCATCTTGTTGAAGATGGCATGACGGTCGATGAGATCCGAAGACTGGAAGAGGAGGAGCGACAGCTGGACGACGAGATTGAGCGTGCGGCGAGACGATAGTGCTGCCTCGCAAGGTCAGAAGCTATCCCTCGGACGAAAAAGCTGAGGCATACTTTCGTTTCGTGCGTCAAGGGGTTTGGAGTTTTTGGGTTATGATATGTCTAGTCCTCACGGCCGCTTTGGGCTAGCCACTCACTTATTTTATGTAGACTGTATCATTCGCCTAAGATGGAGTGAACAGGTAGTGGGTGGTTGATCGATCGCATCTATCGCGAAAATACCAGAGCCTTTTGTTTTTAAGGGGGCCGATGACGGAACCAAAATCTACGATGATTTGCTTGTACTTCTTGAAGCGTTTATGAACCATCAAGGTGAGTTGTTAGTCAATATAGTTATATGTAATAAGCCCCGTCATTGTTTCTCCTGTCACAAAACGAATGCCCGCAATTGATCGCGTTGTGAGTGGCAAACGACTGGTACAGCTCAATATACACAGATGATTTGGAGTTCAAGTCTGCTATTCATACATTCCCTGCCTATAGGCGCCTTGAAACAGCAACTGTTTATTGCAAACCCACACCGAACAGTGAAGAACCCCGCTGATTTTAATCTACAACTCTCCGTGCTGACGCACCATTGAAGTTGGCCTTCGTGTGGTATCAAATCAGACCCGTGCGAGCGACTTCACTCTTTTCGCCCACAAAATTCTCGAGTACACTAGATGATTCAAGAAACTACTTTGCGGAAGGGAGCAGCTATCAACTGCGAGAGAACCAGTTGCTAACCATGTTGCTTGCGATGTTGCCAGCCAGGTTACCTGTGCCAAAGGCGCTTCCAGCAATGCTAGAGGCGTTGCTAAACTTGTCGCACCGGGAAAAGGCCAGAGTGTTCATGATTGTAAGAACAAGGGCGATGACTTGGCACGAATTGTTAGCTCTCTGTCCCGGATTGGCACGCTAAGGAGAAGGAGTGTAAACTTACCAACAAGAGGCAACCACAAGAACTGTAGTCGCACAAGAGCAAGAATGGCCATCAGAACCCACAGCATAGGCTGGATATACAAAGCGAGCCAGAAGAAGCGGCTGTCGGTAGGGTTGATGGTCTTGGTTCCAGGCTCGCTGCTCTCAAACACCCACTGCGATTCGCCCGACTGAGCATCAACCTCGTTCCACCAACGCAGACCAACGAGACGACGACCGGCAATGTTCTTGATGTAGTAAAAGTCGGCGGCGAGGAGGAGAATGGTGATGATGAAAATCATGATCCTGGATAGAAAAGAGACGTCAATGTTTCTGCCCTTTTGTTGCAAGAGGTTCGTAAGGTTCTCACGCACATGCTTTGTATGATCCACAAACCGAGAAAGTAGATCAGGACACTTGCTGGAGCCCAAGTTAGCAATTGCGCTTCGTTTGGTGGATTGGCTTGAGGTTCGATTGGGACGTACATATTCTGAAGCCGAGGAAAGTGAGGAGCGTAATGGGATGTGCGCTGAGGCGCCAGCTAAGAGCGCCCGGCGCGGCGGGCTGTGGTTGCGTGGCATCCATGATAGTTGGAATAAGTTGCAGATATTCAGGAATTCGTCAGGATATCTCGATTTCTCTTCGTTCACAGGGAACCGTAACCGTGGAGCGAAAATGCCAGGGTAAGAAAAAGAACGTTGTTTCAATCTCGCAGAAAGCCGACCGTAGGTACCTGAGAAGAAACGAAAAATACGTGGGTGGTTCGTTGGAGTTGTGAGAGCGAGAGAGAGCTTCAGAGCTAACTGTGTAAGCTGGCCTTCCCATCAAGCCGCGCAAGGGAGCATGATCCGCGACAGTCAGAAACCCCTGGGTTGCTAGTTTGGGTAAGCGGTACACCGCGGCAGATTAGTCTGGACGTTTTGCCTGGGACCGTTTTAGATTAGTAGGCTGGGGACGTCATGGGAGAGCTTCCTGTGGGGGCGGGTACTGAATCTCAGGCGTATAAGTCGCACTCACTCAAGTTGTTGTTCACTACTAGACACAAGCAATTGGTATTTTATATAAACCACACAATAATCATTCAAGATGGCGGCGAGATCTTCATCTATCATTCGGCGCTCCTTGCTTTATGGTAAGTTCAACGCACCAATTGCTTGCTTCACAGCACTAACACCCCTCTTCAGTCCCCGGCTCATCGCAAAAGATGCTCACAAAGTCTCTCGGTCTGAGCTCAGACAACGTAACCTACGATCTCGAAGACTCTGTCACACCGTCTCTCAAAGATACAGCTCGCACTCAACTCCGCGAGCACATATCTAGCCTCAAGGCTCGCCCCTCCGGCATCTCTGAGCTTGCGGTTCGCATCAATGCTGTTTCTACTCCCTTTGCGCTCTCAGATCTAACCACGCTGGCTCCTCTGCGTCATGTAGATGCGGTGGTGGTTCCCAAAGTAAACTCGGCAGCTGATCTGACCTTTGTTACCGATGTTCTTCGACATGTTGCTCCAGAGCGGCATACAGCAGATGCAGAGAACCCCATCAAGATTATCGCCCTCATAGAGTCTGCGCGTGCTGTCATGGATTTGACACAGATCTTCAAGGCATCTCCTTATCTTAGTGGCTTCATCTTCGCTGCTGAGGATTTTGCTCTCGACCTGTCTCTGACAAGAACCCCATCGTTGACGGAATTTCTGTACGCAAGGTCAGCCATAGTCACCGCTGCCCGAGCTGCTGGACTACCGAGTGCCATTGATCTTGTTTGTACCTCCTACAAGGGAGAACAGGGGCTCAAGACTCTTGAGGAAGAATGCGCTGGAGGTAAATCCATGGGCTTCAATGGAAAGCAATGCATTCACCCAAGCCAGGTCGAAGTCGTACAGCGCATGTTCGCACCTGATCAGAAAGAGGTTGAATGGGCCGTAAGAATATCTATTGCTGATGAGAAGGCTTCAGCTTCGGGTCGAGGTGCTTGGACCCTCGATGGCAAGATGATCGATGCTCCTGTTGTTGGGAAGGCTAGTGCTGTAATCGCAAAGGCAGAGCAATGTGGTATCAATGTTCAAAGCCTTAGAAACACATGGAAAGACCAAGAACCAGAGTAATGAGCATTGACTAGGCCTAAATACATAAATCTCGATGGATGATATACAAGCACGTAATCCTAAAAGTGATTGGGCCTCCAGAAGGCAACCATTTCGGCATCCTGCGCATGAGGGTTTTCCTCAATTCTGCCCATAAAACAACCATTTTGGTCGTCTAGGACTTTCCGGCTCCTTGGTAGACATGAATCTGTCACCCGTTGAAGCTTTGGGTATGAACCATCTGGAGAAGGCTCATGTTCTTGGCTACACTCTGGGTTACCGCTTTGCAGTCCATACAAGTATTGCTGCATTTCTTGGAGCTCATGTTCAGTATATTCTTGCGTGCCACCAATATAAGTGTCGTACAGGGCTTGGTATGTCTCATCCTATTCCAAACTTACCTCGCCCTCGATTCTTTCGAAGAATTCTTGCACTGTTTCATTGCCGCAATTTAGGTGTTGCAGGTCAGCCTGCGCATTGCCGTATCCCCTTTCGTCTTGTATAGGGCTTATCTCTGTTACGGGGATAGGGAATAATATTGGGTTAGGAACCTGCGTGCCAACATGCCTGTGAGTAAAATGAAGAGAATGCTGGCCAGCCAACGGCTGTTGTGGCGATTCGATCTCATCATAACGTTTCCAATCACTGTGTATTGGCTGATCCATGCTTCGAATCTCATGGCTCTGTATATATTGTGGATTTACGAGGTATCCAAAGTCCGCAGGATCACTGTCAGGCCTTGTAAGCGTTGGGTTCCTTTGATCGTCCTGATCGATGCATTGGACGTATTGGCGGCCCCCTTCCGAAGTTTTCGATACACATTGCCGTCTGCCATTGATAGCAGTTTCATATGCCAAACTAAGGTCTGGACCGGGATTTTGAGTCATGGGAGGTTTGGGCCCTTCTCTCATACCGTCTGGATTCGCTACATCAGAAGAACACACTTGCGCGGTTTGACTGGCGTAGAATGGAATACTCTCGTCTTGACTCTGAAGGCATACCGCGTTGGCTGATATGTTCAGGCGATTGCCGTGGTGCTTCTGGTGTAGGCTTGCGATATCCTGGAGAGGCTGTGTAGTTGATGTAAGAGTCGAGTCCTTGCCAGGATCCGTCATCGACACTTTATCCTGACTTGTATGACTCCTGACCGGCTGTAAATTCTCAAGAATACCACTCTCACCATCTTTGACTGAATTCGGCCGAGTTGTCTTATCAGATGCAAGCTTCAAAATTCCCGTGCCGTCAAAGATGCCAGTCTTGATGAGTTTCTTTAGCATCGTTCTTGGAGTATCGTGGGTTGGGACTGGGTTGGATCCATTTAATGAACTAGAGTCATCTTGGAAACAATGGTCAATGTCTTCCTTCCCATTTGTGTCTTTGTCAGTTGCTGCTGTCTTCGGGATGTCTGTGTGTTGTTGCAAAGAGTGACCGAGGTTGTCGGAAGTCTCTGCTTCATCGTGGTCTGATTCTCCATTCGTGCTTAGTTGACCAACTTTGTGCTTCTCTCTCAGGCTTGGATCTGGTTCCAATAATCCCGTGTTGTTAAACGTAAGATCCGCAGCTAGGATATGGTGAGAATTGGTAGGCACAACCCTTCATGCTAGCTTACCTGGTGCAGCGGCGGATGATCGGCCATTCAGAAAAAGTCCAGTAGTGAGGTTTGGTTTCATCTGCGTAAACTGAGGTTAGAACTTTTGGTCATTTGCCTGACACTATGCGGTTTGTTGACTCGCCGTTACTCTCGTATTTGGGATGGCCCCGGAGGCAAAGTTGGTCATGACGTCTTGGCTCGATCGAAGACGGTGCTTCTTTGAGCGAGACTTCTTTCTCAATCTTTCGTTTTTAGTCTCGACTGGAGACTTCCGAGTTGCCTTATTCTTGGACGAATAACGGTCTGAGCGTGTCTTTCTCCTTGGCCGTCGTCCAAATGAGCTTCTATCGGATACATTATCGGGTGACCTTTTCTTATTCTCCTTATCTGACCCAACTTCAATAGAAGGTTCGAAATGTGATGTTGAATATGGGTCATCGGGAAATGGTTCTGGGGACATTTCGTAAGCACGTTCCTCGTAAAGACGCGGGTTTCTTTGGTGATCGTTTCTGTGATACTTCGGAGATATGGACGCAATAGGGAGATCGTGAGGACGCCAACCCGACGTACGACTTCGGCTGTTGGCTTGTGTATGATCTCCTACAGAGTCGTGGAGTTCATCAGGAGCTGGTGTTGCATCCAGCCAAGATTGTATTCTGCGGAAATGGTCAGAACAAACATCGCCGGATGACTGATCGGGGTGTCCTGTGGTCCCATGGTTGGCCTTCACAGGACCATTCAACTGATGGCGAGAGCGCCTCGACTTCATCCAGACCAAGAGAATCAGGAGACGGTCTCTTATCGGTGATCGAGGAGTATTTCTAAAGGACACTCATTGTAGAGTCGTTGTTCTCAAATCCTGCAAAACAGGCTGTAACAAAATACAATTGCACTTTCCGTGCAAGACTTGAACATAAAGAGGCAAGATAGGTGCGCGTTGAAAATATGGGAAGTAGATAGGGAAAGTGCTCCGCTCAAACATGAATAACGGAAGAAGGTGCATCAATTGAAACTGCCCTCTTGCTCTTTCCGTAATTGGCGATTGCTTCTACTTTTCGTTCCACTTCATCTTTTCCTTTAATAGCAACAGAAAGACCCTTCTTTTCCTTGTTTCCCCCGAGTGCTGAGTGACAGGGACTGACTGCAATGGAATCCGCCGATAATCAGTCTGTGTATCTCGTTGAACGCTTGCTTCACAATAACTCCTTATTCGAACCTTTGTCAATATCAAACTGGTCGTAAGATCCCGTCACCAAAATTGGTCCCTGATATTCGGGCCAAGTGTGACCCATGATTCTTGGCATTGGATGCTCAATCTGCTAAGCCTCTGCCAAGGTCACATTGCAGCAATGTTTAATCTGGCGTTTCACTACAGAGTTCGCTACTGTATGTTTTCGAAAGCAGCTGATATCACTGTTGCTTTCAAGGCTTGGTGATGCACGACTTTCCCTCTCTTCTCTTCTTTCATGATTCAATATGAGAAGTCGGTCAAAAAGAACGACCCTGCATACGCATCTTGCGGATCCATCACTGCGGGTGAGACATTTCTACCGGAGAATCTCCCTTGGCTTTGAGTTTGGTCACTCATTCGTCGACCCGTTTCATACGTTACAAAGCGGGAAGAGCTTTGACACTCTGCACGTTTCACTGCATGATTTAGCTCTTGTCTTACATGCCTTAATCCTTACCCCTGGCGGTTCCCTTTCGGGGAAATTACACAATCCGCGTCAACATCTCGTCTAAGTCCTTGTGAACTTTGGAGAGCTCATAACATAACCTCAGACGTGAGGCGAGAAAGGTACTGCACAGACAACCTCGGAAACTCCCACTTATTCGTCTTCTACACAGCAAGACATATGAACAAGTAAGACATGGGCTTTTCTCTTCCCCAGTACCTCTTTGGCACCAGTGTCCTCAGCATCGGGGAGAGAAGGAGGAGGAGGGGCAGCACGTGTCTGCGACAGGCTTTAGTTGAGGCGGGGTTCAAATAATACCCCGAAAAGGACAAGCAAATCGCCAAGAATGAAGGAACGACGTTGCTGCGTATCTCGACTGCGCAGGGCCGTGGCAACACAAGCCCGATGGCCTTTTGCATAAGTTACCCGTACGGCACTGGCAGAAGGAATATCGGTTCACTGTGACAGGCCGATTTTGAGGACCGAATCTTTCTATTAACGGGACCAGCCTCAACACCTAACTTGATTCCAAGGACCCCTTCCCGAAGCACAGGGAGTAGGACCGGGATATTGGGAGCAAGTGGGTTGAAGGAGGCTATGCCAGCGGCGAATCGAAAACTGGCAGTATGAGGGCAAGGGGGAAGATCATCGGATAACTATGTTTGTCCAAGGGGCAGGGAGCGATTTGAGCCTAGCCGTGGTGCTTGGCTTTGAATGAATGTGGGGAGAGACACGACCAGGGTGGGGAGGTCCGTCGTCATCACAGGACCCGCATGAGCTTGCATTCTCCTGCATCGTCTGGAGGCACCAAACCTAACATTCACGACCACGGTGAGTGTGGTGGGTTAGTGTTGGGTATTCAAAGCTTGTTTGGAGAAAGCTCCCCTGCTGATGCCAAACAAGAGCACCGAAACGTCCTGACTGGCACCCTGGTCGGCCTGTCGCTGTGACGGGTAGTCTAGGTAGTTACGGTGCAGTTCATCAGCACTGCCTCCATTGATGAGCCCATTAGGCCTGGGATCGACACGCAAGGAGAGAGCTTGGCTTGACTCGGATCTTGGGTTGCGAGCTTGATGCAGTGTATGTATGCAAAAAGATTAGAAGCGTGATTCGCGAAACCATGGTGTCAACTTATCAAGCCTCATCAAACAAACGAGATATTTTAAACTTACAACCCTTTGAGCGCGGCAACTACCTACCCCTGACGAGCATCCCATCGTCATTCCGCACCACTGCCAAACGGGATTCGGGGTCACAGAAACAACGTGCCTGATTTCTTGCCTGTCCGCCGGGCCTCCAGTTCACTTGTTGCGCTACGCTTCTCTGCATTGCGCTGCAGGGTACATACATAATCTCGACAGTCACGCTCCGCCCGCATTTCATTTAATTCATGCTCAGGACCCCTCTCATTCACTTCACTTTCACTCTGATCCTTGGATTGTTACTGGACTGCGCTGCGCTCTCTAGTGAATAGAAGCTAAGCTAGAGCTACACACGTTTGCCTTGCCTTGGTTTTGCCTTAAACTGCACTGCTTCCTCCTACTGTATTCAAGCTCCACACTCATCCTCCTTCATACACCTTGCACTTTGCACCTCAATCTGTCCATTTATCAACCTCTAGAACTATCTTGATAACGAGCACGAAGACTCACTTTTGGATAACCAAGTCCAAGTACCCTAAGAACATTCACACATTAGGCAACAAAGGTGCGTTCTATCTCCTACAGCACCATTCTCTCATTTCCCATTCACCAAACGTGCATGTAAGCGCGCTCTGCCTAGCGACGCGCGGCATATCAATGATAGGGCTGCTGTGGTACTGAAATCGAAGAGGCTATTCGGAGGGTTGGTTGCTTTAGGTGCCAAAACTCGACTCTATTATACGAGCCTATACTTATGAAGCGCATCTGCAATCCAGAAAGCCAACACCTATTCGGTGTTGTACTGCGAACAAAGGCTAACGACTCAAGTCGAACAGATATCACAATTCAACATGTCGAAGCTTTTCATCGGGTATGTTGCATAAATCTCATATAGCTGTCCCAACTGCTAATCCAGTCCCAGTGGCCTAGCATGGCATACAGAGGAGGCCACTCTTCGCCAGAAGTTTGAGGAGTTTGGTCCTGTCGAAGAAGCTGTAGGTGCCTCCGTTCCTTCTTACCTTCAAGCAAGGCGCTTCTAGTCCTACATCTTGTGGCTCTGATGCGGGTGTTTGTTGGACGGCGAGACCGTTTCTAACGATGGATATGTGAAGGTGGTGGTCAAGGACCGTGATACTGGTCGCAGCCGCGGCTTCGGTTTTGTGCGATACACCCAGGAGGGCGACGCTCAGAACGCCATCGCAGCCATGAACAATGTCGAGTACGAGTCACTTTGGTTCCTTGTTATACAGCATCGGTGCTATCGCATTATTGTACGGGATCTAACTATGTATAGGTTTGATGGTCGCAATATTCGAGTCGACAAAGCATCCGACAACGGCCCTCGAGGTGGTTTTGGTAGAGGAGGCGGCGGTGGCGGCTATGGACGAAACTTTGGTGGCCCAATGCCATATGGAATGGGCCCTCCCGGACCTGGCTACCAGATGCCTGCCCCTAACATGTACGCGCCCATGCCCTATGGCCGCGGATATCCTCCTCAGCAAGGTTATGGCGGTCCCCCTCAAGGTATGGACATAACGGAGCTTTACTTTCGTCTGCGCTCAAGTTAACATTTCAATAGGATACATGCCTCCCCAGCAACAGTACGGGTATCATGATCCCTCTCAACAGATCCCTCCCCAGCAGCAGCAGCATCACCAGGGTGGAAGAGGATACTAGAGGGTACTAGTTTGACTAACAGCCCGACATGGGGGCATCATCATTGCGCCCCCACGAGTTATCGGCAGGCATCGAAGAATGAACTTTCGGTGGCCAATGATTTCGACAGCTTCTCGTAATTGAGCCTACGGATCCTTTGAATGGTTGGATGATGAGGCATTGGTGAGCATATTGGAACGCACAACTATACCCGGATACTTTGGTTGAAAGCATGGTTTGAGGGGCATGGCCTTTTGGGTTGGAATGCCATTTTTACACGGCCGTTTTACGATTAAACCTAGTGCGAAAAGACAAAGGATGGTGTCTCGGTAGGCAGACATGGAAGAAAATGTGAAATGGCGCTGTGTGCAGCCACTTTCTCTCGGTTTTGTTTTCGTTTTCGATATGTGATGTTTGCTGAAAAGCTGGGATTGAGTTTAAGTTACAAGCTAACTACTGTTTCGAGTTAAGCTTTAGTGTTGTTACTCATGACAGATGTTGGTGGGCAAGGAGGTTGGAAGCCAGTCCGGATCAATCGATAACCTGTCTATGACTCTAACTGATCTCTAACATTATAGTGTTCAAGGTCGTCTATCTATACACACTTATCGAGTCAAATGGGTTGATGCAGAATGTCTTCAATGGTGTGGCTCCTCGATTTCCTCTGCCTCCTCGGTACTGTGCTTCTGCATATGGGCGGAGGGCGTTGAGCTGGTGACTTTATTCTCATCTGCGCAGTCCTTCTCAAGTTCTCTAACACGGCGGGCGAGATCATGAATGTGAACATCACCGCTATTAGGGGCAAGCTCGCCGAGAGCCGTATCGAGACTCAAAAGGTAGTCCTTGTTCAGACCACTGGGTCCTTGGCTGCGGAAGATGTGTTCGGCAAGCTTCTGGGGGTCTTGGGGGCCGACAAACTGCTCATTATCTGGGGTTCCGATGTAAACCAGGGTGCGGATGGGAGCTGAACCATCAGCAGGTTGGAATGGAGCGTAGTGGATTGTGTATCCGTTGATCTCACGGATATCAAGGTATTCCTTGACCTCAGCGACCTTCTCGGGGATAATGCGGTAAGCAACGCCCCATACTCGCTCTGGGGCAGAGTCGTGATGATCGGTCAGCTGTTCCCAGTAGGATCTCTCAATGAGAGTGACAACACGACCTGGAGCTTCTGGGGTGCCTCTGTGATCTTCACTAGGTGGTTGTTAGTTGTGGATGCAATTAACTCCCACGCCGTGGAGGCTGTACCTGGCCTGTATTAGGTTAGTTGAGGATATTTCGGTTTAGTGTAAAGCAAACTAACCTGCCAGAAACGACGGACATAACCGTCAACCCATCCAGGGATTCTCTGGTCTGAGAAATGAGAGAAACGTCAGTGGAAGGGCCGTTGAATCAGGGTTTGGGGTGCTTACCAAAATGTGGCGGAGGCTTCCATATCAAGCTCCTGCGCAACACGGAGATAATCGTTAACTCAGATACCTATTGATGAGAGATCTGACGTCAGGAAAGAGTTGCATACCCGTATCCGTATAGCCAGAACTCGGAGGGTTCTGATGAGTCTTGGTTGGTCATGTTATTTAACTGAGGAGTATTAGTAATGTCGTTGTATAACAGAGTACTCTGTAAATCACCATGATTTAAAACAAAGTGACTGGTAGGTATGACAGATTTAGACCCTAGTATGTTGTAACGTAATCCAAATATGAGATCTGAATATCTCTCCTATGAGGCTGAGTCCCCGGGTCGGTAGTTGCAAACTTGATGCGTGTTCAATGGAAACCCCGAGATGGAGATAGTGGAGGCAAGGTAGATCGTGTCTTGTCAAGCCGATGAGGTGATGAGCCACTAGCAAGCAAGCAACAGGGGTCAAAGAAGACTGTAGAACAGAAATGGAACGAATTTCCTTCTTTTCCTCAACTGAGATGGATGCTCAGACTCTGTTTCTAGTGGCTGAGGCTGGGTCAGTGGCTAAGTCAGCCTCTGACTTTTCTTCTGCTCCTGACCTGGGCGAGCTTCTTTGTTCGCGCCGACGTCACAAGTTACAAGGCACTTTAAGTGCAGGGGGGGGGATAGAGAATGGACCCCACCGTGGAACACACAAGGGTCTCTCTCTGTCCTGTCAGTTGCCATCCCGAAAGCGAAAATTGAGGCCCTATAACGTTCGTTGATAAAACGTTACAGTTATATGCCGGCAAACCTTACCGAGCTGATATTCTGCCTATCGAGGCCACGACGCTGAAACTAGTATACGCGGAACGAAGAATTGCCAGACGAAAAAATTCAAGGGTACCTGGCTTGACTTGACATCTTGGCACGGAAGAAAGGGCAAGGAGCCAAGTCGGACAGTCCTTTTTGACCCTGTCTAGGTCGTTGCAGATAAGGCCGCAGTGGAGGTTGAGAACCCAGTTTAATACCCGATAACGGGGAACTTGAATATTGAACATTTCATCATGTCACCTATTTCTCAACCCTTGATTTATGTAGCAGTCACTTGTTCTCTTCCTTCTCTTGATTCACCACAGCAACAACGATTCAGTATCGCCCAAGAGACCCAATTCGCCTTGTCAACTGACTCATCGAAAAGAAAAGAACAAAAAAAAAACGCCCGAGTTCTTCTTGTCTCACACACACACACAAGACCACTTACTCACTACCTATTACCACTACCCATATCTCATCTCCATCGCCAAATCCACTCAGCCACGCTCTATCTCCAATTACGCTCCACCAACCAAACGACACTGCCCCGCGCTGAGAAACTCCCTGCTCCCGTCCCCTGAGCCTGGGGTAGGACCATAAGTAATACTTTAGTAGCTAAAAAGACCTTCCATCATATGTAGGGCGGTGCTACTACTACTACTTCTTCTTCAGCCGCGCACCAACTCGACTTTACCTCAAAACCTCATCCATCCCCAGCTCTACCACCCGAGTCTTCTCATAAAAACCATCGCAAACCTAAACACTCACATACATCATGGCTTACAACCGTCCTTACGACGAGGATGCTCTCCCCAGGCAAGTTTCTTCTTTATCTTCAACCAGCTTGCCCCTCCCTCTAGAGCACCCGACCAGTGTGGCTCTGCGATTGCGTTTAATAAGCTACTGTTGAGGAAGGGCGACACAATGCAACACAAAGCTAACTGTACTATCTGTTTAGATTCGCCGAGCCTGAGCAGGTACGTTACTTGCAAACATCGATGTCACCGCAACCAAGAACCGCGAACTAACATTGCGCCCTTCAGAAGCCAGGACAGTCCAGGACTCCAGCCCCGCAACACCACCCTCCTCCTCCTCAGCAGCAGCAGTACCAGCAGCATGCCCCTCCTCCTCAGCAGTATCACCAGCAGCAATCTCGATACGACAAGCCTCTGCCAACCCAAAGAGATGCGCGATCCCATTCACTAGGTCAGGGCCCAGCTTCTCACGGTTACATGTCCCCGCCTCCAAACACTGGCGGCGCGAGACCCCAGGCTCACAACCGCCCTGCTCCCAACTCACGACCTCCTCCCTCGCCCGCTCTAGATGGCAATGGCTCTGATCCCACGCTTCTACCTCTATTCCGTGCTGTAGACAAAGATGGTAGGTTTACAAATATTGCCAGGTGCACAAAATAGAAGTTGTATCAGTTGCTAATCGCTCCCCGACTAGGAACTGGTCATCTTTCTGAGAGAGAACTGTCCGCCGCGCTTGTCAATGGTGACTGGACCGCCTTTGATCCCCATACTGTCCGCATGATGATCCGAATGTTTGATTCGGATCGAAGTGGCACTATCGGTTTCGAGGAATTCTGTGGTCTGTGGTCCTTTTTGGCTTCGTGGAGAACTCTCTTCGACCGATTCGACGCCGACCGTAGCGGTAACATCTCACTCTCCGAATTCAACAACGCCCTCGTCGCCTTCCGATATCGACTAAGCCCCCAGTTTGTCGAGCTGATCTTCAACACCTACGACAAGCGAAATGAAGGCGTCATGAGCTTCGACCTGTTTGTTCAGAGCTGCATCTCTCTCAAGCGCATGACCGACGTCTTCAAGAAGTACGATGACGACCGCGACGGCTACATTACCTTGAGTTTCGAGGACTTCTTGACAGAGATTCTTAAGCAACTCAAGTAAATAACGGAAAGGCGTCAGGACTGGACAGTTTAAAGACGAAAGAGAGCACTCACTGCCAGAGAAAGCACTGGTGCCTCGAAACGTCATATGGATTTATTTTTTTGCATCCTGAGGAAAAGGACATGCATGTAAGGCGGATTTTACGACAGATATAAACCCAAGCCGGGTGCTTCTGAGTTGATGATATGGGATAGCATGTACCAAAGATACCCTAGGTCAAGTCTCCGGATCCTGGCTTAGAGACCGAAACTTACCTTGACATCAGACATGAATTATGTTACATACACTAATGCGTTCAACTTGCTGTGACTGCGATCTGAGATGATGGGTCGCCAAAATAGATAATGACAATGAGCCAGTGTAGAACAATATTAGTAGAGATGAGTCATTAAAGCGCCATGTCTCGTCATTGTTCTCGATGCATGTAGGTAATTGCGAGACTTTGACAAGAAAGTTCAACTGCTATGAAGCTGAAGCCGCTGATCGTTTCATACAACCGCCGGGCGAAACTTAAAACTTCGAATACTGCGAGTGAGAGGAGAGATGACGTAGAGATCTGGCGACGGTTTCATTTGAGAAGATGTTCGATATTCCATTCTGTCGATGTGCTGTATCGGTTGGCATGCCGGTAGAGAAGCGAGGTAATACGCGATAGGTCATGGGAACTGTCCCCCACGACAACACAAGCAGCCTTGACGTGGTAAAAATAACTGATTAGAGAGCTTCCGAGCTATAATTAGTATCCCACTCTCGACAAGTAACTGCTGCTTGATTAGTAGCAGATGCACACCCAGGATATAGAGTATAGACCAGATTCTTCGAGTGTCAATCAAGTGGTAAGAATGTGGCAGAATGAACAAGGCGAAGCCCATTCTAGATTCAAGGCAAGAAACCGGCATGCCCTGGAATCCGGATGTCTCGATATTTGTATGAACAACGACCCAAGTCAAGCTAGATCACTTGCCAGGACCAGAACCAGCAACATACCATGGCTATCGCGGTTATTCTGATCGTCCAATACAATCATGAACCGCCTTTTGATTATGTTCAACGTGGTAGCATGACTTTCCAAGGTTTTTATTTTTCGAGAGTCATGGGACCAGCTCCAAGTTGACCCAAGCTCCGCCCCATGAATTGCGACCTGACAAGGACATGTCTTGTTCTGATTCTTGGCCGCTACAACCCAAATTTTGAAATGAGGTCTGAGTAAAAGATACTTACTTCTTTACAGAGCCCATTGCCAATGTATGCGATGTGTTCGTGTGCCGGTCACTGATTGTGTTGGGTACGATGTGTTCATGAAAGCCAATTGCTTCGAAGACCAGCTATCGGTACCTGGACAGGTAAAGCGATTGCAGCAGTCATGAGCTGATCCACATCCGTATTCAGTGCGTGGTCCACACATGCGGTAGCATTCTCTGCTGGCTGGCTATCCTCACACCTTCTTCCATTATTAGTTACCCAGTAGCTGGAGCCTCAAGCTTTTCGATCTATCTCATGCGGGAAATTTCGCCCTGGGAAAGCCATTGTTAGTTGAACATTGAAGTCACTACCACAATCAACGCCTGCCATGCAGGCTAAATTCAACGACCCCCGTTAATATGGCGACATAATGCGGATGTATCTCCGAGGCCCATCATCGATTGTCCCTGGAGTAAGATTCGAGATGGCCAGGTCGTTATGATGGCGCGGGGTCACCGCCTTCGCAGGGTCTGAGAATAAAGCCGGACTTATCGACCTCGGTTCTACAACCGTGGTTGGCTGTACATGTTATCGTGCCGAGTCTCGCGATGTTGTCTCGCTTTGTTTAGGCGTTCCCCCCAGGCCTGTTCATGCGTCTTTAGTTGATCCTGCCGCGCAATACCTTGCAGTTCCAAGGGGGCATATGGACATTACCCGAGCTTCCTCCTCTACCTCGCCCAGCGCTGGAAAGCTTTGGCGTTTTGGTGTTGTATTCACCGCCTTCCTAGGATGTGCCACTGAGTCGAACAATCGAAGCGAGTTGGAAGAAGGACCCTTCAATGGACTTGACTCTACGCACACCCCAGTCTCCCTTGGCCGGCTGGCCGGTGATGTCACCGTTTGGAAGACCCAGGAGTGTGGTGACAGGGCTTGTGCCAGGCGTTTACTTTACAGCGCCTCCACCTAGGAGTAAACCGTCTGTGTGAAAATCACCTGTCGTTCGATGATGTCCAGTCGGATATCATCACAAACTCACGTTGTTCTAGTTGCCTCTGTCAACAAATAAACGACTTGTACAGGTACAGGAAAGCAGTTGTCTTGTCAGGACCCAAATATGTCCATGCTCTTGAACCAAGACATATTTAAAATTTCTGGTTGGCGGCAACGGACCCAGACGCTGACTCTATTGACGTCCACACCTGCGCATCGCTGAATTTTAAACGCCACAGCTACAGCGACAGTCGTCTCGAGCTGCAGCTTGTAGTGACGAACGTTCTGTGTAGCTAGGTATGCCAGTGGTCCCGTGAACCAGTCTATGGCTCTCGAGAGTCATGCAGAGGTAGGTACCTTCCATGTACATGTGATAACCACTTCCGGAGTTGGCTTAGGAACGGTATTCATGAGTGGCAGTTGACCTTGGGTGTCGGCCCCGCCGACCCTGGCCGTCGCCAAATATGGCCAACCCTTGAGACGCCGGGCCTTTTTTTGCGACAGCCATCAGGACCTGTTACAGACGAATCTTTCGTTGAAGCCGGGCTGGCGCAGAAGCTGTGAAATTGGCATGATATTTGCAATCTTCTTCTCATGACTGATGAGTGTAAAGTGCACGCCGTCATGTGTGGGACATTTCTTGCATGGCTCGTTATCAGTTGCAGCAGCAAAAAAGAAAGGATCTTCAACAAACCCGAGCAAGGGACCAGCTCCACCATTGGAGCTTCCCCTGCTTCTAGGGAGCTTCTTGGGCCCAAAGCACCTGTGAGAGGTGCATTCTTGGGCGTAAGGACATGCTCTTAACCTCCTAGCCTCCATCCGTCCTCAAGAACTCCACTGACAGCCACGCCCCTCTTCACCCACTGCCATGACCCCTGTAGCCCCTCCCGAGTCATTGCAATGGTAGCCAGTTGATTTGCTCTCGCGGCGCTTGGGCCATACCCATTTCGAGCTGCTGATGCTTCTTTACTTGGATGCTGTGCTTTGCTACTGGATGTTGCAAAGGTCTCGAGGTTTTCTTTGGGATCATGATGTATGAACTGCTGCAGAGTTGGAAGGCTGCAAGATTGAAGCTCCGACAGAATGGCTTAGGGTGTCCCGACCCCTAGGCCATGTTGCAGCCAAGCACAGCTCGGGAAAGGATGGAATGGCAGCTAAAGAGGTTTTTTTTTGTGCTGCTTCTTTAACAGGCCTAGAAGAGTGCTAGGTACCTAGTATTGTACAGAGTACAGCAAAAGAGCTTCTGTACCCGCACCCCCGGAGCTGCACGTCAATGCTATTGGCCCCGGCCGATAAGTCTTTCGAGGCAGCTGAGAGATCTCGAACAGTGGAGGCGAAGCACAAGGCATGGCATGGCATTGTAGCAAGGCAATCGATGTCAGTTAGATGCATGGAGCCTGGAGCTCAGGTGGTCCCTTGTCGAGTGAGCAATGGCTATGGGTAGACGTTAAACCAGAGTCTCGTTTGTGCGGAAGCTTTCGCTACTGGCCTTGATTCCAATGCCCACACGCCCTCCGCAAGAGTTTTTTTTTCTCTCACTTATTATGTACTTGGATTTTGTCGACCCTCTCTCATTTTCTGCGCCTTCTTTTTTTGTGAATATTCACTCTCACATTTCTGAATTTGAGTGAAGATTTACTCAGCTGTAAGAAAGTGTGTTTTGTCTGGTTGCTGGTGTATAAACAGAGTTAATGAGTTGACGGAAGCTCTCATTCAGTTCAGTACAGTACATTCAGAGCTCAGCTTCCCTCGGCAGCACCGCACACCACACACTCTTGTCGACTCACACCCTCCTCTTGCCTCTCTCTGGCTGTTGCTTTTCTTCGCTACTATTGCGTTGTTGCTCTTATTACTCACCATCCTACCTCTGTCTACTACTTACGCTCACGCTTTCCCCAAAAGGCATCTTTGCCTCCACCTTCCTCTGTCTCTTCTTTTCTTCCACACCTGCCTGAGCTCTCGCCGAACTTACCTAAACTTAAACTTACTACTACTTACCTTCTTCTCTCCCACCCACTCGCCTTTCTTCTTTCCATATCTCCTTTTGCAACCCACCTTGATTGATTCTTCAAAGGAGCGACCTTTTCGATTGAATATCTTTG
Organism: Fusarium praegraminearum; assembly: GCA_002093855.1. Taxonomy (NCBI): domain Eukaryota; kingdom Fungi; phylum Ascomycota; class Sordariomycetes; order Hypocreales; family Nectriaceae; genus Fusarium; species Fusarium praegraminearum. Next base: position 431,090 of record LXHY01000017.1, on the reverse strand, counting down.
TTCGCCTTGCTCAACTTACATATTGCAATACTCGATCATCGATATTCTTGCAGCTTCTAAAGTGGGAAGTCAACCACAAACTCCAATCGACGTCGCAACCGCAATCGCAATCGCATACGCAACTACCGTCGCATAACTGGTCCAATTTTCGAAACGGTTCCTGTAGCAAAGCTTGTCAATGTTTAAAGGTGGCTCATCTCACTGTTAATGAGCTACGCTTGGACTGCTGCAGTTTTTGTAAAGCTTCATCCTCGCCAATCCAATTGATCTAGTCCTTTCAATCCCATCTTAATCGCTACCACCCATCTATCTATCTCTTATCACGCCTCTTATACTCTTATCGCTACAACACCCCCCGCCAGCAAGCTATCGCACATGGTGGGGTCAAGATCAAGATGCCGCCTCGATCTTCTTTAACGTCGTCCTTCTCTATCACAGACTCCAACAATGAGGTAGTCTGCCCTCTTCGCAATCAAGATGGCTCAAGCTGTCGCAAAAGATGCATTGGTGTAAGTCTCTAGATGGATTGCTTTTGCTAGCCACTCTGCTTTATCCTGCCTGTCTGCCTGCCTGCCCTGCATCTGTTCTTTCTTGAACTACCAATGCTGCGCCCACCCGCCATGTATCGTCATGTCTCACCACTCACCTCGCATATTCCCCAAGTTGGCAAGCATATTCCCGTAGCACAATGCAACGGTACCGATTTGATTCTAAATGCCTAATTGCAGGAAAAGAGGTATCGCTCCATGCAGGAGCATATCCGTCGCGCGCATCCCGAGCATTACATTTCCAAGCTACCAGCTACCGAAGAGAGCTTCTTGTTGATGATTAATACTCCTCCGTCGGAGCGCCGACCTCTTGATCAGACCTCAGCTCCAAATGCTCAGGGTTTGTCACACTCTCAGTCAAGCCTGCCCCCGCCCATTGACCACCTTCAAGGTTTTCATGAGAGACACAACTACCATCGCGACGAGTCAAGCAATCCGGGCACGCCGCGCCTTATAGATGAATACACTAACGGTGGGCCCGTCTCTGGTCCAATGCTGGGTACTGCCAGCGCAGCAGCAGCATTAGCCGAACTCCACGGCGTTAAAAGCGAACGTGAGGTGGATATGGATGGTGTAAGTGGTAAACTTGACAAGAGAATCCTCAACACATACTAATTATGCCTAGGAATATTATTCAGATATGGATGTTCGACGTAGACCACGAACCTCCATTGAACTACCGCCGCTCAATCTTCCAAACCACGATATTACTAGCGACCCTTACTCCTCTGCCAAGGCTAACAGACAGCGCGACTTTCTTCCTTCCATTCTTGCAAACTCGCCTCCTGGAAGATCATCTACTCTCCCGCCTCTTCAACGCCCTATCGGTCCTAACCGTCCCCGCAAACAATCGGTAACAAAGAGAGGAAGGGAATCTCACCATAAGAAGAAAACCTCAAAGGGAACGGCAACTGACTGGTTACGTCGGATACAAAATGAGGAGCGTTACAGGCCAGGTAATGATCGGAAAGCTCTTTCGGCCGAACCATCGGCAGACTTTGGGAAGCGATGGGAGGATCTCATTGATGCAGCTGACCAGGCTGCTTCTGCTGCTGGTGATATTGATGAAGACCGCACTCCTGTAAGTTGTTGTCTGTTGCATTTTCATGCACCAACTAACAAATAATAAAAGGTCCCTCAATCTCCAGTTTCAATGCATAGGTCATCATTGCCGCCCTTTTCTCACCAGCCACAATTCCAACCAGCGAGTTACCAGGCCTCACCACTCCAGCAGGCACTTACGCCTCCGTCCTACAGCCAGGACACTATAGATCCATTTCCTTCAGTTGAAAGTGGCGAAAACTTCCATATGGGGACCCGGGGGCTTTCTGACTCGTCACCGACATACTCGGCCCAAAACATTCAGATATACTGCGCTGCATGTCAAGGATTTTCTCTACTCAAGGATTCTTATGCATGTACCGAATGCATCTGCGGTCTTTGCCCGACTTGTGTAGAGGTCCTCATGACAGAGCACGGAGCAAGAAGGAAGTGTCCACGCTGCGCTACAATCGGCGGACGGTTCAAGCCTTTCCAGCTCGACATCAGATAAGGGACTTTTCGAGAGTCACTTTTCATTCTATCAAGATTTACGCATAAGGGATACCCTACAACGGTTAACATCACATTGGTACGGCGTTATGGCATATATGACAGAAGTCAAACAATCTTGCTTACGAGCAAGATGGCGAATTATGATATGGGACTGGTCTCAACTGTGCCAAGCGACGGTTCGTTCATTTATTACGTTTTGGGAAAATTGCTACACGGGAACTTGGGTAAAGGAGTCTTTGAATTTTTCTTTTCCTTTCCTTTCCTTTCCTTTTTACTAGGATCGATATGGCACTGAGATCACGGTTGTCAGATTTGATTGTGCCTTACTTCGGGCTGATGTTGGATCCTTGGATCGACAGACCTGTATAGCACAATCAACGATCGTTACAGACTGAGTATGGGATGAATGAGTATCCCAACATATATATATATACAACATGACATTGTTTAGATTGACTATTTTCAACATTGTCCTGTTCATTGACATGGCCTTTGATGTATGTATGTGAATTCTAAAAAGAGTAACGCAAGAGTAATAACCATCTAACGCCGCAACCATCGAAGAAGACTCCACCAGATCGTATACTATTTCTTTCCCTCCTTCTCTTTTTTCAACAAGAGGTCTCTCATCTGAGCTCTGGCGTTACGGCTACCGCCAAGTTTGGGTCCTTTGAGAACCTCCTCAGTACCAGGGCGTGCAGGCTGGTTCGTCGCCTTCTTTTTCCTGAGTTGTCGCTCAGCAACATCTTCGAGGAACTGTTGTCTAAACTCTTCAGCAAGTCGTTCATCTGCTGCGCCGTCCTGTTCGGCACCAGCGGCGCTGCCGCTTTGTTCTAGGGCGGGTTCGTATAGGTCAACTGGTAGGAGTTCATGTTAGCATATGACTTGAAAGATAAGGGACTCTGAATACATACGCCTTGTTTCTCGAAGAATCTCGTCGACGATTTGGTCGCGCTTGGCAGCATCACTGTCTCGCCGGTTTCGCGGACGCCAGGGTTTGCCATCTCTTCTAAGCCGGGGCTTCTTGGCTCGTCGTTGACCAGCTGCTGTGTCGTCTCCCTGACCTGCGCGCCCGTTACGGGCAGCGTTGCTGTCTTGCGCATGGTCATCGAGGTCAATCTCCATCAGCTGGCCCTGCATCACCGCTCGTCCAGTCTCGTGCTTTGTCGCCGCCGTGGAAGATTGTCGAGCAGGGTCCGATGCAGACGCGGATGAGGTAGTTTGTGAGCTATCTCTGACCGCGCGGTTAGATAGTCGGGATTCTATGTAATCCATCCTTGAATGATTAGTTATTGTACTGTGAGAAGCGCAGACTGCGAGAGAAGAGGGGCTTCAACGTACATGTGCCTGTCGTTGAGGTCGGCAACTTTTCCAGTTTGGTGTGTAAATCGGTCTGTGACACCCTTTATCGCGGGCTCACTATTCGAAGTTTCGTCCGCATTGTGAGGAACGAGAGCACGCTCGGTATTCGTGTCGTCTTCTGGGCGGTTTGAATGCCGGAATGCGACTCCTCCAAGACGGCTCCTCCGGGCATTGCGCAGCCTCAGCGCGGCAGCAACTGAACCTTCTCCATTCTCTTCCTCGTCCGGTGTGCTTCTTTGAGTCGGCTTGTCGTTTGACTCTGCTGCTGATGCGGTTGGAGGCGATTGTACTGTTTCTGCGACAGCGTCGTCATCCTCTTGGACACGTTGGCGGTATGCTTTTCGTTTTTTGCCGGCACGAAATCGAATAGGCTCTGACGCCACTTTGGATGAATTAGTTTCCATAAATAAGCCGATGCGTGTACATATACGGGTTGTGCAGTATTGTTTTTCGCGTCGCAAGTTGAAGGGATTGCAGATGTTAGTTTGGTAGGGATTGTTGTTTAGATGCCACTAAGAATAATAGGTGACATCAGTTTTATAGCTTATCTTATCGACATCCCTGCCTGCCTTATAAGCTGAGATATCCGCCTACCATCGATCAATTGACCGCGAAGGTTGTATCGTCCCTAATCATATACTACCTCAGGTATGTTACCGTGACACCGCATGGACTTGTTTGCTGACGTGTTTCAGCTTCATCTTCAATACTGGTGGCGCCTCTTGCAATAGCTTCTGTATCCTCGAACATCAACTCTACAAAACTACTATCCATCCTGTATCTTACATAACCTCATCAACATGTCAAAACGAGTATGCTGCTTCTTATCTTAATCATCAGTGCATGCTAACACTTGCAAGGTCTACTTTTCTGTTCAAGGGCGTGTCCAGGGTATGTTCATTTTCTATTCGCTGAAGCTTCTCTGTAACTGACGTCATGTAGGTGTTGGCTTCAGGTATGATATAACCCATTAATTACATCCAGGCGCATCGAATCTAAGTTGCGGAAAGATACTTTACTCAGAAAAGAGCTCGGGAATATGGTGTGACTGGTTGGTGCCGAAACACAAAGGATGAGAGAGTGAGTTAACTCAGTCACTCTGATCTGGCCTGTCACTAACAGCTTTCGAGGTTGAGGGAGAGGCTCAGGCCAGCGAGGAGATTCTTACCAAGTTCTTCAAGGACGTGGATGATGGCCCGAGATCAGCCCGAGTCACAAAGGTTTCACAAGAAGAGAGACAAATTATCGAGGACGAGAGTGATTTCACAGTCACGCGTTGAATGAGACATGAGCAGAACAGTAACAGGAGAGTAAGAAACACAGATCGTATGGAATAAACATAACGTATCTAAGTCTCATTATCTTCCATCCATCTTGTCCATCGATATTTGTGCGAGAAAGGGACCAATGATCTTGAAAAGTGTTAGCTCAAAATTGCAAAAGGAAAGAGAGCAGTAGATGCAGTTGGGCAAGACCATGAGGCTGCACTGTCAACTAGAACAATGTCTTGGTATAAGTCCTGCAAAAGCTGCAACAATGTTATATCCTTCTCTCTTCCTTGTCTGACAAAGAACCAAATCGTCCAAGGCACTTGTATATGTACCTAATTATTTGATTAACTTTAGTGAATTTCTAGTCCAAAAGCACCATGTAATAATATTTTATATCTGATCGTCCTTGATCGTCTAAAACGGTCTGTTACGTCGCTTCGTAACTGGCTTCCTGACTGCGCCCTGGGTTATAAATTTCTTGCCGTCTGCTCCAATCTTCGCCTTCGCCGGCTTCTTTTGGCTCCGCTCCTCCTCCAGCTGCTTCCTTTCTTCATCCTTGCGCTTATCGTCAGCCATCTTGGCCTCAATTTCCATTTTCCGGTTGAATTCTGTTTCTATGATACGCTTGTCACGGGCTGAATAGCCCTTCTCCTTGAGCGAGTAGAACACACCGCCGAGGTCAGCGAGCCAGTGGGGGTCTACAGCTGTCACTGTTGACACGTATACCTTGGAAGTGAGGATCAATTCGTGGTAGACGATATAGTCGGGCGGGTGCCCGGCGTACAGTGCACTGGTCGGATGCAATTGCACACCCAGGTTAGTGCGCAGGTTGATGTACTCGCCCGAGCCCTTGTATTTGGCTGCTTGGTGGTAGTAGCCAGAGCAGATGCACTTACGCACGATATCCCAGTCAATTCCACAACTTGTCAGCGTCATCTTTTGCATACGAATGATATCCAACAGCTGCTCGCGAATCTCCTTGGCTCGCCTCAAAGACTTGGGGTGCAGGAAGTGTTTTACACACCAACCATCAGAATACCCATTTGCCTTCCAGTTGGTGTAAACTTGAAGATACGTCAAATGGTCAGACTCATGTACCCAAAACTTCTCACGTGCAGCATCAGCTTCTTCTTGTCGCTCCTTCGGGCGGTAGAAGACATTGGGCACAGATAGCATAGAGACGATAGTGATCATCTCCTCACTACAACCGTACTCTTCTGCGGTAATGAGCAGTTTAGATAGGGATGGGTCCATTGGGAAGTGACTCATCTTCTTTCCTAGCTCAGTGAGCTCACCCAGATTGTCCAAAGCTCCAAGGGCCCATAGGTCAAACATCGAGGTTGTAATAGTGTCCTGCGGAGGGGGGTCCATGAAATCAAAGTCCAAGAGGTCCTTGACACCGAGAGATTTCAACATCAGAACAGTGTTGGCAAGATTTGTCCGCTGAATTTCCGGGATCGTCTGCATGTACAGGTCTTCCTTAAACTCCTTTTCCGAGTATAATCGGAATGCCTTTCCTGGGCCTGTTCGACCGGCTCGTCCTGAGCGTTGTGACGCGTTGGCTTGCGAGATAGGTGTAATTTGGAGCGTATCCATGCCAATTTTGGGGTTATATACCTTCATCTTAGAGTAGCCCGCATCCACGACGTACTTGATACCATCAACTGTCAAACTGGTCTCGGCGATGTTGGTTGCAACAATGCATTTTCGAACACCAGGAGCAGCCTTGTCGAAAATCTTGGCCTGTAGATCTGCAGGCATCTGACTGTAAATAGGCAGGATACTCAACTTAGGAGGATCATTGAGAGCGTCGAGTCGTTTTTGCACCAGCTCGCATGTGATTTCAATGTCTTCTTGGCCAGTCATGAACACCAAGATATCTCCAGGACCCATTGAGACATGGATAGACAATACTTGATGCACAGCTTGGTCGACGTAGTCCTCAACAGGCGATCGATGGAACATAACGTCGACTGGGAAAGTTCGTCCAGGAATGATAAATTCAGGAGCGCCGCCAAAGAAATCAGAGAAACGTTTCGAGTTCATTGTGGCCGATGTCACGATGAGCTTCAAGTCGCGTCGCCTTTGCAGAATCTTCTTGAACAACCCCATGAGGATATCTGTGTTCAGGGCACGTTCGTGTGCTTCGTCCATAATCACACAGGAGTAGCGATCCAAATCCGGTTCGTTCAGAGACTCTCGCAGTAGAACACCGTCGGTCATGTATTTGATGACTGTCTCCTTGCTGGTGCAGTCTTCAAATCGAATGGCATAACCAACTGTGCTTCCAAGCTTCACTTCCATCTCTTCGGCTACACGTTTGGCCACACTCATCGCTGCAACTCGTCGCGGCTGTGTGCACCCAATCATGCCGCTTTTTCCATATCCGTCTTCTTGGAGGAACTGCGTCAACTGTGTTGTTTTACCGGAACCTGTCTCACCAACACAAATGACAACCTGGTTCTCTCTGATCACACGAAGAAGGTCCTCGCGAACTGCAAACGCCGGTAGGTATTCTCGCTGCTCTCGTAGCGTTTTGCTCTGGCTGAAGTTGCTGGCGCCGTCCGACTTTTTCAAGTGTTCGCTAAATTTGTTGCCCTTCCGCTCAGGTTGAGCATCATCCTCGGCAGGTACGGGCAGTGCAGAATCGCCGTCATCCTCTTTTGCGCCCATGATGTTTCCAAGCGTCGTTCCGGTCATGCTCGTCGCTTCTTTGGCTTGCCTTTGACGTTCTCGCTGTTGTCGCGCTTCTTTAACCACTTTGCTACCCTTTCGACTGAAAACCGCCATGTGACTTTGGGGGTCTTTTACAGCGGGCACTGGCTCTAGTTGTTTCGTGAAAATCGTTCGTCCTTTCAGAAAGGGAGGTCGGAGGTCATGAATCAAAAGATGGACTCGGGTTGAATCGTCGTCGTCAACAAAGTCGGAAGCCATATCTCGTCGTTGGGCCACTCCAGACTGTAACATTCGGTTTGTCTCCCAGGCGTCATTGTCTCGATTCCTTTGCTCGCGCCGTGCATCGAATCGGATGGACATCTTTTCGTGTCGGGCTGCTTCCTGCTGCTGGCCTTCCCAGGCGCCGTAGGATGCGAAGGGATTATGGGTATCGTCTCCGAAGCTATGCCCTCCGAACTCATCACCGCCATACCAGTCGCGGTCCAAAGCCTTGTCTTCGTCGGTTGGTGCTATTTCATCACGAGGAGGTATAGGCGCGTAACGTGATTGCGCTCGGGGGGTTGGCGCGCGGGAATCATCTTGATGATCCCGTTTATATGGGCGCGCTGCAGAATCGATACGTCGCCTTTTGGGATCTGGCGTCATCTTAGCTGATGGTGATGGTGAAGGAATGAAGAAATCGGATGTCAAGGCAGGTAGGCAGGATAGCGGGTAGATAATTGACGTCCAAGCTCTAGGGTAACTCTGATAGTACTTTTTGTGTTTCTTCGTTCTTCAAATCAATACGTAAACCTCCAATCTATAGTATCCATGGAACCAAAACCATCTCCGAAAGGTTGTACTCGAAGCTCTGGGTGTTACAATATATGTACTGAGAGCCTACTCTGAGATTGAGCGCCTGCATCTCGTTCCTCTTATTGAACGCCGTGTGCAAAGTTCCATGGTCATCAAACAAGTTGGCCACTCTGGTGAGTAACAAAAAGGTTAACCTCTGAGCTTTGAGATACAAAGTAAATGACCTAAGAACATGTTATAAATAGTATATAGACTGACAAACTAATTTCGTCTGTTGTGCCCTCAGCAGCCAATTTTTCCGACACTATGAGGCCACTGAATACTTGGTCAGTTGCTATTTTGACCAGACTCTTCGGCTACCATCCACGCATTTGTCTCCATGACAAGTGTACTTGGCTTGTTTGGCCGAGATTAGAAGAAAAAAAAACATAATAACAGCTCTATTAAATGTGTGTTTTATCTCGAGAATATTCGTGGTACGCATGAAGACGATACGTGATACTAGCATGTTGTTTATGATGATGGGAGCAAACTATGCCTTCATAAATCATTAACAAATTTTCGGTACATGGCATGATATAAGTAGTTTTAAGACTCCTACGGATTCAACCAAAAAAAAGGTGATGGACAGACCGGTGCACAACTCAAGTCACTCGAGAAACTCTTACATCAGAATACTCTGGTAGGGCGATAAAGTCTTGTGTTTAATTAGATGCGAACGTCACTGATCCCTGGCGGGTCGAAATCTTATCGATAAACCCCACTAGAAATTTTGGGAGAAATTTATCTGGGCGCCCACGTTGACACAAACAACACCAGCACTTTTTAAGATACCCGGACATTCACTATGTCTTCAATGATTACAGCTGCGCAATGGGTCCCTAGGGGCTTCGCTGCGCCTTTCCCTCAGAAATACACCCTCGACGAGGCCGAGTTTGAGCGGATAGCTGAGCTTGCCAAGCTCCAACTCGACGACGCTCAAGAGGATCTTGAGGAAGCCGAGGAGGCAGCCAAGACTGGCGCAAAGGCAGACAAGACCGAAGATAAAGAGGATGACTCTGAGATGAAGATTGACGATGACGACAAGCCTACTGACAAGAATGAGTATGCGACTTCCGGACAGTGCTTTGCAAACTTTGTCCAAAAGACTAACATCATTGCACAGGATCAATCTTAACGATGACGACCTGAAGGAGTACGACTTGGAGAATTATGACAACGACGACGATGAGGACGCTCCTGGACAGGGAGAGGGCATGGGCATGTTTGGAAACATCAAGTCGCTGGCGTACTACGAGTCTAACAAGGACGACCCTTACATCACAATCGACGCGGACAAGGAGCAGGAGGACGAGGATCGCGAAGAGCTCCAAGTTCTCGCAACAGACAACCTGATTGTGTCTGCCAAGGTCGAGGACGAGATGGCGCACCTCGAGGTTTACGTTTACGAAGATGAGGCCGACAACCTATACGTGCACCACGATATCATGCTGCCCGCCATTCCTCTCTGCGTTGAGTGGATCGACATGCCCGTCAACAAGGCTGGTGTAGAGAAGGATGCGGCAGGTAACTTTGTCGCTGTCGGCACAATGGATCCCGATATCGAGGTTTGGGATTTGGACACCATCGACTGCATGTACCCCAACGCGATCCTCGGTCAAGGAGGTAACGAGGAGGAGAAGAAGATGAAAAAGAAGAAGAAGAAGTCAAAGAAGTCCAACGACGAGTACCACGTCGACGCTGTTCTGTCATTGGCCGCCAACCGCAAGCACCGCAACCTTCTGGCCTCTGCCTCGGCTGACAAGACTGTCAAGCTGTGGGATCTCAACACAACAAAGTGCGCCAAGTCGTACACTTACCATACCGACAAGGTCTGCTCTCTGGCGTGGCACGCGAACGAACCTACCGTCCTCCTGAGTGGTTCCTACGACCGAACTGTGGTAGCGGCTGATATGCGTGCGCCTGACGCAAAGGCTCCCCGATGGGGAGTTGAGAGCGACGTCGAGAATGTGCGGTGGGATCCTCATGACCCCAACTTCTTCTTCGTCTCCACAGAGAACGGTGTCATCCACTACCACGACGTCCGAAATGCGCCTTCGGACCCCACGGGCACCAAGGCCGTCTGGACGCTACAGGCTCACGACGAGTCTGTGTCTTCGTTCGACATCAACTCTGTGGTTCCCGGTTACATGGTGACCGGTTCGACCGACAAGACAGTCAAGCTGTGGAACATTCAGCCCACAGGACCCTCAGTGGTTGTTTCACGTAACCTCGACGTCGGAAAGGTCTTCTCAACCACGTTTGCGCCCGACCCGGAGGTCGCCTTCCGTCTCGCTGTGGCCGGAAGTAAGGGAACGATGCATATTTGGGACACCTCCACAAACGCGTCGGTGCGCAAGGCCTTTGCGACACGGGTACCTGAGCAACGCGGAAAGGGTGAGGACCGTCTCGTTGGCGTCAGCAATGATGACTCCAGCGATGACGAGGATGATGAGGACGACAACGAGGACGATGACTCAATGGAGGAAGACTAAATCATCTCTTGTTGATAGGATGGCAATACATTCGAGACGAGAATCGGACAAACCAAACCGAGGAAACCTGTTTGAGGCTGAATGAGACATGGGTCCCGTTAGACAATGGCGCGGCGATCCCCAGTGAGCATTGACAATGGAAGACAAGGGCGAAAACAGCCAATGTCTTGCCCGCCTCGAAGGATGGTTCTAAAAAGCAGACTGCATGAATGAAAGCATACTGGCGCACGGAAAACTGTTCCACAACGGAACAGTTGGTGAGAGGACAAGTTATGTTTGAGTACTATATTAGCTATTAGATCGACGATGTTTTTTTTTATGAAAGAAAAGTTGGATTTGGTTCTTCTGATACGTTTAGTTTTCCTATTGGTGAATCAACGATGCGCAGATGAAGATAATCACCACCTATATCAAGGTTGATATTAAGGGTCCATTTGGAAGGTCCGAGATACCTCACGGACAAGCACTAACGGGGTCAGCTCTTGGTCTGAGAACAGATCTGCAGTCGGCACGTCACTGTTACTGGAAATAGGGCGGTGGCACTAGAGTACAGACATGCTGTCTCAGACCATGATAGTGGAAAGCGAGTTTGGACAATTAATTTGCTGTATAAATGAGACTTCTGTGCGCAGGCTTCCCAAGGCTCCATCAGCGAACGTGAACATGAACGAAAAAAAGCTGTGACCATGTCCCTTCGTTAATCGAAAGCGGAGGATCGACCGGTCCACGCGACGTAATGCAACAGTGAACAGGCCCAGGGTAGTTCTTCTTTGAGCAGCATCACCCCTGGAGGCTGTTGACCTGAATTTGACAAGCGACGAGTGAGAGCCGAGGACGCTGCCATCACATTCGCAGGCGGGCCCTCGACTGCGCAAGCATTAGGAACCTGAAACAGGGGGAAGAACGGCAATGGCGTTGAAGCCAATTATGAAGGGTTCTCTCTCTACTGTGTACTGAGGCTTGTAAGTTTAATGAGAGAACGCCAGGTATTGTGAACTGTTGAAGAGTAGACTACATAGTAGGTGTCTGTTCATTCCGAGGGGCGTTCTGTTGATACTTTGTGCGAGTCAACCACTTCGTTTGTTTTTGGCTTAATCAAGATGGTCTAGATAATTGCCAGTAGACTACTAACCTAACGTAGTAGCAGTTGGCCGGCCGCCTTTGAGTGTCCAAGATGCTGCAACGGTAGTGGTGAGAGCAGCTCAGAGCTGTGCGTTGGTCATGCACAACAACTCATTTTATTTGATCTTTGACGTGCGGATGCGTCCTCTGCATCCGGTGAGCTGAGGCCGAAGTTGGTATAAATTTGTCAAAGAAGAATTGGGCGTTCAATTGAGTGCTTGCATGCATCCATGCCCTGACTTTCTCGTCTCTTTTTTAGTGATCGGTGTAACCCGATTGATAGAATTTTTCAAGGCCCGTTCGTCACCCAGTTATTCAGACCAGTGCCAACGACAGTGTTAGTGACAGTGGGTTCTTTTTTCACTCATGTTGTAGTAGCGCGCGGGTCTATGAAAAGGTTGATAAAGGATGGGTGGATGTCCAGAATGGAGGGTGATGGTGGAAGGTGAATGGTTGATCAGACGGAGGGAAGCTCCATTTGGATTCGGGTGTTGGTTAGCATGTGCTCGGAAACAAAGGCCTCAACAGAATCAGAGTCGTCACATTGGATTGGGTCCAAGCAGAAGCAAGGAAGAGGAGGAGGAACAGGAAGAAGGAAGAAACAAAGCAATCGTCACATTGTTAGTGCGTATCCGTAGTCAAGCTGTAACAAGCTGAACTAGCAAAAGAAAGAAAGTGTATCGTGTGTAGCCATAAACGTGTCATGCGTATGTATATTGGTTTTTAATGTGAGTACCTCATGATAATTAGGAGGATATGCAATGTGATGCGAAGCAGATAGTTGCACCGCATCACATCTCAGTCGACAGGAGCCACGAATCTTGCCATTCTTAATAACGAACAGTATCAATCACCTGCTTCGGTTCCTTTGGCGCTCAACGCGGATTTTTCTTGTCTGCGTGGACAAAAGAGGAAGAAAAACCTTGGCTAGTTTATAATACAAGGGGCATGGCTAGCAAGCATATTCACGCGATTGGTTACCCACACAGACACGACGCCAGGATCTTTGCTTCAAGAGCCTTTTTAGCCAGGGGCGTCGGCCAATGAGAAACTACTGACAAGGACAAGGACTGTTGCTAAACAGCCACCAAAGCTGTGATGGGTGGCCGGGCCGTTGTAACTCGGCCTGAAAGTTTAGTGGCCTCCAGCACCTAAACTGCCACCTAAATGTGCTAGGGCGAGCTACAGTGCACTGCGCTGCAGGGGAGTCGGGCCATCAGGCAGTTGGTCCCGCCCGCCGTATCTAGAAGCCCGTAGGCAGGTCCCATATTTGTTTCCTGGCCCCCCATCTTCATCCCCACGGCTTGTTCTCCTTCAAGATTCGTCGACTTCCATTATCTCTTGCTTTCTCTCCTTTGACTTGACCTTTACACGTCGAAAAAACAAGGCCTGTATCTTCACTTCTTCTTACCGAGAAAGTTTCACACGATCGCCACTCTCTCGATTGTGTCTACTTTGCTTCGTCAGTGTGCATTGATTCTGCATCTGATAAACCATTTCTCTCACATTTTCATACATTCATTCACTACTTTGTTCTTGTATCCCACCCTGTCGCAGGATCGATTCATAAATTGAACCAAAATACCAAAATACCACAAGGATATCAAGCGATACAGCTATTTTCGACGTTGACCGTTCCTTTACAATCATCACTCGTTCACTGCAAAGCCGGTCAACATAAATCACTCTCCTTCTCGAAGAATCGACAAAATCGAATCACGCCAGACGTCACAATTTCTGCTCTAGAAGCCGGATCTTGGAAGCAAAAGAAAGGACTGGATTCCTTTGTCTCATCTCAGTACAACACACACATTCAGAGACTCTTGTACCGTTTCTTTTTCTCGCTCGCAAGCTTAGCTTTCGGTTGGCCAAGCTTTCAGCAACGACCTTCCTCAAAAAGTAAATTAGTGTTGAGTCAGTGGCACGACGCTTTTTGCCATTTCTTATCACAAAGCATCTCAGTTGCAATTTACTTATAAACCACCAAGTCACCAAACAGAACCAGCCAAACAAAAACAAGTGTTAAATCAAATTCTCAGCAATGTCACTCTCACGCGCTTTTACCACCAGAAAGGCTAAGGTCGCCGAAATGGGCGACTCTCCACCACCGCATCGTAGCAACTCGGCCCGCGATAGACACAATGGTCCTATCCTTCGACACAAGATTTCTGGTCCTATCCAGCTTGTTCACACGACCAACATGCTGTCCTACAACGCTCCCGATATACCATCGCCTCACGCCTCTCTCCGCAACAAGCCTTCGCTTCGATCTGTTGGTGAGGACTCCGAGGCTCCTTCAACTACCGAGTCAACTCCGCCTACGAGCCCGGAAGTTTCTCCCATGGAAGATTGTCCAGGTCCTGTGCCGAACCATCTGTCAACTTACTTCTCGGTGTCCGGCAAGCCACACGTCATGCCACCTGCCATGCCCAAGGTCAACGAGGCTCCCGCGATTCCTCAGCGATCGCCTTCCCACACCAAGCAGAACTCGTATGAGGCCATCGCTCGCCAACGATCCGTCTCTCAAAGGTCCAGAGATTCAGAGCACTCTGTCTCCACAAAGGCTAGCTACACATTCTCCCGATCATCGTCAACTTCTACCAGAGCGTCATCGGCCTCGTACGTCTCTGCCGGTCATGGCCTGAAGGCTCCCCCCGTGCCTGCCCCTGCAGTCCCAGTCGCCGCTCCAGCTCCTCCACCATCTTTCCAGCAGCGAGCCCTTAAGGACTCTCACCCCTTTGGTCATGAACTAGCACAAGTCACCGAGCTCGCCGAGGAGTACAGCGCCAGGCCGCCAAGCAAGGAGGAGGAAGAGGACAACCGATATATCAAGTCCAAGGGTCTCAACAAGTTCAGCGCCGATGACTATCTTGGCGATGTTCAGAACCTGATCTTCAGCTTCTTTCCCGAGGTGTCACACGTCAAGCCAACCACACCACAATGGATTTAAGTGCGCACCCAATGCCGAGATGTCGGCTTCTTTATTCAACAGTACATAATTGATAGAAATTTTACGACCATGAACGGGAGTCCGCGGTAGGACAATGGCGGGCATGATTTAAAAGGCACATACACATTCGTTGCTCTTTGAAGCAGCATCTATTCCCTCTTTGAGAATTCTTATTTATTAACACTCACGTCTGTCTTGGATTGGATTGGTTTATTGGAGGAGAAAGGGTACATGGCCAATGTTTAGGTAACCAACGTATTTGGTTCGGATATTGGCGACTTGGAGTTTAACAGGGCCATGAAGGAAACAAACAGGACTGGATCTGACATTTGATGGATGTACAGAGGATACCATTTTTCTCCTTGATGGATGATTGATTGATTCTTTTTCACGACCGTTGTATCTAGATTTACCATACTAGATCACACACACCAGCCTCCAACGGCATATTTTTCTTTATCACAGCTTTTCGTCCCTTGCATTTGCCGGCATAGTGATGGGTTTTATTTTTAAGTCGAGATGAAACTGCCGATCATGAATTTACATATTAGTGCACCAATATGCGTCCCCAAGCATTGCGGTACAATGAAACACGCTGAAACTGCCCATCATTTCCCAGCCCCAACCTGTCTAGCCGGTATTTCTCATGCGGTGGATGTCGTCTTTGAGTTGTGAATTGTTCCTGCCTCTGGACCCCTGGCGATTTGACCAGGGCCGTTGCAGGATCGGAAACACGCCACAATATAAGTCAAACATTAACGAGCAGGGCAGCAGGGCAGCAGGGCAGCAGGGCAGCAGGGATGAAGGATATAAGGCTTGATACTTTCAAGTTTTAGGTTTACGATTTGACGTATGAATTTCGTCCCTTTTTCGTCTTTTTTTCTTTTGCTTTCTTTTCTCATTTTTCAAACTTGGTGGCATCTGTTGAGGTTTTTTGGGTTTCTGACGGTTGAGAGTGGCGTTTGGGTTTTTCTGTGACGCGTCTGGCTTCAAACTTTGTACCTTGATTAAGGAGGTGGAAATTAAACTGCCGATATTGTGTACCGATGTTGTGCATTTCCGGTTGCGTGATTGAGATAAAGTAGGGTGGGTATTGTAAACTTAATTGTGAGGTTGGCACAAGCTTATCATCGTACACTGTATTCTCGATGGTGAGTTGTTGGTAAAGCAACTACATAAGAAGAATAGTAACAATAAAGAAATTCAAGCCATGTTTCGATGAATATCATCCTAGAACTATTCTCAAACTTGGCACCGTTTCAGCCATAGTCTAAATTCTAGCAGTAACTAACTTGACGTGGTGTCCTTCTATGGCAATATCTGGAATGCTTGGCTTAACCTAGAGAGCACTTTAATAAAACATTATGCCAGCCCTATGCCTATCTTAATCTCGAACTATCACGCCCAGAACACGCCTAAAACACACTTTAATTCCATCTTCATGAAACAATCACCTCTTAGTCAAAACGCGATAGTCAAGGCTCTTCGGGGCCAGACACTGCGAATTCCAAATCTTCACAATCTATTCCGCTCATGGCCTGAACATCAATCCAAACTGAACCGCCATCATGAGCATGTTAAACCGCTAGTCGATCAAGCGGTCGATCGCATGACACTAAAATACCCGCTCATCATGCGTCGCAAGAAAGACGATATTGCCAAGTTCGCCTGCTTATGGTATCACCAGGCCCGTAAGCGGGAGATGGAGGCACTGGCCCTCTACACGACGTGGCTGGTGTGCTGGGATGACGCTGTCGATGCTAACGAGGGCGATCTGGCGGGTGATTTCGCAAGCGCGGAGCGCTGGAGACGGCAGACTTTGTGCATGGTTCGTGAGGCTTTGGTCGTTGATGGAATGTGTGCACGTGGATCAGACGGTGATCCGATTAACGACGTATTTCGAGATTTCGGCTCGAGGATCAGCGAGACGGCGTCAAGGGATCAGCGGCGGGTCTTACATGATGAGATACAGCTATTTACCACTAGCTGCGCGGCTGAGCAGGAATTGCGCCTGGCTGGTCGTGTACCGGACTACGAGTCGTATATGAAGCTTAGGATCGGCACCGTCGGTGGCAGGATGCTTTGCAGTCTTGTCCCGTATGCTACGCAGGAGAGACTACCGCAAGCAGTTCTTTCGAGCCCCGAGGTACGTCAGCTATGGACACAAGTGTGTGTTCTGCTGAGCTTGCTGAACGATGTGTTATCATTGAAGAAGGAGTTACAGACAGGTTGTGTCATTAATGCTGTAGCTGCCATGATGGAGCCAAGCATGACATTAGATATGGTGGTTGCTGAGTTGGAAGCAAGAATGAGAACGGCAGTCGAAGAGTTTGACAATGCTGCGAGCAAATTGATCAAGAATACGGAAGCGGAAGGAGAAGTGCGGCCCCTTGTCGAGAAATACGTCGAGGGATGTCGTTGTATTGTCACTGGAACTCTTGAGTTTACGTTTGTATACCCCTGGAAGATTCATGCCGGGCAACCACTAACTTCCTACAGGCTAACATCACCAAGATACAACATATCGAAGCTCGTACAAGAAGACGGCTCATTAAAAATCACTCTCTAATTCTATTTGGTAGACAGTATTCGTTGATTCTAGGACGATATCCAACCAACCTTAGGGAGTTCAACATCAACGCAAAGGGGACAAGGCATGATCAAACCCAGTCACGCAAGTCTGTCTCAATGGCGATTATTGCTCTTGTGTTTGTGCTGCCACAGACTTGATAAGATCTGTGATGGTAACAATCTTGTATCCTTGCCGCTTGAGTTCAGGAAGAACTGTACGCAACATTGGCGCAGTCCATGATCTCCTGTCGTGGCAGATGATGATGGCACCAGGATGAGCCATACTCAGGACATGCTTTGCATTGGTATCGGGATATGGTATTTGGGGGTCGTGAGGATAAACACTTCCCAGAGTGATACGGAAGCCCTGGTTTCCCAGGAGATTGCGCATTCGCGTATTGAAGATTCCGGATCCCGGGCGGAAGTAATTGTTGGGTAATATTAGGTCGTTGGCCGCGTACGCCTGGGTCAACATGTCTTTGACGAGGTGAACTTCTTCGAGAAGCTTCTCGTTGCTGAGCGACTTGGATGGCTCATCATGCATAGCGTGGTTGCCCAGCTCATGACCCTTCTCGACCAATTTGACAAGTGTGCCCTTGTGCCCCTCAACCTGGGACCCTATGACGAAGAATGTCGCATGGGCCTCGTTCTCCTCCAAAATCTGCATGATCTCATCGGTGTGGGCAGACGGTGCATCGTCAATAGATAGGGCAATAATCTTTTGGTCGGTCGGGATCTCGAAAAGCACGTCGGGGTACTTCCTCCGTAGCCAGTTGATGAGGTATGTCGGAGGCTTGTAGATGCAGTAGGCCGAGTAGAAGGGAAGGATCAGGAGGCCTACGAGGGCAACGAGGGCAATAAGGGTCGCCATTCGATTGCGCCTAACCCTACGCCGCAGTTTGGTGGGCAGGCGGAAAAGGGAGAGTCGGACCATTGAGGGAGGGCATCTACTGCTGGGTAGTGCTCAGCTGCGGCCGCAAGTCCGATAAACGAGACTCGGAAGCCTGTACATGCTCCCTCTGGAGTCAAGGTAGAAGGAGGAGGTTGGCGATGATGGCGATGGTGTTGTTGAGGATCAGATGAAGCAAGGGTATGGGTAGGTACGAAAAGGGGATCATAGGTTGCGCCTCATGCTCTCCAGACCCACATGAACAGGCGCGCTTCTGCCGCGTCTGTTGCAGCCATTCATAGAAGGACGGGAACTCGAGATCCCTGTCGCTAGCGCGGCACAGAGGAGCGTTACAGGGATAGTGGATCCACCGTTAAGGCTTTAAAGGTGGACACAGGGCTGACAAGCAGCACTGCCCAGTGGCACAGTCTCGGGAACCAAAGCGCAGCAGAACAAATAATAGCATCGCATGACGCTTTGAGCAGCATATTGGCGATTGGCGAGACTTTACAAGCGCCGGACCTTGTTCTTGGTCCTAATTTGAGTAGTTGTTCAAGCGCGTCCACACGCCTAAACATGGACAGACTTTGTGGCACCTGAGCCGCATCGGCATTGAGTCCCTAAGCGACTCTCGGTTTCCGTTCCCCGGTCTAATCATAATGCTCAGTGGTTGTATAGGCTTTTCTATGGCTGAACTAGTTGTTCGGATGTTTCAGTCCCGTCGGGGGGCGTCTTTCTCACCCGAACTATGTATGTGTTTTGAAACGTTCAACTTGTATGACGACTGAACTTTGTCGGCTTCTAAACCTCGAACAGTCATGATCCGATGCGGTCATGAACAGTCAGTAAACAATGTGTAGTATGTTAGGAACTTTGTCTCGCTGCGAGTAGACTGTCACTCGAGTTGCGAAAAGTTGTACTCGTTCAATGACGCAGATGCTCTCAATTAGAACTTCTCTGAGAGTCTATCTGGCTGGAGAGACCGAAAGCTGGAAACAACCATCAAAGATAATACCGAAACCAGACAAGAACCTTGGAAGAGACAAGAGGACTGACGTCTTCTCCTGTCCCCTGTAGAGCCCTATCACTCTAGACTGCTTATAGGTAAGCTTGCTGACGCTTCCAGGGGTTCTTTATGTTTTTTGCATGGCCACCATCACCTACAGGGTCTGGTTCCCGAAGCGCAGTTACTTCTGATTGGCTCACAACTGCGGCCTCCCGGCATGCCCGCGAATAGGAACCTTCAGCCACAACCGCAACTCTTGGATTTGGTAGAGGCATCCCATGATAGAAGTTGATAATTGAAGCTATAAAGAATATATATATACAAACAAGTCCGTATGAATAGGTTTCTTAGGTATCAATCCATTTACTCAGTGTATTGTATTTTACTCAGTGTTATACTCATCATTGTCATCATCATCGCTACAGCAATTCTTATTGTCACTTACACGCAAACAGCCAATCACAAACCGTCCTCTCAACCAACAACCATGAGTCGCCGACAAGACCGCGATCAAAGGCAATACAGCCAAAACTACTACTCAGACAGCTCTAGGAATTGGAGCGATGAAGCTGTTCGAGGTAGCTGGGACTCCAATTACCAAAGAACAACATCAGCCAACACATCTCCCAGAGACCAGTCCCAAGCTTGGAGTAGACTGAGTCCTCAGGCCTACGATAGGAGCCAGAACAACGTGAATCAATGGCTTGGTCAACAATACCAGAACCAGTGCACCAATGACCCCTCCATGGTCGCTGAAACTGTATCTGATTTCACTACTCCTACTACTTCGCCTGCCTTTAGCGACTCTCCTACCTTTCCTTCTCGGACTCAGCATGCACCGGCATATCAGACCCAAGCTGTGGGCAATGAGTTTTTGGCGCCACCTTCAAGGACTTCCCTTCCACATCGCCAATATGATAGTCACTACCACAACGGCGCTCCTTCGTCCTCTCGAGGATCTACATCACACAACCAATCAGTCGATTACAGACGCACGGAGTCTAGGTCTACCGATCAAGACCTCCGAGGTGTCGGATCCTTTGCTGATAACGACCGCTCTCGGTGCGTTCCAACATATATTGCTAAATACTTATTACAAAAGCTAACATATCTTTGCAGTCGAGAAGTCAAGTACAAGCCACTCGGTAACTGGTTTGGTCTCTGGCTACCTCCCACCGAGTGAAGTAAGCCATAACAAATCGCAAAGTTACACGACACTACTTCGATTTCAATTCTAAGCAACAATTTTACAGGCGTTTCTCTCGACCAAAAAACACCATCAACAGCGAACATTGTGCGTTTATTCTTCTACCAAAAGGCAACAAATCCCTTTCTTTTCTTTTCTTCACTTTCTTTCCCCTTACGGATAGACATTTCAGAGACGGGCGGGTACGAGTTTCGAGTTCTCCTTACATGTCATTTCCTCAACCATGCATTCACACTCCCTTGTCATTGAGCTACATCTGAGCTCTCACAACCCCTTCACATTCAACACCATCATGTACACTTAGAGTTACGGCATCTTACGCTCGCCATTTCTTTGGCGTGTGGAAGTTACATTTCTTTTTTCTTTTCATCTGGTGATTTCTTTATTTTTCTCTATGAGTCTGCCTTGGTTGATTTCTCTTTCCTTTCTATTGCGATGAATGACTGTGCCGTCTAATATTTCGTCTTTTCTTTTCATTTTCAGATACCCTATTTCTTTCCCAAAGCCTCCAGACCCTGGAGAAGATCTTGCTTTAAATCTTCGAGACCTTCGACACCGATGCTAACCCGCAGCAGTTTCTTGTCGATCTTGGGGTCCGTCATAGCACGCCACTCAATAAGACTCTCCACGCCTCCTAGACTGGTAGCGTGGTGGAACAGTTCCAGCTTAGAAGGCAGCCGCTTTGCATGCTCTCCATCACGGAGATAGATTGAGAACACAGGTCCGTAGCCGTTTGGCATCTGCTTTTGTAGCCAGCTGCCTTCAACAGACGCCTCGGGCTGTAGACTGGCATGCTGGATTCGCTCGACGACGGCACCGACTACAGATGAGGAATCACGCTGTTGCTCGACTAGCCATGCTACGAGAGCAGTAGCTGTGGCGCTCTGACGCTGAACACGGAGCTCCAAAGTTCGCAGCGAGCGAATACCTAACCAGCCTTCCAGACTACCCATGACAGAACCGATAAGCATACGGTCATTGAGAAGAGTAGCCTCCCAGTTATGCTTGCGGTTAACAGAAAGTGTACCGCAGAGCATATCGGAGTGGCCGCCAAAGTATTTAGTCCCACTGTGCATAACCACGTCAACATCATACTGGAAAGGATCCTGCAGGGGAGGCGGCGCAAATGTTGCATCGACAGTCAAGTAAGCACCGGCTTTCTTTGCCTTCTCCGCATACGCAGCCAGATCGCGTGCCTCGCCCGTCGGGTTGAGTGGTGTCTCGACGTGGATGATATCGCCAGGCTCGAGGTCCTCGACGGCACAGTCAAGGGGCAGGACCTTGAGGCCTGTTAGACGGGTCATGATGCTGATGACACCATGGCAGCCGTGGTAGCCATCTCCAATGGCAATACGCTTAGGGTTCAAGTGAACCAACATAGCGTGGAATGCAGATAAGCCAGAGGAGTAGGTTACGGTTGGAGCACCGATGATGGATGTCAAAACAGCTTCGAGGCGGGTAGTGTTTGGACCAGTTGCTCTGGAGTAGACATGAGAGTCGAGAGGGTTGTTAGGCTACATGAATTAGTATAAAAGTTTATATGATCTTGTAGATAAAGCATTCAAGTGTGGTGTCATGATGTGTTTGAAGATCAAACTCACGATGGTGCAGAGAGTTTATGACAGGTCGCAATTCAAGCATGATATACCATGACGGTTCAAGAAGAGATCAGCACTCACATCGGTGTTATCCCAAGCCCTCAGCGCATCAGGATCGTCGTTGTACCTGAAAGTCGTGCTGACATGCATAGCCGGTGCAACGGCCCTGTGCGACTGGATACCATTATCGGCATGGACTGCGCGAGAAGCTAGCGAGAGCCCAGCAAGTTTATCGTCAAGTCCGGCCTGAGCCCCCTCAGTACCGTCAGGGACGGTGGAGATGTCCTTGAGGTTGGTAGGAACTTCGTCAGATGCCATGATATGAGATGTTTAAGTGGTGATGCTGAGTTGATAGGCAGAGGTGAGGGGCAGTTTTGAATACCGGATGAGCTAGTTGATATCCAACCGACTCAGTATCAATTGTGATGTGACTTGAAACACAGACTCGTTGATAGATTTACAAAGAAAAGACTGAAGTATAAATAAGAAAGTCAAGATGAGTTCATCTTGATTTAACGACATCGCCATTGGTACTTATCTTGCGCCCTACGAAGAACAGAGCGGGGCCTCCATTCCCATTTGGCAATGGCATCACGCAATTGACAAGTGTATGATTTGTTCGACGTGACTCTTTATTAGTCCGTCATCGGCATGTCTTTAATAAGGCGTTATCGCTATCGAAATGGCTACTATCAATAAGTTTCTTCTTCTCTTCTACTTGACAATTCTTGGAAATTCACATCGCCAGGGTTGAGGTGTGCCGGACCATAGGTGCTGGATATTTTCGAACGATTCGATCACAAGAGAATAGAATTTGCCAATTCATGGGAAATTAAAACACATAATCAATACATAACTGCATGGAAACACATGTATTCTCATTACTATTATGTAGCCCACATCTTGTCTTCTTTCGACAGACATGACTCTAGCACATGTTGATTCATTTCAAGCGTCTCAGCTCAGTACCCAGTCATAGCCAGGCCCTCTCTGTATAACCCATCCAATACAGAGCCGGTTCTGCGACCAAGGTGTACCCGGCATAATGTCGTAGCGAATGCGTTTCTAGCATTATCCCGGCCCCTGTAATCGATAACGCCGGTAATATAAAACGAAAACTCCAGGTATCTTTAATACAACGTAGAAGGGTAAAAACTCGATATTTGATACATTTTAATGCATCTCTTGACCCTCAGACGAAACAGTGACCTTGGGCGGTCCATTGTCCATGGGTGTAAGCTCTGAACCTTGGCCGCTCTGAGCTCTCTTGCGGCCGTGCATGAGGAATCGAGAAACAGACGGGTTACTAGAAGGGTCCTTGTCGCGAGAGTCGGAGAACTTTGAGAAAAAGCCACGCTTCTGGGGCTGTGCCTGTTGCGCTGACTGTTTTTGCTGGTACTTGTGATCATCTAGTCCAACATCTTCAAACCGTTCCTCGGCTGTTGGGGGTTGCTCAAACGATCGCTCGACCGCAGATCTGGGAATGCGAGGGAAACGAGCAGAGTCAAGACTTTGACGCGAAGGGAAGTCGTTGTTGCCGGCAATGGGCGATCGTGCAGTAATGTCCTGGTTGCTGTTAGTCGCATGTTGGTTGAAAGCCAAGCAATTATGCGTATGCAGCGGCTGAGGAGGGGAATTCCATACGAATGAGCGACGGTAAGAGTCAAATGATTCCCTTGAGATAGAGAAGTGCTCAATATCGCCGAGGCTGCTCCTTGTATCTGTCGAGTTGCGAGTTGACAGATACTTTCGTGGCCACTGGCCCTTCTCTTCAGTGGGGGATGGCTTTGCGACCGTTAGTTGTGGACTTTGACGTTTTACGTATTGGCTAAAATGAACATACGGGAAGATAGACGCCACTGTCATTGACAACTGTTGAACAAGGTAAAAAATTAGCTAAATTCTGGAGGTCTTGTGACGAAATGCCGAATGCGCCGCTTCATGGATAGTTCCCCGCCATGCGAGCGGGAGGGAAGACCACGAGGGACAACAAGCGACAAGGGTTCTGAGACATACCACTCATCTTGTATTCGCCATTGTCGTGACCTTGACTTCGAATACTCAAAACGGGTTTGGACTTTGAGCCAACAGTATCGACTTTCTCGAAACCCGGGGCGGTATCAGGGCGTTGGTTCTCGTCTTGGACAACGACGCTACCAGGGCGACGGGCGAAAGGGTTGCGAATAGGCATGATGATGGATAGACAAGCGGCGGAGGTTGCTTAGTGTTTATCGTAAGAGAAGATGATATTGTCGAAAAAGATGGTTTCGGGATGGGAGGGAGAGTGAAAGATACAGAAACAGTGTCGCTGGTATGGTTTATAAGGTGGGGTTACCTTGAAAGTATAAGGAAGGTAAAATCTGAGATCGAAGAAAGGAAAGAAGGAACAAGATTTCGGGGGCAGGCGCGACGTTTAAGTTAATTGAGTTTTGGAGACCGGGGAAGGCGGGATGTTTGGAACCCAAGATGGTATGTCTAGGATTGGGTGAGATTGAGCAGGAGAATTGGGACCTTTCTGGTTGATCGATGGGGAACGGGTCAGGAGAGTGAGACTTGGCGATTAACTCAGTATAGTAAGTTATTCGAGTGAATTACCTAGGTAGCATTAGTTACAGTATATGTACAGTACAGCTCCTACAGTAGGATGTGGATAGACAAACCGAATACGTGTGTGCGTGGCACCACCGAGTCGGGTCAAATCCTTTACTGTCGAGATGGTGTGAAACAAGCACTTGGAGAGTAGAGCGATATCTTTTCCATATCCCTCACCGTAATTGAGGGTATTTTCCCATCCATTGAGAACACTGTAATCAGAAAAAACAAGCATCGACAAGTCTCTGCGCTAACATGCCCAAGCATTTGCTTCGTTGTTCGCGTAATACCCAAGTATACACAGCCATCTTTGCAAATGCATGTCAGCCGAGCATCGCCAGTTGTAGATCAGCACAACGCAGCCGCAGCGCAACGCAGCACAACACACAGCACAGCACAGCGCTAGAGTCAGGTCCCAAGGCCGAGGTAGGGTTCAGGGACTTGGTTGATTGACACCAGGTCTTGCCAAGACCAGAAGGGTCAACGCTTACCGTCATCGGTCAAGAAATGATCTTATTGGCGTCCAACACACCCACCAACTCCAAGTCGGCGCATATAACCACTCCTGATGCAACTGCAAGTGTTGTGACAACCAAGATCCGGGGAGTGCCTTGCTTCCGCGGCCCTGATCGTCTCCAGTTTGATACATTGTCCTTGGATAGACATGTCGCTTTTCGTTGGACAGTTTTGGACAGTATAGATTGATCGGACGGCACGGCATCTTATCCTAGCCTGAATATCCTCAACTGATCGGCATGTCATCAACCAAGGCAGACTCCTTGAGATGTCCCAGATTTGGGGGGATACTAAGTTTGGATCTTGTTCCGTTCTGTTCAAGGGTAGATGCATATCGCAGTGCAACGTCCCTGATCAATCTAACCCTGGTTTTTCGTTTTTTGTTGGTGGTGAGGTTAAATTCAGCCGATTGCTACACATGCATAGAGTCGAGTAGTACGTACTTCCTATGACGATTTACCTATTGATCGTTCCCTGATTCAGAACCTAGCCGCCCACCAAGATTTGGTTTCAAGTGTTCATTGATTCCAAGTTGGTGGTCGCTAAAGTTGTGTCTTGACATCAAGACTCTTTTTTCACTTTCTCTCCGGTTGGTTGTCCCGACCTACATAGACTGCGCTGCATGCGTCCAAATTACATACACACAAAGCGGTAAAAAAGAGAGTGGTTCTACCAGACAACCCATAGTCCGGGATATCCGAACAAGGTGGATCGATCCTCAAAAGTCGTCCCAGAAAGGGTCCGACCCGCCGATCCGGTCTTTATCGGGGTCCCGTCAGCAGCCAGCGGCCGATTTGTTAGGTAGTATCAAAGAAGTCCCGGCTTTCTAGAAAGCCGATGCCGACAGATCAACCCAGCAGAGTAAGTAGCATGATTCAGAAAACTGCGATTGGCTGGTTAAGCAAATTTCTACAGTATCAAGCTTTTCTCTCTTGCCCTTCTCCAAGACATTTTTAGTAGAAGATAGGCGATTTCATGACTCAAGAAAGACATCATAACGGCTCGTCTCGTTACACCAATCTAATTCCCAGCACGCACATATTTACCAATTAGTCTAGAGATCTGTCGCTACCCGAAACATGTTTCGACATGTCAACAATACTGTGCATTGAGAATGACTAGGTCCATGGTCACTTGCATAAGGCCTGATAGTTGAATGCTGTGTGATTTGACCTGTCTATGTTTGGTTCAACCCTTTATAGTTCTGCATTTAATTGGCTGGAATCAATACCCATGCAAACGTCAAGTGGCAACGCAACTCGATCAGAACTGTAAAACACTAGATTGACAGTAGAATCTCATATGCATTTACTATTAGCTATTGAACTCTTGATAAATTGAGGGCACAGAGCCCTAGGATATCGTCCGAAGTGGCTTATTGCTGAGTGTTGATGCTGCTATCAGATTCAGCTCGTAAGGGACAAACAATATTGACTACCATCCATTCTATTGGATGGGCGCCCTTATTCTTGTGTAATCAACTTAGATCTAATTCAAGCTCCCGGTAACTATTGAAAGGAACGCTTCAGCATCTCATGCAGGTTCGCGTCTTGGTCCCGTATTGCTTTACATTTCCCCTTTGCAGCCATGTCAACATCTGGAGGCAGTGGTCTAGTACAGCATATCATTTGCAAAATGATTGAACACCTGAAAGCCAAGGTAGGAGCTATCATATCGACCTGTCAATGCTATTCATCAAGTGACACTGCCAATCACCGACCGCGCACTTGCCGACAAACAGGACGCCACAGTGAATCAAAGAAGGAGAAACTCCCAACGCACTCGCCGTACCTGCATTTTCAACCCCAAAGAATAATACCACGTGCAGTACGTGGAAGACGCTATCATGAGGCTGGCTGGCTGTTTGTAGGCCTTATTACTGTTTCCCCTGCGTTTACTCTTGTCCCAACACTCGCTCTTTTTTGGAACCTGGATTGCCATGCTACAGTTTTGGTGCCTCAAACATCGAATTCACTCGAATGTTTTTGAAAAGCTTAACTATCGTCTTTCTCTTCTTTCTCTTTCTGTTCTTTAGCCTGGAGTCTCCCGGGTGTCACCATTCATTCGTACCTTTAACCCACTATGGGGGCCTTCTTTATAAGCTGGGAGCTTTGGCAAGAGATGACCTTTGTACGTGTGCAATATCGACTCAGTATCTACATAATTATGTTGCTCTACTGGTTTGTCTTTTGGTCACTTTTAGCTGACTGTATAAACCAAGGTTCTCGGCTGTTGCATCGTTCTTGTCTTTGTCGCTGGACTTATCAAGCTGTGGTGGTCCAATCGCGCAATGCGCCGTCACGAAATCATCGACGAGGAGAAGCGGGCGAGGTTATCGCTCATGTCATATTGCGGTATTCAAAACATGCGAACCCCCGATATTCCCTTCGGTATTCGTGCCATTCAGAGTGGCATCGAGGTGGAAGGTATCTGGATCTCACGACCTAAATCGCCCGAGTCCTGCCAAGCCACACCCTCAGCTACGTTAGTCGGGCGACGTATCAGGATATCAAAAGGAAAAGGAAAGATGATTGATCTTGTGTCATCAGAGTGTCTTCCATCGACCAACTTAGAGACCATGCCTCCCCGCCAAGTAGGCTTGGGCGGTTCACAGCAAGATGACATCACCCCGATAAATGAATACAACAGGCCAGAGCCTCCCACCAAGCCAAGTCGTAGAACTGCCAGCAAAGATCAGAACCTCGACTTGAATTACACATTGCGGTCGCATACAGCTGTCGGGTTTCCGTCGTAAATCCGTCGGGTTGTTCCCGATTTGGGGTATTTCCCCAAGTCGGTAGCCAGATCTAAACGCCATTCGTTGATACAAACATTGGAGAAGCAACACCCAAACGGGTTTCCCGCGGGAAGGCAAATGGCTGTTCATGTATAAAAGCATAGATGTCCCTTTTAACATGGTCTTTTTTCGTTTCTATTTCCTACGCGCGTTTGATTGTTAGCCGGTTCAAAGCTATTAGGAAACTTGACCAATACCAGCTGGAACTCCACAGTTACGTTGTAAGGTCGCAGCTACTGCAATGGCTTCGTCCCACGTTATAAATGACATTGCAACCAGGGGGTTCGATGATGCGAAGTCTTATGACACGCATCGACCCTCTTACCCTCCTGCTACTGTCACTAATATCCTTGGGCGTCTTGGTCTCGAGGGCCAATCAAGTGCCAAGATCATAGACCTCGCAGCCGGCACTGGCAAGTTCACCGAACTCCTGGCTGCCAGGCCAGAGGGATACGAGATCGTCGCTGTAGAGCCATTGGATTCAATGAGGAACAATCTCGCAGCCAAGAAGCTCCCCAAAGTGGACGTTCGACCTGGTACGGCAACTGATATGAAGCACGTGAGTGATGGGTGGGCAGACAGTTGTATCATAGCACAGGTAAGATATACACATACCTCGACATCCTGATTGAAGAGATACCCGGATTGGCAGGGACTGAAGTTGACTTGAACAAGGCATTTCATTGGTAAGTCACTCACTCGCTCTGGAAATGAAGAGCATGCCCTGACAAAGTCCAAGGTTTGCCAAAGAAGAATCTCTCCAGGAAATCCATCGAGTTTTAAAGCCTGGTACCAAACTTGGACTCATCTGGAACGTCGACTCGTGTAAGTGCTTCCTGGATAAGACCCTCTCCCAGTTGACGTTCACCAAGACTGACCAATCTCAGACAACCAACCCGAGAGTTGGCCTTCTCCTACAGGCTGGGAGAAAGAGTTGTTGGATCTCAACTTTAACGAAAAGGCGGACAAAGAGCCTCGTTTCCGACACCAGGTCTGGAAGCAGGTCTTTGAACGCCAGGCCAAGGCTGAAAAGCCATTCTTCTCCACGCCCATAGAGACTGACAAGGTTCCATGGTCGGTTTGGCTGACGCCCGAGGCTTTGTGGGACAGATTCAACACCCTTAGCTGGAACGCACTTCGAGAAGGCGAGGAGCGCCGAGTCTTTAGAGAGAAGTACGACAAGATTGTGAAAGAGGGTGGCGGCGAGTTCAACGACAAAGGCGAGATTGAGCTTCATGGATGCACCTTTATTGTCTGGATATCACGATTGGATGGTCCTTAGATGAAATAGCTTGAAATAGTTGATTTTGACATGAGTTTAGTCGTGAAAAGTGTGCTAGGTTTTCATTATGCACCAAGCTCTCATTAGTCTGCTGAAATATACATGACTGTATTAATCCGTTAGTTTGACATGTCGAGTGAGGGGAATGTGTTTCGTTGTCACTAACCGTTGTTTCCTCTCACAAAGGCGTCACCGTATTCCCTGCGCTTCTGACCATTGACATACTCTGCTGTCTTTTCCAAAGCAATGTTCATGTAGCCATCCACCGACTGAAGCTCTCCTGCGATACAAGTCAGAATCTTTCCAAGTAGACGTATCATAGTTTTCCATCATATGCCAGGTTATGGTGCAACATAGACTCACCCTTGTAGACGACGCCAGAGTTGAGTTTGACAGTGACAGGATTGCCGATGATGTTGCCGAGGAAGCTTGAAGGGTCCTTGCCCTCTCCTTGAGAAATGGCGCCGTTCTCCATTGTAGCAGCGGGTGGGTTGGTTCTGCGAGGCTGGGGTGGTTGTGGGAGAGGTTGATGGTTGATGATATCAAGCTTGTGGGGGGTTGTTTGGCCAAGTCAGAAAGATTGATGCCTCGTTGTGCTGTTAAGGTTGGACCACAAACGCGGCCGGCTCGCACTGTGACTGGTTCAAACGCTGTGAGGACTCTTAACATTCCGCTACAGCGGTACGTGCTCTGTTGCGGAGGGGTATTTTAGGGGCCCAACCTGCCCGTGCCTCCATTGACCGTTTCCAATTCTACCCGCCCATTTACCTCCACTAAACCATCCCACCTGCATAAAGTGGACGCGTTAAGTGCATCGCATCGCGCCTGTGTTTCCGACATCATTCTCTCTCATCATACATATTCTTACATTTAAGCACGATCGCAACTACCTTGTGACGCGCTTTATAAAGCATAGAGCATAAACTACAAACTTGCTACAATTATCACTCTGTGCAGGCTAACAAGCAACTCTGCGCCACCATGAAGAGGCTTCCTTTCAAGCCCACGGCGCTGCGCAAGGCTGCTCCCAAGCCATCCCAACCTGAAGAAGCAAATGACAGTGGCGATGATGGACTATCCCTGTTTAGCCGTCGAAAGGAGATGGAGCCTATCGTGCAAGCTGACCGAGACCGACGCACAAAGAAACGTCGCGCAGCTGACTTGGAGGAAGAGCGCCGACAGCTCGCGACTGCTGAAGAGAAGCAAGCGCGCGACGAACCCGAAGATGCCAAGGACTCCGGAGTTTTTAGTCAGGATGATTCCAACAATGTCCAGGAAGACCCTCCATCCGTTCAACCAAGCAGCGACACTCCTGTTGCTCAGCAGGTGTCGACACAAGACGGACCTGAATGCGCCAGGTTTGCCTTTCTACCCTGCGACTCCGAACCATCCGTTAACTCTTTTAGTGAACTTGTTACACCCCCTCCCTCCAAGCGATCAAAGGTTGATCCAGACTCGACTCAAAGGCCACTGCTGAGTATGCAAACCGACGGAGAAGAAGATGAAGACCCGTTCCCCGATACATCGCCGACTCCGCGAGTACGCCCGCAGCCTGATTCGCCAAGCCCGATCAGGAGTCGCAAGCCAGAGTTCACGCCACCACAGCCCAAGCAAGTCATAGAACCCATTAGCATTGATTCTGACTCGGAGGCTGAGGTGAGGCCCAGTCAAATGGCAAAGCGACGGACCAGTAGTATTGAGATCAACGACTTGACCTCGACAAAGTCTTCCAAGGAGCCAACATCAACGCCGGCAGCGGCAGCAGCAGCGGAGGACGACGAGTTCGCCGAGTACATTCGCAAAGCTGAGGAGAATCGCGCCCGCCAGCAAGCCCTGCAGTCGGCCAACACGAACAACTCGCCAAAGAAGGAAGTGATTAGTGTCATGATCACGAGCACCATACCTGGCTCTGGCATCTTAATGGCCAAGTTTCTCTTTGACAAGCAACTCCGTATCGCACGCGATGCATGGGTGAAGCACCAGCAAAAGAAAGGTCTGGACCTCAAGTCCGACGACATCGTTCTCACGTGGCGACGAAGCAAACTATACAACACTTCGACCCTTACCGGCCTGGGCATTCGACCATCTGGCAACGGGAAGGTAGAGGCTGATGTCCTTGGCTCCGCTGGATTCAGAGAGGACCGGTCCGTGGTACATATCGAGGCCTGGACTCCTGAACTCTTCCAGGAGATGGAGCAGAACGAGGAGTTGCAGCGCAGGCGCGACGCAGGGGAACTCTCAGATGATGAGGAACCCCAGCCGGAGGAGAGGGAGAAATTCATAATCATGCTCAAGGGCCGCGACATCGAGCCGCTTGAATGCAAGGTCATGCCAGAAACGACTGTCGATACCCTGATCGCCGTCTTCCGCAAGCAGCGCCAGGTTGGCTCTGACAAGGAGGTGTCCCTCTGGTGGGACGGCGATCGTCTTGAAGAGCACGTCGAGATGGAACAGGCTGAGATCGAAGAGCATGATACAATCGAAGTCCACGTGCAGTAAGGCGGGCATTCGCGAGTGAATTTGGAAGGCATTGTGTTTGGGCAAATGGACGGACAATGGGTGGCTGGCGCTCTAAGGATATGATACCCAGGAATACAAGAGTTCTCTTGCGATAATTTCAAAGGAGAGCGCTATTATGAAATGAAATACCATGAAGACTTGACTCAAAGCGCGTCTATTATCGCCTCTATGTAATTGTGACCGTGACCGACCCAAGCCATCTATCTACCTAGCTATAGGGCCTCTTCCTAAACGCCTCTAATCCGTAGGCCGAACCGGGCACCCTTTGCCTCGGCCTCTTGGTATAACGGAATTTGCACCTAAAATAAACAAATGTAAACCTCCCTGATAATATATATCATCGCTGTGCGTTGTCACTCTCTGCAACATGTAACTTGATATACACTAACCCCCTGCGCCGTGAATGCCAGTCAAAGGCAACAGATAACAACATATTAGTCATCCGATGTTCTCCTATAATTTATATTTCGTTTCCGGCTGAACTGCCTCTGTCTGCTAGTCAATGAGTAAGTTCATGCCTGATGGAACTGACTTTGGAGAGATTGTGTCATTCTTTTTGGCTGTGAACGGAGATGAAGGACCAGTAGAGGTATTATCGGCGTTTGAATTGTGTGTTTGAGGAGTTGATTTGTGTGTAAAGTCTGAAACCGTCGCTTTTCGTTTTGCGGGGACTGTTGGTGCAGGTTTCTTCGCCTTATCCTGATTTGTAACCTTTTTGACCTTAAATCCAACCGCTGGTGTGTCGGGTTTGGGTTGGGCAGGCTTTCTGCCGCGTTTGCGTGGTTTGGGGGCCGATGCAGCAGCAGTGGTTGGTGGTTGTTGTTGTCCGTTGAAAGAAAGCGTGCTTTGCTTCTTTCCTGGCTTCTTGGCTGCCGAGATCTTAGGGCTTGCGTTGGGTGTTGGGATTCCTTGGGCCTGTTCGACTTGTTTTGGTTTGGCAGTGGCCTTTTCATCGGCGTCTGGGTCGAGTGAGGGCGAGCTCGTAGGAACATTGACCTCGAATGTTGTCTTGCCCCTAGCCAAACGATTTTCTTCTTCCTTCGTGAGCTCGTAGCCTTCACCAATGTTGAGATCCCATGGAGGGAGTTCTGTGAGATGAGCAACACTGTCGCATTCTGATCGCACCACGATATCCCAACAGTTCTTCAGATCGGCACCTTTGGGCTCGTCGTCCAAGTTAAGCCAGATGGCAACGCCGTTCTTTCGTCCTCGTGTGACTTGGCACATTTCCCTAACAAGTCGGCGGGTTCCAGGAACCTTGAGAGTGGTACCAACGACCACAACAGCATCAGGGCGCGCCTTGAGATCCGCACTTGAAACATTTCCAATTGCTTCTTCGTCCGGGTTATATTCATTATAGAGCACAAATCGCGGTCGTAGTCTTCCAATACCGTGGCTCCGTTTTCCCGCATGAGCTGTTCGAACTTCGTCAAGATCTTTACATGTTGGGCAGAGCGGAGGCTTTGGGCCGGTGAAAATTTCACCGTCAAACTCCTGTAGGCTGCTACATTTAGTGCAAACCATTTTTTGGAGGCCACCATGTAGCTGAATGGTGGTGGGCCAGGGGCCTTTAGGGTTGAGAGGGACTTGAGTGGCAAGCGGTTCCATGGATGTGTCTATGCAATCGATATTTTGCGAGTAGAGGCGTAGCAATCGACCTTCCTTGGCTAGAGATGCTAGCAAGTGGTGAAACTGTGTAGGTTGGGCACTTTTGGTTTTGGCAGCCATTTCTCTGACCATGGCGTGAAATGACTCGGTAGTGTCGTCGTGTTTATAAACCGAAGCATCGAACAAGTGTTTGCCAGAGCCCTTAAGGTTGTGTTGAGTTTTTACAGATGCGAATAGGCCAGTAGACGATCGGAAGTCTGGAATCCCTGCCGCAACAGAAATGCCAGCGCCGGCGATGACGACAATCTTCTTCTTCTTGCGTAGTGTATCGCGAAGCCTGTCAAGCAGGCGCTCATCCTCTTCTGTTTGTTCCTCGTGACCTTTCGTAAGATCCAAGTACTCGGTTGTGCGTTCTTTCGGAGGCGTAATTCGACGCTTTTTGGCAGGCGGGCCTTGGGTAGACGCATCGGATGTCTTAGGAACAGCAATAATCTCGTCTTCGGACGGAAGATCGGACATTTTGGCAGGAGAGTGAGGGCCAGAGGCGGTCGTTGAAGGTGATGGATAGCGCCTTGAAGGATCGAGCTTCGTAGGATCGAGCATAGTGGGCGACGAAGATACGGATGGTGTTTTAGAAAGGATCGAGAGAGGCGAAAGAGGCGACGAGGGAGTCGACGAGAGCGTTGGATATTCTCCATCAGGGATGGATAAAGGACTCGAAGGAGACATTGTGGCTGTAGGTAGAATTTGCTCGTCGAGAAAGCAGGAAGGAGATGCAATCTAAGAAGGAGGGAAGGAGGTCGAGGGGCTGCTTACTCTAATTGCACATGATTGCAATTAAAAGAGAAGTCAAAAGCCGTTTGTTTGTGTAGTGTGAATTAATTCGGGATAGATGGAAGGAGCGCTGCAGAAAGTACAGTGAAAGAGCCAACGGGTATTAGTGCCTGCTAGGGAGGTAATTCGGACGATTTAGGCAATGAAGAAACTTAAGGATTAGGTATGTTTTTCGATCGTAAGAACAAAGTGAACAATGTCGAAGCGAAAGTGAGTTGCAA
Organism: Fusarium praegraminearum; assembly: GCA_002093855.1. NCBI lineage: Eukaryota > Fungi > Ascomycota > Sordariomycetes > Hypocreales > Nectriaceae > Fusarium > Fusarium praegraminearum. The sequence goes on along the minus strand of LXHY01000017.1, from coordinate 396,637 downwards.
GAGGCAAAACAAGAAGGCGAGGCGCCATGCAAGGTCAACCCAAAATCAATGGAACCGGGGTGTGGGAATGACGAAGAGTTGCAGTCCCAGAAAGCGGGTTTCGGGGGGAGGAGAGGCTGTTGGACTAGCGTGTAGCAGTGCAAATGCCCCTTGTCTTGCAGCACAAACTTACCTAGTACCTACAAACGAGCCAGGGCTCAGCTGGGTCTCCTAAGTTTTAGGTCATAAAAATAAGTCGTTTAAGAAGTATGGTCTGAGTAACACAAACTGATCTACTTTTTCGTCTGCTATGTTTCCAGCAGCCAATTGTTCTGATACCCAAAGGCTACATGAGTCTTTAAGCCATAGCCAGCGCAGAGAGAAAAACCCGCACCTGAGTACCTCGCTGGAACACCGCTTAGTTTGATGATCGCGGCAGAGTGCCCTTGCTAACCTAGGCAGTTGGGAGGGTGGGGATAGGATGGATCAGGGACGGGACTTTGTAGGTGGGCCAATCTACTGGGTTTGTGGCTGATGTGTTCAAGGTTGGTTTGTTGATGTTTACATGCACGTCTGATGGAAGAACAGTCACAGTAAGTCGGTGACATCAGTCAGAGGCTGTGAGCTTATACTATGCCTTGCGCAGCCATTTTGTTGTCATCCGGGCTGACCCTGAGCAGAGATTGACGTTTGGTGACAGTAATAGGCTAGGCTATGCTGCAGGCACAACTTGCATGAGGTCAGTGACAAGGATAAATAGCCGACAACTTTGGGAACTCTATGAGTCTGTTTATTGAATTAATATGAATAACTGAATCATTAACCTAAACGTTGTGGTAAATTGTTTGATATCCATTGCTGTACGCCGAGCTTTTAACCGTTGGGCACCCGAATCACCCCTTATGCCCTGATCTGCCCTTACCGACGGACTGGTATGATTCACTTTAGACTGCATGCAGTGTGTGCCAGCCCAACTTTGCTACTTGCACTCCGATCATTGGTCCACCTCTTCACCTCCTTTATTGCTTTTTCCATCTGAACAGTATTTTCATAGTCACGATCTATATTGGATGCTGTTATACACATGGCGCTGGCAAACAAATTAATCAATTACTTCACTATTCGTCTGTTTAACCCGCATAAATGTCACCGTGTCTGTACTTCCTAAAACGGCTACAGCACTTTAACAAATGCAAGCAATTTCCGCCACAAGCTGCCACTTCAAATTCATTAAACAAGTGATTGAACATCCAAATATTGGTTCATGGTAAATTTATTCCACGAACTCTGTGAAATGCACTCTGGCAAGCCACGCACAGATGCACAAACGTGCACAACTGACCGACTGATCAAAGCCCATGTGCACGTAGTCTGCATATGCTCTGCCAGGTGTTCCCTCTGACAAAAGAACCCTAGCACAAACCAGAATCACTAAGCCATTCAAGTCTGCTGACGGATGAATCCCTCCAAAGCCAAACATTTTCAACCGAAACGGACAAAAAGAAGTAAATTCAATTCACGACGTGACATCACAAGCGATAATCCCAGATCCGTCGGTTGCCTGAGAGACGCTGCTCTTTATGTTGGGCCCTGAACTTTGGACTCCACACACCTCCACAAGTGGATGCTGTCATCCATGCTTTCGTGCAGATGTTAGACGCGATTAGCGCGAAACTCCGATTTAGCGCAGCGCCTGCATCAACTGATACCCTTCATAAAATCACGACTTCTCAAAAGTACCAAATTGGTTCAATAATACATAAATCTAGGCTGTCAAACATTTGTATCATATAGTAGTACATTTATCAGTATATAACTTCAGCCCATCAGTTGGGTCGTGGAGTCGACTGTCCGTATTGAGACACTCGAGGTCCAATATGGAACACCTCCTTGCTCCGGTCCCCCCTCTTACGGTTGATAAGTTCCATTCCCACAATTCCCGACGCGAGACCAAATAAGTGCGATGCGATATCGATCTGCAGCTTGACCGTCTTGCCCAAGGCGGCAAGCTGTGGCACGCACAGAAGCGCTAGGAAGATAATACCTGGCACGCCATCCTGAGGCAGACCAAAGAACTTGAATCCGTCAAGACGGTGATCCCAGAAGAACGCGGCACAGACACCAAGCGTCGCCGCAGAGGCGCCCAGAGTAGTAACTCCCAGCATGCCTCGCACGGCGTAGGTAGCAACACTACCTACGAAACCAACCGCACCACAGGCCGTATAGAGGGTAAGGAAGTCAGCGCGTCCAATCTCCTCGTGTAGTTCAGAGCCGACAAGGAAGAGAGGGAACATGTTGAGGGCCAAGTGAGCAATGCCCTGATGAGAGTAAGGTGCAGTGAACATAGTAACAGGCTTTACGGCACCAACGGCGATAATCATGTAGTGGTTTAATAGCTTCCACAAAGGAGGAGCCTTCCATGCCGCCCAGACAAGCACGTTGACACCGACAATAGCTCCGAGAGTTGCATGCGCAGTTGAGATATCAGGGAAAACACGGTAGCGAGGGGCAGGCTCATCGTAGACTGTAGCAACAGCAGCGAGGAAACCAACGACAAGAGCAACAAGAGTGGCCGAGGGAAGAATACGCTCCCAAGTCCTGACCTCAACAGGGGCTTCCAGGTCAGATTGGGCGTTCTTGTAGTACTCGGCGATCTTGGGGTTGGCGATCTGACGCTCTGCCTTGTGGTCAAGGTTGGCCAGAGTGCCAGAGTTCACTTCTCCTCTTGCCTCGGCTGCCTTACGCTTCTCTTCCTCGAGAGCTTCCTGTGCCTTGCGCTTGGCCACGTTCTGTGCTCGGATTTCGTCAAGCTTGCTGTGGCCGTAGACAGGGTCTGGTTTGTAAGCTGGGGCAGCTGGCTCTTCGACTTCTTTGTTGCCCTTGTTCTTCTTGGATGCTGGCTTCGCCTTTTTCTTCTCTGCAGCCTCTCTTTCCGCCTCGAGTTGTGCAAGTTCGTCCTCAGCCCGAAGTCCTGCATTCATGACTTCGTCAACCGACACTGTCTTTCGTAGATATGCGAGTCCCTTTTCGATTTGACCTTTGGTAAAAGATGATGTATGGACGGCAAACGCTGGGTCATCGAGGGTGCCTGCAACCCGACGGCCATGGAGAATGCGTAGCAATTGGTTCGCCCTCTTGGCATTGATGCCCTTTCCAAAAGCCATAACTACCTCGGCTTCTGTCAAGTCTTTGCTTCTGAATTGAAGACCGGCTTGGTCCCTGTAATCCCTCGGCAGCTCCTCATAATTTCGGATCGTCTTGTCGAAGAATATCGTTCGTCGGGTCTCGTACGATGTGTGGTTGTTTCCGAAAGGGTTATTTCGGCAGTTTATAGTCGATAAAATACCGTTTCGGCTGTTAGACGAACGGCCAGAGATCCATCGAGCTGGTATAAACGGTTGTTGAGTCGCAGTCGATGATGCCCTCGAGACTGCTCTTTGAAGAGCAGACCTCAGCAGCACCCGCGATGAATTGGGGCACGTGAATAGACTCATTGTGGGCGGATGAATGCGCAGGATGCGCTCTAGAGAGCCAATGGCTCAATAATAAGTAAGGGAGCCAAAGTGAGGGGAACAATGGTCGTGTGTTGGAGAGTCCTCAGTGCATGAATTAAATTTGGACGCATGAGGTCAACAATTTTGGCTGCAACAGTTTGAGATCGACGGCCTTAAAAAGGTACGTACCACACACATTACGCGGGAACCTGAAGCCTACACCCCCACCATTACCACTGCCCCGCGGTCTTCCTTGGAGCTACTTCGAACATCTGTCCGTCTTCAACTCATAGCTTCTTTCGTGCTGGATCACAATTTGTGAATACTTCTACCGATTCTCTCTCACACTTAAATTACCACAAACATGTCATCCACGACTACATCCGCCGACACACGGCCCATCGCCCCCGCGCGCTTTGCCGCTGCTCTCAAAGACCTATCCATCGGCATGCTACACCTCAAAGTCCTCGAGATCCGAAATTCGATCGCCCACCTCCAATACTCCAACGATCAACTCAAGCCCTTCGCAGAAGGTACAGAAACCACACCCTCCGGCGAAGCTTCAGCGCCCGACCAAGACTGCATCGACGCCATCCGCGAGAACGAGGGTGTCATTGACCGTATGGCGGAGCGAATTGCTCTTATCCGCGTAGAGGTGGAAGAGCGCGGTCTCAACTGGACAGAGTTTCAGAACCGCGATGAGTCTACGAGCAAGAATGATGAAGATGCCGCCACTGCTGCTATTGTGGTTAATGGAGACGCACAGCTGGATGCTTCAGCTTCAAACACAGAGAGTCGACATGATCCGTGGAGCGATGGCACATTTCAGACAGGGACAATTCGAAACGGCGAGGTGCACATAGATCGTCAGGCCGGAAGACCCGAAGGCGGAAGCTTGAGTGATGAGCAGCTTCGAAGAGCACTAGAGGAACGAATGCGAGATTTGGGTACGGACGACGACGAAGGAGGCATGCATCTCTAGATACATTAAAAAAGGGGACGTGCAAGACTCGAAACGTAATGCATGATTGGCGTTTGGTAAATGGACAGACATCATGGTGGGATACCCAAAAGTAGGCAGTTTCGTACAAACACCTAAGGCAGGCAAAGGTTATTTATTGAGTTCAACCTACACGGCTAGTCACAAAGGCTGCAAGTGATGAGATTTCAAATCCAGTTTTGCTATTTTTTCCTATTTCCCAGCTTTTGATCTGCTAAGAATGCATGTCCTGGTTGCTACCACAAGTAGCTAAAGCGTTGACTTTTCGCCTTGGGCGAGTGAGAGGCATGTGCCGCCTTGCTTTTGGTGTGAATGAGACAAACGAAAAGTAAACATATAACCACTTGCTCCGACGCCGAAGTGCTATGCGACCCAATGCTAAAACAAAAAAAGACAAGACCAATCCAACCCCATATAAATGCTTATAGACGAGAAAAAGCCGAGCTAAAACATGTACTAAGAAACCCGAAAGGGCAATGTTCAAGGAGACCAACACATGAGAAAAATCATGTGAGATGAGAGTTGAGGGAGTAACAAGACCGCTAGCGTGGGGAGGAGAAACAGTCTTGCATGAAGATAATGCGAGTGTGGGGGCTCCATATCTTCGATAATGTGGCTTGAGGTTTTGTTTCACTCAGTTTTGAGTAAAGTTAATCGGTGTCGTCGCCCACAGGGGAGGCGGCGCCTGAAAGCCTCTTTGATCGAGTGGACTTTTGTCGCTTGGATCCCATGGATCGCTTCGAGGACATCCTTATGGCCGTGGCTGACCTCGTGCTCTGAATAGTCTCGAGTTTGGGACGTTGAGCGGCAGAGTGCTTTCGGCGAGGGCTCGAGTGTGTGAAAGGGGCGGGCACATCAGAGTCGGAATCATCATCTGAAGAATCGTATCCTGGTGGTGCGGCAACGGGTCGGAGTCTGGTCTTTCGCTTCGCAAATCCACTGTCGAGTGAGTCGTCGGAGGTGTCGAATGACAGGCTTCGAGTGCGGTGGATAGAGAGAGATTGGTTCGTTCGGTTCAGGAAAAGAGACTCGATGAGTTCGGTTTCTGTAGGGTTACCGTACTCCTTTCTCAACTTCTCCATAACAAGCTTCTCATGAACTAGACGGCTGAGCTGAGTGTCATCTCCAACCAGTGTCCTGCCACTTGACTTGCTTCCCGAGCTTGCAGCGCGGCTAACAGGCACCTTGCCTTCCATGACCTTGGCTGATGGGGGAGGCTGCAGCATCCATTGGTGGGCATTTCGTGAAGGGGCCTTGCTGCTGACGACAGGAGGGTGATATTCGTTGACTGGCGGGTTCTTGGGGAAGTAGAATTCGTGTCGTTGTTGTTCGGTTACCTCCTTCTCAAGACCGAGGGTAGACTCGATCAGTCGTCCAGCCGAGTCTCGTGCTTTCGATATGGCGTCCTTGAACCTTTGACCACCCCATTGTCCCCATAGTTCTTCATCCTCACGCTGATATCCGTGCCGCCGGTTCCAATCGTCTGATAGATTATCGTCTTCGGCAATGACGGAATTGCTAGCGCCAAAGTTCATACGGCTTCCGCCGTTGTTCGTTTGCTCAGATACACTGAACGCACTGCTCCCAGCACCCTCCCTGGCAAAACCACGCTGACTGGAATTTTTGCTGGCTGATTTCTTCGGTAACGTTGGTCCCATGCTAATCTCTTCCTGCCAATAAGGGTTTGTGTTGAATGGTGATGGATGTTGGTAAGCGGTTGGTTGCTCGCCCGTTACTTTCGCCTTCTCCTCACGCTCTCTCTTATGTTGCTCGCGAGCTTTTTGTCGATGTCGGACCTGAGCGCATGGTGTGCAGGCAAGGACGTAGAAGACGACAGACTGGAGTGCGACGGGTAGAGACATGTTGGCGGTCGTCGCTTTGTGTACAGTTCACCTGGCATAAGAGTCGCTCCGTTTGGCTTGACTGGTTCACAATCGAAATGGTGCTCGAGAGGTAACGAGGACAATTATCAGGAGAACAGCTCAGGACAAATAAATAGAGAAATACAAGCTGTTACACCACAAGGCACAAAGACACAGAGTAAGGGAGCAACTTGAAAGGGGTCCAGCCCAAGAATGAGCAGACTAATAGCCGGCAGATAGTCAAGTCGAGGTAAAGTCGAAGGGATAATTCGGTAGTCCGAGAATAGAAATGAAACCGGTAGAGAGAGAAAAAGAAGAAGAAAAGAAACAAACAAACGAGACGGCAAAGACGAAACGAGGGTTGCGGTATAATTGAGACGAGTGATGGTTTTTGAGCAAAAGAGGCGCGAGACCTTTACAGATTAGACCAGCGCCAGCAGTGGCCAGATCGGTCCGCAAAGAGGAAAAGAGCAGCTCAGCGCAGCACAGAATAGCGTAGGAGGCGACGGCCGCAGCAGTAGCGTACGGTTGGTAGATGGTAAGTAGGTGTTAGAGCGACGCAATGGTAAAAAAGGTGCTGTAGAGCTGAAACCGAGGAGGCCGGTCGTTGGAAGTTAATATTGGAAGGAAGAGTCGTCGTTTCTGAACGGCCAACGTCTCAGCCGTTTGGGGCTTATAATAATAGTGAGTAGGTTGGTTGGCGGTTGCTCGGGGTTCTGATGCGTTCGGTAGCAGGTATCCGTTGTTGAGCAGTCGAGGTATTCAATTCCTTTTTGGCCCGTTTTACACCTTAGCAAGTCGTCTAGGGGCCTCCTTGGCCCAAAGATTGACGCTGGACAAGAATGTAAAAGTGAAAGAGAGAGATTGTCCAAGACAATTCTTCCACTGTATCCGGTCCGTAACGGTAGTAATCTCAATTCTTGGCTCGCTTGTTTCCTTTGACGAGCAGTGATCAACCAGAGGGGCTGTGTAAAGGTGGTAAAGGGGGCGCGAGCGAGAGCGAGACGTTTCACAGCGAGGTGCGGCGTGATAGTTAAAACGGGGACAGCGAGCAGTCCCTCTTTCTGTCTCCCCCAAAGAGCTAAGGGTGGCACAGGGCACTTGATGAGCAGAGCGAGGCAAGACAAGAGATTGAGAGGGAAAACGGAATGGTCAATCGTATAATAAGATATGAGCAGAGGTAAGATACGGTGCAGCAAGGAAGGAAGATTCCCAATCTCATGTAAATGTGGGTAACGCAGGGTTTATGACGACTGCTGCTTTCGCGTCTTTCTGCTCTCTCTTTCGCCCGCCTGCCCGCCCGCTCGCGAGCTCGGATGGACTTTAAAAAAAGGTAGTTAGAGTGTAAAAAAGGTTGGCGAGAGAACAAGGATGCCCCTCAATTGTCAATCTGGGTGGCGGTGATGAGGACGAACGAGCAGACCAGTATCGGCATCTAGAAAGGAAATGGCGCAGGTTTTGGCGTATGCAGATGAATCGATAAGGTATAGGCAGCCAACATATATCAGCTTAGCTTTTGGGGGGTAACCCTTCACTACAGAAAGCCTGTAAGTCTGTCTGCGGGACGGCCAAGGGTTCCTGTCGGTGATGAGCCCAGAGGGAGGTTGGCTAGCGATTGGAGTAATTAAAGATACAGGGGAAATCTCAACAGAGTCGCAACGGATCATCGTACTACTTACCAATCTGCGTTGTATCACTATGCAACTCATCTTATTGACTGAGTATTGACAAGGAAACAATGTCGTACAGATGAATATCAATCAATGCATTGATTGATTGAGACTCGTTGAAACAAACAATCCCACTACAGCAAGAACCTCTATTCTTCAGATACCACATGGATCAATGCGCTACGCATTCTCTCACAAGGATCACCGAGACATCGCAGGGGGGCCTGGACACAAGGGGACTTCCAACCATTCCACTATTCCACCAATAGTCCAGGTACCAAGCGGTCCCCGTCCCAGTCCTGTCGTGCGTCCTGATCATCCCCGCTTCGTCGGAGCTGGGTGGGTGTGGAGAGTGTGAGCGGGTGCAGCGGCCCAGACCTTCTGAGACTTCTTCAGGGCAGGGATGTAACCTTTAGATTTGGATTGAGAACAGAAAGAGAGAGCGAGTTGCCGTATTATGGCTTGGTCTCGGACAAGACCTATTCGTCTTCAGGACCGAATACTACTAATTACGTTCGTACTGCGGAGTACGGATAGGTCGATTACACCAATGTCACCTTGGCTATCGTCATGTTCCATCATTTATAGCAGTATACATAAACAAACAGAGAGGCGTCACATTTGTTTTAGCTCCCAACAATTCAAGTTCTTAATAAACTCTTGGGATACGAAAACTCTCAACCGCCAAGTCGCCGTCCACAACAAGGCAAACTATCAACTAAGCTCTGCTCTAGCAGTAGTCTCACGTAACGTAGCAAGTAAGGTGATTCGAGTAGAGATGATGTTATGTCGTTGGCGGCGTCTTTGGTCTTGGCCTTCACCGCGCATTCGCATCATGCCAGATATCAGTATAGCCGGTCCATGCCATGTCGTTACTTACACAACCCCAGCCTTCTTCACCTTCAACTTGATAAGACCGAATTGATATCTCGGCTTTTTGGTATACTACCATTTATCAGTAGTTCCCTCGCTTGTTTGCTCACCGCAGAAACTACCAACTGCATGCAGTCTTAACCTCCACTCACCAAAATCACTCAAAGCTTCTCAGATGTGCCGGTTTATTCCAGCTATTTCTCTTGTCCTTCGTCATGGATTGATCTGTTGATTGGATCTCCCCGTGTCCCCCGCATCCGCCTCCCCGACTGTGTTTCGCCGGGCCCCCTCTTTCTTCGGTCCAACTCCATTCGTTTTTTCCTTTCCACCCGGCTTGGCATCTCCGAACACGAATGAGGCATGTTCCATCACACACTCTCTCACCACAAACCGCAAGGCATGAACCATAAACATGCTCGCTTATAGTAGCTTTCTGCTATTGACGCGAGATGCGACGGCCCGGTTTCCAAAGCAGCTAAAGGCCTCGTGCACATCTACTTTGGTAGGTAATCAGTCAGTCGTGAGTCCAAATCCATGTCTGGTGAGATCCAACTGCAGACTGCATCATGGTCCTAATGCACACATTCTCTCGCATAAAACCATAAAGCGGTGAACCAACCAACATCATGATGGCCTTGAATCAGAATTCATTCTCAGTAGACGACATTGCAATCCCCAATGTGTTAGCAAAACTGCTGATGTATCCAATAACTTAGTAGACTAACTGCACACAATCATCCCTCTTCGCTGCTCTTCCCCTACCTTGGTCCCTTCCTTCGTTCAAGTGCCTTGCATTCCACATTCCTCTCAATATGTGCTCTTCCTGCGTTCCCTTCTCAATTTCCTAACCCTGCTTCAACTTCAGCTTTCCCTCCCACTCCCTTGCCCTCAACATCTAGTCTTTCGAAGGGACACATAGACACACCACTCAAACAACAATAGCCACTCAGTATCACCCAATTCAGGTCACATCCAAAGCTTCAATCGTAACAAATTATTCTTCATTTGGCTTCTCATTTTGGGGGGGTCAACTGTTGCAAAAATACCAACTACCAATACACAACCCGGCTTTCTCCCAAAAACAGACTTTCGATCAATGATCTGGGCATTAACCGAAGGCCCTTCACGTTAATTCCACGGCTGGCATAAACCTCTTGCTTTTCGTCCATAATGTGAATCCCGTCATGTGTTTTTCTGCCGATAGCTACCATCCGATCGAAGTGCCTCGCTTGGTCAAAAACTGACCAGAAAACCTGAACTCCCAACCACAAACGCTTGTGCTATTGCACACTGCCCATGCCCTATCAAATATCGGGATGGCAAGTAGCGTATTCGAATCCAAATCTTTGCGATTAAATCCGTTGATGAAAAAGAAACAGGCAAGTTACAAACAGGATAAAGGGAAATGTGTGATCGTGTGCCTCTCAAGCACACCATGCATCAATCTTGGGGCCGATATTACTTAGACATCCCACTCTTCCTCTTCCTCATCCTCATCAGCACCATCATCCTTAGTGGTCAGTGCTGTGTAGGATCCATAGGATTGAGAAGGCTGGACAGCCTTGTTGGGGCCGGTAGGCTGCTTAGGTTGGGCAGCAGGCCGGGCCACAACCTCGTCACCAGAGCCAGCTGAAGGGGCGTTCTTGGCAGTCTTCTTGGACTTTGTCTTGACAGTGCTCCATTCATCGTCGTTCTGGAGCTGCTGAAGCTGCTCCTCTTCGGAAGGAAGAGACTCGATCCATTTGTTATCGGCCTTAGGGGCAGCAGCGGAGGTGGAAGGAGCCTTCTCGAAAGTATCGAGAGGCTGGTGGAAACCATTGGTCTGGGCGGCAGGGGCATCGTTAGCAACCTTGGGAGTTCCCTCCTTCCAGGCAGACGACTTGGCCTGGGCAGCAGTGAACTGAGAACCATCCTTAGCAGCACGTCCCTCGGCAATACGAGCGGCACGACGTTGCTGCTCCTCGAGAGCCTTGCGCTCCTTCTCGTTCTCTTCACGGGCAGCCTTGGCAGCCTCAGCCTTCTTGCGGTTTTGACGCTGCTTCTTGGACTCGACAGGAGCCTCGACCTTGGGGGCCTTCTTGTTCTGCTTCTTGGGCTCAGTATCGGTCACACGAAGGACGGTTTGGCGGGCGGGGGCGGCCTCAAGCATATCGGAGACATCACCAGCGACTGCGACTGCAGGTGCGGGTGCGGGTGTGACATCAGGAGTGGTGGCAGGGGATTGGTCATCGTCGGCGTCGGCACCAGTGGTAGATGACTGGGCAGACTCCTTCTTTTCGGTAGCACCAGCCACCTTGTTGGCGCGAGATTGCTTCACGGACTTCTCTCGCTGCTTGCCAGTGTCAGCCTTGGCGGCGAGTTTGGTTCCCTCCTTAGCCTTTGCGAGCTGTCGGGCGAACTCGCGGTTGTCGATGTTTTCATCCTTTTCCTTGACGCCACTCGACCAAGCACTGGTGTCTGGCTCAGCCTTGGGCTTCTTGGAGGACTCCTGGGCCTCTGATGCGAAAGCCTCCTGACGTTGCTTCTTCTTACGGTCTTCTTTGCGTGTCTCTGGCTGTACAATCTTGGCCGGCTTGATTTGACCCTTGGCCTGAGCCCGAGCCTTTTGGGTAGACATATGATAGACGACATAGCCGACACCAATCAGGGCGGCATATGCCGTGAAGGTATAGAAGATGTTTTCCGGCATGGTGCAGGAAGAACGTAGACGGGCTCTGCAGTGATAACGGTAACAGAGCTGCTTCAAGCTTCGTGCGAGCTTCGAGGCGCAGTTCGGGGTTCGGGATTTAGTGGAATAGGCGTGCGATGTTAGGCACAATGGCTGGTCGGTGGGACGGTTACTCTTCGTCTTCCTCGATCAACCAAGCAAATCTAGGCAATTGCTATGTGTGTTTGAGAGAAGGTGGACTGAGGGTGGGTGGGAGATCGAGCCAAGTAGGGGCCTGGGTTGTCGCAATTATAAGGCCAGATTGTCCTAAGCGAGTAATCAACCAATCCAATCGCCGCACGAGGGGAATGCCAGCAGTAGAGGACCAGAGGTTGGGAAGAATGAAGAGTATCAGACGAAAAGCTGATGAAGGAGAAAAGAAAAGAGAAGGATAGGGGTAGATGAAAGAAGTCAGTTGAAAAGAATTGATAAGTTTGGCGCGAATCAAACAGAGAAAACACCAGGTGGCTTGAAGTCAGTCAGCCAGTCGTTTTTGGGCTACCTGAGGCGAGGAAGGGTCGCGGGATAGACGAATTGGTTCCGACTACAGGGGAGGTGAGAGCACCCGACGCCAAGGTAGTGGACAGTGTGCAAATAGATAGTAGCTAGAGGTAAGCTGGGGGAGCTCCAAGTATCAAGTGGGGGAGATGAAGTAGCTCTAGGGCTATGTGTTAAGGTGAGGTACTTCAGGGTGAGCACTGGTTTGTAGATGGGCTTTTAAGAAAGACTTTAATTTCCCATAATAATTTGCAAGGAGGAAAAGTTGTGTGCTATGGGGAAGAGATCAAACGGCAGACTTTGGTAGGAGGTGAAAATAACCAAGTTCATATCACCTTAGTAAGAGGTATCCAAGTGACGGAAGGTTAAGTTGCCTGCCAGTGTCTGGCCAAGATCGTTCCACTGCAAGGTACGGTACAACGCCTAATTGGGTTGGGGACGACGGAGGTTGAGAAGAAGAAGCCAGAAATCAAATGGTAGTGGGGTGAACTTGGCTTTTCGATTGTTTCAATTGGAAGGCTGATGATATGCAGGGGCATGAGAGCATTCTCTCGTATTGACTTGTCTGGAATTTCATCAATCGATGCAATGTTCAAAGAGAAGCAATAAAGAGAGAGTGGGAGTGGGGCATATCGTTCCTGCCACCATAACTGCTACTGTGTACCTAACATTCATTACCTGTGGACAATAACCAAATCCAGTGAGGCCACCTACGGACCGGAGGCTTACTGTAGGCCGAGTACGTGGTATTCCGAGGGATGCGGCTGTCCATGGATCATGAAATTCGAGTGCCTTATTAGTAGCCACGGCTTATCAACCTAATTACGTCTCATTTCTTCTCTCAAAGTGTATCAAGGGCGTGAATAAGAGCAATTGGTCAACCTCGAATACACAATTCCATCACGTGCCTATAATCAACAACAGAGACAGAAGCAAGGAAATGGATGATGAGCAGCGCCTAACCATACAAAAGGAGCCCCAGCCAACACGAACACTGCCGATACCATGAATGAGACAGGCATCTGCTACAATATCTGCATCTTATCTGATACAGCATCGGCCTTGGCCGCTGAGTTCCGAACAATGTCTCATACTCTGAGGATCGCCAAGTAACTAATAATGATGCTTGTTTCTCATATGTGACTTGGCTTGGCCTCAGGCTCAGTGCCAATTGTGTACATAAACATAACAATACCGCAACGGTGCGATACTCAACATGTTGACAGAAGGATATATAAGCTGTACCTCCCTGTATGACTAACCCCCACAACAACTTTCAACGTCAACCGGAGTTTTTTGATTGGCTACCAAAGCTGGTCCAAGGTTGCACGATGCCTCATGACAGCTGCATGGAACCTAACCTGGAGCTTGAAAACCGCCAAACTCAACATTGTTGTGTTACTGGTATGTTCTGGGCATCGTACAACAAATAACAGCCGAGCTACTGAATGCTGATAACCATTCATGTCTCCATCAGCTGAACACCAACCAACCTTCCTGAGATAGGCAGCTCAGATTCAACTTCGAGGCTTATCTCAGCAGACCAACACCCCACCTGCCCAAAACTGAAGAGGGGAAATGCCATTCGGTTGGAGCGTGTGTGAACAAGAACTTTGGTCCTGTTTCTCCATCTTGATTCACAATTTTGGGCTCATATATATAGAGTTTGGTTTTTAATCACTGATTTTCGTATCAGTTTGAGAACAAAGTTCTTTTTGAAAGCAAAACTCCAAATCCACTTTGAACAAAGTTGACAAGTCTAATTACTTTTGACTACCGAGGTCGCCACTGAAGTTCAAGTTATCCAATTCCAAGTTTCAAGATGGCTCCAAAACAGAAGATCATTCTCGACACCGATCCTGGCATGTCCTTAGTAAGGCCTTGATTTTGGTGTTCCAAACTAATACTTGCTAGGTGTCGATGATATTCTAGCTTTGCTCCTCGCCCTCAGTGCCAAGCCTGAGGAACTCGAGGTTCTTCTAGTATCTGTCACATACGGCAACGTTCCTCTGCAGAGGTGAGCATGCAATTGCAATTTACTTATAACCTTACTGACAATTGGACTAGCTGCCTTCGAAATGTTGTATCTGCCTTCCATGTCATCGAAAAGGAGCTCGAATGGAGGAAGTCTACAGGCAAGCCCGAAGGCTTTGGTGCCATGAAGGCAAACAAGCCCATCGTGGCTGTTGGCCCTGATCATCCTCTTTGTGATGAAGAGTTGATGGCTGACTACTTCCGTAAGACCCCCCGCTTCGTTAAGCTTATTTATCATGAACTGACGGTCAACTTGTAGATGGAATTGATGGCTTGCATAACGTTCATGAGGCCCATCCTGATTTGTCTCCAGCTGATACCTGGAAAGGCATCTTCGGCGATGGTGCCGAGGGAGGTGAACACTCACCTCTATTCACGCCTTCCAAGGCTCCCTCTCACCAGGAGATTCTTCGAATTCTAAAGGAGAACCCCGCCGATACTGTTTCCATCCTCGCAGTCGGTCCTCTTACAAATGTTGCCCTGGCAGCCGCAGAGGACCCCGAGACTTTCCTCCGTGCGAAGGAGCTCGTCGTTATGGGCGGAGCTGTCAATGTGGAGGGCAACTGCACTCCTGTTGCAGAGTTCAACTGCTACGCTGATGCTGTAGCTGCTGCGCGAGTTTATGCCTTGACTTCTCTCAAGCCAAGCTCCACGATGCCTGTTATTCCCAAAGAGCTCTCGACACTAAAGGCATACCCCGACAAACTTTCCCGCCAACTGAAGCTCACCCTTTGCCCTCTTGATATTACAACGCCCCACCTTATCGGCAAGAATTACTTCAAGGAAAACATCCAGGCTCATATTGAAGCCGGCAGTCCTCTCGCCAGGTGGGTATCACACTTCGTCACAGCCTCGTTCAAGAAGATCGAGGATATGGAGGGAGACGAAAACGAGCCCGGCCTGTCTCTACATGATCCTCTAACAGTATGGTATATGTTGACTCGGGACGATCCTAAGTGGAAGACTCCTGAGAAGCTTGAGGATATCCGTGTGGAGACCAGCGGCCAATGGACACACGGAATGCACGTAGTTGATCGTAGGTTCAGGAAGAAGCCTGCCGAGGCTGCAGTTGCTCTCTCAGCCAACCCTACTGAGGACCCTGAAATTCTGGCCCTGGATGAGGTGCCTGGCGACGACCACGCCTGGTTGAGTGTGCTCAAGGGCAATCGCCTGAACCGGGTTATTGACTCTCCTGGTCACGACATCTTCAAGGAAGTGCTCATGCAGCGAATCTTCGGATAGAATCCAAGAATCTCAACCTTATGTCAGTTCAACTACTCAAATAAATTCATTGTAAATCCAAAGAAAAAGGCCTCCGTCGTGGTGAAGGCCAAGATAAATTGTCTAAAACTCCCTGTACTCGAACGCCTCGTAACCCTACCAGTGCCACTGGACAAGAGACTCCCAGTTCTCCGGCCGTGGATGCTGTACCCCAAATAAACGAACATACGTGAAAATAAAAGGTTGAGTATGTGTAGCAAAAGCTGCTTTCCGCTGTGTCGGTTGTAGTCTATACATGTTTTATACCGCCAATCGCTGAACCCTTGACTTCTGTCCAGTTGATACTATCGTCGAGCGCCTCATCTACGAGGCCAATCGAGCATACGTTGTCACCGCGCACGAGGTAAAGTCCCAGGGGTACTTGAGCTGAAGGCTCAGAGTCGTCGGGCGTTCGGATGATTCGTTCCACAGCGTTGTTCAAAACCTATTCGTATACGGTGAGCTCTTGCTTCCTTGGCGGGGGATAAATGTAGGGTTCATACCAGGTTGGTTGTTTGATCACATGCTGCCATTGTGCCGACTAGAATGCGGGAGTCGGCTGTGACAATCAGTACCTTTTCTTGGTGGGTGTTAGCAAGCTGATGAGGTCGGTAGAGCTCAAGGAGGGGTGTCTCACTGTTAAGATATCCGCCCAGAGTAGCCATGATGTTTGTCAAGCGTGTTCACGACACAGCAAAGCGTAGTAGGAAGGGTTTTTAGTATGAGGTCGGAAGAGTACAGAAGTCTCGGCGTCGTAGCTTAGGTATTGTCGGGCGCTTCTTGTAGGAATCGGTTGAAGCTGTTATGGTCGCTGCAGGTGCCTGAGTTGGACTTTTTGGAGGAGCTTCTGTATGTTGGCGCTAATCCTGATTAGGATTGCTTGCACGACAGCACACGACAAGCTGGATATTCGTTGTCAGGTATGGCAATACGCATCGAGAAAATAATGAGATGCGTAAGCTTTTTAGTTGGTGGTAGACACTCGGTAGATTTTTAATCCAGTGATTTCAATATTTACAGTTCTAAACATTCCTAGGTACCTACTCGCTGTGCACCTGTAATGAACCTTTCACGCAAAGGCGATGTTAAGCTTCCAGCGATGCTCCAAACACAAAACTACCACTCAACCGATCAAGGTCAGAGAACGACATGCCGGAGTACGCATCGACAAGCCCGTATAAATTCAAGAAGGGCAAATGCGTTATAAATAATACACATATCGAGCGTGCACTGGCCTTGTCTCGCGCTCAGATTTCTCGACATCACCACTCACGATCACAGAAAGCTACCCTCCCCGTGGAACAGAGCAGATACAAGCACCATATCCCAAGCGGCCAACAGGCGAACCATGTGTGCCCACTAGGTGTAGGTACGATCATGTGCACTGGAAAACAGAGCATCAAGTAGACTCAACCGACATAGCTTCACGGGATCATCATCAAGGCAGAACGTCGACACACGGCACCAGACCTTAACGTTACGTTCAGGAAATCTTCTTCACCACCCAGGCAAGCCCGAGCAAGTAATGAAAACGGAGCACATGTAGTTCGCGTCACCTGGAGGCAGTGTAATACCAGGGACACAGTGGGCGGGATCGTGTGCAAGCACAGAGGAAACCACCCTCTGACCAAAAATAGGAATAATCAATGTTGATGTCCTTAGACATCTTTCAGAGATTAAACTGAAAAGAACAGATACTACACTTGATCTAAGCCAAAAGGCAAAGAGAGCTAAGGAGGAAAGGAAAAGAAAAAAGCGAAGCTTGAGGCGACGCGGGTGGAAATTTATAGAGCTGCCTGAAAGCGGTGAGCGCGAGTGATTGGCAGAATCTTTTTGGCGACGGCCTCAGGCTCTCTGTGGTACTGCAACTTGGGTTGGGGACGAGAAATTACTGAGGTAGGAGCTCTCGCTTGCGAGGAATAGGCGAGCACTGCTTTCATGTCCAGGCAACAAGAAATCGAGACGGCGTGGATGTAGACAAGTGCAACTGGCAGAGTACGGGGTAGCTTGATGAACCAAGAAGACACCATCACCACCAGTCAACAACTCCAATCTTGTTGAGTAAATAATGATACAAAAAGTAACTGTAGCTAGATTCAGTATGTATCGCTCCTTATACCCTCATTTAACAGTTAAATGCTGGCTGGTGTAGCGACGAAAGATACTGTTAACAAACTATTCATTGTGTCGCGGGAATCACATGCATCGACCTCTATCGGATATCAACTACCTAGGTATCTAAGAAGAACTCTGAGGGTTGTCGATCCACAATCACTTTTGCTTGATGGAATTGAACAAAATGCATGGGAATAACTATATCTATTCCCACAGGGCATTCGCAAAATTGAACATCAAAAGGACTTAGGTAGATAAGTTGTGAAAGGAACACATAAAGACTTATGAATTTATACCATCAAACTTAAAGTTCATGAATTATTTATTTAGATTTACATCGTCTTCTAACGATTTCATCTTATTTAAATTCCTAGACCATGAGCTAAATCAGAGTACAATAGCTGAGGACGTCTACAGCCTGCATCCGAACGCCGTGTTCCGGGACCGATCTCCCTTGTGCCTGCTCGAACAGAGCCAGCCTTTGCCACACATAAGACACCGTCCCCTTTTCCTAGGTGGACGGGTGCCATGAACTCAAGGAAACCCTTAAACGCCTCTTTGCCCCGTAGGTACTCTACAATGACTGTATGGTAGGTATATGATAGCCTCAGTCTTCAACCAGCTCACCCTCTTCGTCCTCCGAGAGCTTAGCTCGTTTCTCTGCCCTGTCACTCTTCGTGTCGCCATCATCTGGTTCTCTTCGCTTGAGCGGTGATTTGGATGCGACCTCGTTCTCGTCGAGCTTAGACTGGGATCCTAGATGTCGGCCCTCACTATCCTTGCTGGCACCGTTCACTCTGGAGCTCACTCCAGGACTCCGACTCGCACGATCAGCTTCCAGTGGCGTACCGGTGGTTGATGATTGTGTGTCTGGCTGGCTCAGCAAGGTGTCGCCTCGTCTTCTAGTGTTCTCAAGGTGAAAGGCTGGTGATGGCAGCGACGGGTTCTGCTTTCTAAGCGGATTCTCCGTGTAAAACTGTCGCATCACTTCGATCGCCTGAGAACAAAGGACTTCGTCGCCCTTCAAATGCTTCCACCATGGCTCGCCGCTAATGTCGTCGATTTGTTGACTTGTGTGGACGCTTGCGAAGAAGATGGCACTGATAGCAACATCGCGGGCTTCTATCAGCAGAGGAATGGATGTGAGGCAGGCATCGTTGCAGAAAGCCCAAGCGGCTTGTCGCAAGTGCTTGTTGTGCACTATGTCCAGCTTTCCGAGCAGTTCGAACAAATGGCGGTAGGGGTTGTCGACCATCAGGTCGAATGTGAGTTGCTCCAGCATGACCTCCTCGTATGTGAGAATGCTATCTCGCCATCGCCAGTACTCTTTGCTTTGCTCGTCGATGATGAGCTTGGTATTCTTTTGCGCAACCTTGGCTACAGCTATGATGATGTCTTTTGTCTTGCGGCAGTTTTCCTCCACCTTGTTGGCTAAGAACAGGGCTGTTGCTGCTATATTCTGAACTATAGTGTTAGTTGCAGTCCGAGAAAAACTTTCATGCTGCTCAGTCAAGAGCAACTTCCAATGCCCAAAAGGCTTTGGAATTGTACCAAAGTAGTCAGGAAAACTCACGTAATGATGGATCCCGCCCTTTTCTTGCACCATGTGACAGCGCATGTAGAAGCGATGGAAGAAAACACCGGCTACCCACAACGTAATCTGAGGAAGATCCAGCATGACACCAGCTTGGTATATGAAATTAACACCCTTTGCTCTGCGCATGCGTTCATCGGCCGGTGTGATGCCCTCAACAATGCTAGGCGTGCTTCGCACCTCGTCCGACGTGAACGCCCATTGATTGGAACCGGCTACTGGTGTTTGTGCGCCAGACCGCGCTGGCGACTGGGGTTGGCGCGCCTGGGGACGAGGGGGTGATGTTCGTGTTGAATGTTGCGGAGGGGTTGGTACAGCGGGGGGAACGGCATCGCGTCGTCTGGGAGACCTCGATCTTGAATCGCGCTCGGGTCGGCTGCCAGTGGGCATTGTTGGGGGTTGATATCCTTCTCTGGGAGGTCGGTAGCGATCGATGCTCGCCATGGCGGGCGATTTCAGGTCTGATTGGTGGTATTGATTAGACAGAAGAGAGAATGGCCCATGGGAAAAATTCGACAGTTGTAGAGAGGTGGTGATGATGATTAATGATCGTTGGCTGTAAAAGTTGAAAGTGATGCGAAGTCTGGGTTAGAGCCTGGTTAGTCTGAAAGGAACCTGATCTTGAACGGGTTGGCAGGCAGGGGGACATGCTGGAGGCGTTATCTAATCACTACGATGGCTAGAGTGGATACATGATCCAATGAGCGTTTGTGTCACTCTTCAAACCCATTCAAACGGATGAAACAATGGCCTAGGGATCCACTCGGAATTAAATGCCAAGAACCGAACGCCGTTCGTTCTGGGATGATAATGATTGACTGCCAACGTCAATTCTGGGTACTATTGTATAATATTTTTTTGTTGTTTGTTGTTAGCAACTTTTTGGGGGTATCTTGTAGTTTTGCTGTAGTCTGTCTAAATCAGACTATTATCTAGATTCCCTCACCATCGTTTCGTCCCCAGAGTTTGACTGTGCGATCGTGGCCTCCACTGACAATCCACTTGCCGTCCCTGCTGTAGTCTACACTGGCGACTGGACCTGTGTGGCCACTGAGTGTTTGCACCAGTGTCCAGTCATCGGCCGAGAATACCTTGACGTTTCTGTCAAAGCCACTCGAGATGAAGAATGTGCCAGACTTCTTGGGCAGTTGCGCGCCCTTCTCGTCGACACCAGGCGGAATACCAGTAAGGGGGTCATCGAGTCCCTTGTACCATCGCATATCAGAGACAGCGCTGGTGTGCGCACCAACACCACCTGTTCTTTGAACTTTTCGAACGTCCCAGCACTTGATCCAGCCATCAGCTGACCCAGATAGCACTCTATGTCCATCGGAGCTCCAGTCTAGGGCATGGATAGGTTTGATGTGTCCGTCGAGGTGTCCGTCCAAGATCATCACTGTACGCCCAGATCTCAGATCCCAAATTCTGCCAATACTGTCGAGACCCGCGCTAGCAAGCAGGGATCCATCGGTATTGAAACTGACAGCATAGACACCTCTGGAATGTCCTTCTTGAAGGAGGACTTCTGTAGTTGTTTCAACATCCCAGAGGCGCCATGAAGTATCCTCAGATGCAGATGCCAGATGTCGACCTGAAGGATGGAACTCGATACGGCACACTCGCTGCGAGTGCCCTTCAAGAGTTGCCAAGGGAGTATCTTGGTTCAGAGACCACATGTGGATAGATCCCTCGGCACCGCCTGATGCCAGGTTAACGGAATCGGGCGACACATTATTTTCCTGTAGAGTGGCACCGGGGAACCAGGACAAACCGCTGATCTTGTTGGTGTGACCGCGGAAGTTCATCTTTTGGTTCAAGCTTGGTATTTCGACCAGCTTGACTTGGCCGCCCCAATTACCCACGGCCACCAGCTCACCGTTGGGCGATATGCGCGTCATGCTGACATGGCGCTCACCGACAGTCTGACTACCTTGAAGTTCGAATGCTTGTAATCTCTCCTTGACCTGTTTGCGAAACTTGACATGGGTGCGCAATGGAATCGTGGACTCGGCCTTTTGGAATTGCGTCCTCTTCTTCGCTCGTGGTAGAGAGTACTCGGCAATCTTCAATCGCGCTTGTTGAAGTTCAGGCCCGCCTCTCGAGTAGAATTCTTCCTCCTGGTCTTCCTCCTGATCGTCATCGGCGTCTCCCATGTCGATATCGCCATTCTCTAACCCTGTGATCTCGGCCTGGATCGTGAGAAGCTCGCGCAAACGATCTCGTCGGTCAACAAGCGCCTCTCCGAAGAGTGTGACAGGCTCCCCCATCTCTCGGAGCTTCGCGCGGACTCGTGTGTCATCGGTAGGAACTGCTATCGTTGCTGCCAATCGCTTGCGATTGAACTGGTTGAGGATTGCGGAAGCCTTTTCCGATGGAACACCAGTTCCTCCCATGGAAATATCATAGTCGTGGTCATCAGGAATATCTTCAAGTGCGATGCCCTGAGGTTCGGCGTCCTCGACATACGCCTGCCGCGATGGGTGCATCATCTTGGCTAGCGAGGTGCAGATTATTTATATGATGAGCTAGGCGATAATGATAGCAATACCCGGTTTATGTGGTCGTTTTGCCAGAACACAGAAGAGTTTGGCGGTATCAAGGTTTATGTGAAGAAATGTCGTTGTTGATAATAGGCTGCAGCCTCGTAGTTCTGCGCGCGGTCTTGGATTCGCTGTAGTGAAATTCCCAGACGCGAGCTGCGAGCTTGCACATGCAACGGGAGTTTATTTCGCCGATGGCCGACAACAGACTGGGGTTTCAATGGGTACCTGAAAAATCACAAGCTAAAAACCTGTCATGACATGTCAACCAATGGTTTGACTACTACGTGATCATCGCATGCGCCAGGGCTGCCAGGCCATTGGTGATGTCAGTGTCTGGAGACTTTCATGCCTTGTGATGCTGACACGAGGAACCAAATTCCCAAATGTGCAGGAACATGGGACTCCCAGGTTTGCTTGTAGGATTTCTTATTGACACCAACAATAACATGATTCAAGGGAGCAGACAAAGTCCATGCTCTGCAGCCACAAAATTAAAGAATAAAGGGGCATGCGTTGGGCCATGATTAATGCGACAAACTTTGTCTCCCTCGAGTCTCGGTCTGACAAGTCCATGGTCTGGGCTTGCTCCTGGGCTTGGGCACTAATTAATCAACGAATGAGTGAAATTCCAGGTTCCAGTAGCCAGGTATTGACAGCAGCGATGTGTTGTCCATATTCCCCTGGCTTATTATGATGACTTGTATTAGTCTCAGGGGGCTATTTTTACGTACAATATCGACACTTTAGTGGTTGTCTGTATCACCCGCTTACTAGGGCCCCCCGAGCCTTTAATTCCTCCCCGCGTTCCAAGTGGACGCTTGGTCAATCAGCAGGGGTATGGATAGACGAAATGGAAAAAGTTGATTGATTGACGGCCCAGCCGAGAGCCCGGCGCACAGGACCTCTAATACGGGCTGCATTACAGGCGCAGCGCAGGTCATGTTCTGCAGCCAATGCAGGGCCCGCCTAAAAAAGCCTGCCCGAAAGTTACAGCTGGAATTATAGCGTCCGGGACGCTGCAATAGGCAGGCAAGGCACCAAACGGGCAGGCCACTAAAAAAATACTAGTTTTTTTGTTAGTGGAGGTAAATACTAAGACCCGTCCGTTCCTTTGACTTGCGGCCCTTTCTTCCCTTCTTTTCCCTCCTCACACCATACTGGTGAACAATAGTTTAACGTATACCCACGACATCTCGCCGTTGCCAAATGCATATAGCAAAGCCTGCCGTCCTTCGTACTTCTTTCTTCCGATACCAGATGCGTGTCGCGAACTTCTACGAGACCGAGCCTCACTTCGAATCACAGCCCCGCGCAGATCCGGAGCGCCGACGAGGATTTCCTTGAATATTACGATTCTCTGCGCTTGTCCATAACTTGATTTGGGCGAGTGCTGTGTGGTGTAGCTGTCGGAGCACAACCGTGCCGTCTTTCACCCCCAAACACACAGACTCCTACTTTGAATACCGCCCGCCATGATAAGCCACGCACCTGCCGCGGTCAACACCGTCCGTGGCTTTCAGACTACACCTGCTACCTCTGGCGACGAGGACTCAGACCCTGGACACAACGAGGTCCCCACCCCCCGACGAAAGACTGCCGGACGAACCATTGTCAACGATGTTGTGAGCGCCAACTGCAGCCCTATTATTAGAGCTTCTTCTCCCGCTGTTTCGGGTATCGCAAAGCTGCGCATGCAGATGGAACCCCTCAGTCTGGACGGAGGATCTCCTTACTCCATGAGCCGTTCTACAAGTCAGCAAGGCATGGCCCTCGAGTTTCGAAAGCAGATGATCAGCCGCACCCACAGTCGGGAGGATGTTCGTAGCGAGGCTGGAAGCGAGATTTCAGACACTTCTATTAGTTACGAAGTGAACCTCGAGCACGATTTCGCTGACGAGAGTGTGCGAGAGCGTAATGGATATCTTGGAACCCTTGAAGGTGGCCTTGCGCCGAACCGTAAGATGACGTCGGAGGACTTTGAACAGCTGCGATGCCTCGGCAAGGGAACATACGGCACTGTGCTTCTGGTCAAGCAGCGTGCGACCGGGAGACTCTACGCCCAAAAGCAGTTCAAGAAAGCCTCCTTGGTGGTCCACAAGAAGCTCATCGAGCAGACCAAGACTGAGCGACAAATTCTCGAATCCGTCAACAGGCACCCGTTCGTTGTTAAGCTGTTCTACGCTTTCCAGGACCAGGAGCAGCTATACCTTATCCTCGAGTACGGACAGGGCGGCGAGCTCTTCACCCACCTTGATACCGAGAAGATGTTTTCCGAAGATGTAGCTGCTTTCTACATGGCGGAAATGCTTCTGGCTATTTCGCACTTGCACAACGATCTCGGTGTGGTGTATCGCGATCTTAAGCCAGAGAATTGTCTCTTGGATGCTGAAGGTCACCTTCTCCTGACCGACTTCGGCCTGTCCAAGGTCTCCATTGACGAGACTGATGCCTGCAACTCGATGCTGGGAACCGTCGAGTACATGGCACCTGAAGTTGTGCTCGGGAAGAAATACGGGAAAGCGGTTGACTGGTGGTCCTTTGGAGCGCTTGGGTACGACCTGATGACTGGAAACCCGCCTTTCCGTGGCCAGAACCACGCCAAGATTCAGGACAACATTGTCAAGCAGAAGTTGGTGCTTCCTTACTTCTTGAGCGCCGATGCCAAAGATCTCCTTACGCGACTTCTTCGCAAGGATCCCAAGAAGCGTCTCGGAGCAGTGATGCCGAATGATCTGGCGACCATGAAGAAGCACCGGTTCTTCCGCAAGATTGAATGGAAGAAGCTCGCGGAACGGGAGGTCGAGCCGCCGATTCAGCCGATGATCACGGATCCTGAGTTAGCCGAGAACTTCGCCCCCGAGTTTACCGAGCTGGCGATCAGCCCGGTACTGCCCAACAAGGATGCCTGGCCCCGAAGCCTCCCTAAGGATGAGCTCTTTGGTGGGTTCAGCTTTGTGGCGTCTTCAAGCCTGTTGAACGAAGATCGGTTTGCGGCATATGCCCAGACATGATGATGGTGATGACGGTGAAGAATGAAGAATGCAGACGAGGTGTTGGATGGATGGGTGTGGTTGTGGTTTAAGATTGCTGCGTACTGTTTTCGGGGTAGTTGTTTTTGCCTTAGAGTCATGACTACAAGAAGATCAAGCCATCCGTGGCTACTAGATTTAGACGGTACTGTTATTGAACTCGTTGTTGTATTGAATCGCATGATGTTCATTTCTGTTGATACCGGATTCCGAGCTCCGAGTGACCTTGTCAGTAATGTATGTTTAGCCTGCCAAAAACGTGCAAAAGGCCGGAGACCAGCGTAAGTCGGGGGCTTAGCTTAACGATTGGCACCTACATGTGCGTTTCGAGCTATAATGCGACTAGTGGTGTTGATGTTCGGGGTTGGAAAGCAGAAATAGAAGGTGTAGCAGAGACGGTAAAATAGACACTCTCATCAGCGGGGAGGGATCACGGCATACGGCACGACATTGAGACACGTATTAGGGCTTTGCAAATTCATGTCTGACCAGCCAACATCGTTGAGGGACTGTTGAGCGAATAAGACGATCCATTTGGCTGTCGGATATAGTATCAAAGTTAACGTGTAAGGCACAGCATTCAGTAACTTAGTATCATGAGATTGACCATTGACCATTGACCCATTGACTTGGATTGCTCCCGCTTACTCCATTAAACTAGCCTCATGGTGCAACCCAACCTATCCGATCGTCCGCAGCTTAAGTCTCAACCTCAAACTCGAAAAGGAGGGCCGCGCAAGCATCCTGCACGAGGCGTACATGATTGCATGCCATTGAGACCTTGGGACGTAGCAGGAGAAAGGAGATCAAGGTTAAATGTCTTGGCATCATTGATGTCTCTGCTTTGTGATGATTGAATAATCAAGCTAAGGCTCCTAGCCATCGGAACATTCTAAGTTTTAAGGTTGACAAAACTACCGTGGTTCCATTGGCATGTTTTGAAGAACAAAAGGTGACGTACACATTGAGGCTAATGAGTCTAATGAGGTATTCAGAGTTCCAGACCCCTGAAGACGTTGCAAACGAGAACATTGTTATTGGGCGGTCCTGGGAAGAGCCGGTTATGCAAAATGAAAACTAATCAAACGCGATACGGTGAAGCCTATAGAAAATGTGGTGGTTTCGGTAGTCTGTGTGGGATAGCAGCTCTCGAGACTATATACGAATACTTGACAGTGTCTTTAGTGGGATGAGGCCCCATATCGGATTGACAATTGCTCCGAACGGAGAAGCATAAACAGATCATTTACCCGATCGGGCAGTTACAGCCCTGAATTGAGAGTCCCAAGGTGGAGGGCCAAATCTACAGATGCTACCCAAACATATCTTGTGGGGAGATCCTTGCAGCAGAGAGTAGGCGGCCGCTTATTACCAACTCACTGTATCACATTCATCCCTAGTACTGATTGCAAGTAAGCGCGTATTCGAACAACAAAGACGTCGCCGAAACATACGCTGTTTCTCGCCCACATCCTCGGATACCGGCTGGCTCGAGGCACACAATACATCTTGTCAACGGCTACAGTTTCAAAGTCATGATGCTTCGACTTGTCAAAGATGCCCTCTGTCCAATCACTGTAGCGCCATGACTGTGTCCTAAAGCTCTCAAACGACCTTGTTACAAGCCTTCTCGGCACTGCGACCCGAATGGCTATAGGCCAGCGTTAAACTAGATAGCACGTACATAGTAGCTTGATCCTGTGTTAGATAGCCATAGCTTCTGCCGTGGTCTAGACTGAGGCAGTGCGGGTGAAACCTTAAGGTTCTTGTCTAATCTTGGCCCTTGACATATCAAGGGAGAATCCGAGGACAAGCGAGCTGCTTGAGCTGACGACAGCGTCAAGTCAAACAAGGCCACTAATGACGGCACCTGGATTGTCATCTGCCGAGAGACCCTTGGTATGTCGACTACCTAGTAGTCTACATGCTGTAATAGCCAACTAAGAAAGAAAGTAACCGTTAGTGGTACAACGCAAATGTGGCTTTTGCTGCGTGTAGCGAAAAAGCCAAGCGTTTATTTACCGTATTGCAGTCAATCGGGGCAGCTCAGCCCGCTAAATGGAGCGTTTCGAGAGGAAAGGAACGACCCCCTGGTCACCATCTAGATCTGTGCTGCTTACCTATTTTCTTTATATGAGCTACCCATTGCCCCCCTTCCTGTAAGCCTGCCAATCTCAACAGAAAATTTCCTCATTCACAAGTCAAGACAAAGACAAAGCGTCTAATAGTTTGGCCTGTCTTTATTCACATTAAGAAATAATAATGAAGTGGTCAACCAGCTCACTGCTAGCGGCGCTGTGTAAGTCAGCCTTTATCATGTCAACCAAATATTTATCTAGGTTCTTTGAACTAACTCAACTCTCATTCAGTCGCTCCTAGCGCACTCGCCATTACACCTGAATTCTGCCCCAAGAATGGCAAGGTCTGCTTCACCTGGGGCGTCCCAGAGGCCTCAGCAAGCTCAGGATCCGGCCCCATCTACTTCCAGCTCAAGGCACCAACAAGTATGCAATGGGCAGGTCTCGGTATCGGCGACCGAATGTCTGGCTCCCAGATGTTCATCATTTACCAGGACGGAAAGGGCAACGTCACACTGAGCCCAAGACCAGGAAAGGGCGAGGTCATGCCTGAGTACTCGAAAATGGACGGACTCGAGCTGCTGGAAGGTTCTGGAGTGAAGAACAATGAGATGATTGCCAACGTTCGATGCAACAACTGCAAGAACGTGAATCTCAAGGGTTCTGGCCTGTGGATTGCCGCTTGGCTGGCTGGCGACTCTCTGGCCTCGACAAGCCCCTCCGAACGCATTTCCCAGCACGACGAACACACCACCTTTGATGTCAACCTCGCCAAAGCCTCGATGACCTCAGACAGCAACCCGTTCCTTTCAGCTAACACAAACAAAGGTAGCACCAGCTCTGGTGGTGCTGCGTCCGAGACATCCAGCCGCGGTGCAAGCAACAAGGTTCAGTTGGCCCATGGTATCATTATGTCCATTGTATTCATCGCTGGGTACCCTCTGGGCGCCGTTCTCATGCCCATACTTGGCAAGTGGCTCATCCATGCCAGTTGGCAGGTTGTCATGCTGCTCCTGATGTGGGCTGGATTCGGACTTGGATATGTCGCTGCCAGAGACGGAGGCTTGGTAAGTCTACCCTGAGATGCCCTCGCACTCGCACAAAATGTTACTCAAGTGTCAGTACTAACAATCGTGTTACTCTAGTGGGGAAAGCAAGCTCACACCCAAATGGGCACTGTTGTCGTTGTCTTGATCACCCTTCAGCCTATCCTTGGTTACATGCACCATCGATACTTCCTCAGCCATGGCAAGCGAGGCATCATCAGCCATATTCACATCTGGTTCGGCAGAGCCCTCATGATCATCGGTATCGTCAACGGTGGTCTGGGCCTGAAGCTCGCAAGCTCATCCCGTGCATTCATCATTGCCTACTCTGTCATTGCTGGTCTTGCTGCCATCCTCTACCTCGGTGCTGCCATTGTTGGCGAGAAGAGACGATCGGCTTCTCGTGTTAAGCAGATGTCGCCCCAAATGTCTCAGGAGGAGGCACGATAATGTGGTTTGGCCGGAGTCGAAAGTGGCAGAAGCTGTTGTGCTTTCAAGGTGTTTCGGAGCTCGTAACTTGTGATACCACGGATCTTTGGGCCACTGGGCTTGAGTCCTATAAGTTGGAAGTGACTATTATTTACCAGTCCATTCTTTGTGCGTGTTTGTTTCTTATCTTAGAATTAGCAGATGTATATAATCGCATTAACGAACGAATAACATATATAATGCCGAGTACTTGTTTGGTCTAGTTGCACTGTCGTCATATGTTTTATGCATGCATGAACCCCAGATCTTAAGGTCATAGTTGAGTCAAGCATAATTAAAGTATCCAGATCGGTGCAACGAGGATAGTAAAAAGTCAAAAAACAACCCTTGAGCTCATGCGTCAGAAGCAGGAAATATAGCCATGATGCGTGTAAGTGAGCTTTGACGTCGTTGATCAAGTCCCGAGAGTCACGTTCGAGATGGGAGGGTCAAAAGCAAGATCCGATTCAAACGGCAGCCAATCAGCCATCGTCGACGTCACGTGTACATCACCCGTGATGCTCCGTTAGCCGCTGAGAAGCACACTAAAACCTGAGGCATCAACTCGCACGGTAGCAAGGCCGAAGCGCTCTAACCGGGGGCGAGGAAGCATCCAATAGTGCTTGCCAACCTCTCACGAATTTTCCCCCAAAACCCTCAATCCGCCCATCTCCATCTCCCCGGAGTCACCCCAATTGAGCCTCTACCAGCCATTCAAAATGCTCAGCCAACTCTCCAGGGCTACGGTAAGATCTAAACCGACTTTATCAATATTCCTTATAGAGCCGCAGGACTGATAAATTTGTAGCGCGCTCGCTCCGCCGTTGCGGCTGTTTCTCGTGTCGCCAGACCCAATGCCGTCCAGGTGAGGGGCTTCATTGCTCCTACCGTCTCCAGGAAAGGTAAGATCTTGCTATTATCGCTGTCCACACTTTGAGAAAATCTCCTCCGACGTCGCGATTCGGCCTCTTCGATTGTCAAATCCATTTCTTCCGGTCGGATCTGTCATATAGCCGAACCTGCGCTCCACCTAAGCTCCGACGTCGTCAATATCGACCGTTCTGATGCGGCATCCCATATGAAACTCAAATAACCGAATCCTCGCTCTTCCGATACTCTCGCCAAACTCCGGCATATAATCCGATTTATCAAAACGTGACCTGATCTGATCAATGTTCAATTGCTGACATCATACTTCTTACAGCCGACTTTGTTCAGGAGCTTTACCTCAAGGAGCTCAAGGCCTACAAGGTCCCCGTCGTCAAGGAGTCCGATGCCGAGGGCAACGTCCAGACTTTCAGCGTCCCCAAGACCCCCGCTTCCCCCGAGGAGACCGACCTCGCCGGCAACTTGAAGGAGTACGAGAGCATGGCCGTTGAGATCGAGGGTCAGGACACCTCCGCCCAGTCTGCTGGTACCCCCAAGGTTGCCGACTGGCTCGAGGCCGAGGAGGATGAGGAGCCTCACCACTAAGCGGTTTTTCTCTCTCTCCGTTACCATATGAGGGTGGCTCATAAAACTATCCGTACCGCAGCATTTTTCGGGGGTGCCTCATTTCTCACCGCCCAGCTGCCGTTACTCGGGGATAGCAAAAAGAGGGAGGGCTGACACCAAAACTCAGCCCGGGGATGAAGAGCCGGAAGCGACCAGGAAGGAGCTGAAGCAAGTGGATTGTGGACGAGAATCCTGTGTACATTTTTCCTAAAATACAGCCTTCGGTTGCCTGTAGGAACTAATTGCGAAATGCCAACGTTAAATGAAGCTCAAGCAAACTTTTACTATTAATTACTGTCCACTTGTCCACTTTTCGATTTGATACCACAAAGTCGCGGGATCTGACTTGTTTGATTCCAACGTGCTATAATTCCGCCAATAGTCTTAGAATGCTTGAAATCGTGTATCGTATTTCAAAAGCAAACCTTCCTCCATCGGCTGATCATCATGATCAACGTTGTCTAGGCTTTCTGACCTAAATGGCATGCAGTAGAGCCTCAAGCGTCACTTCACTCAAGTCAATGACACCTGCCATCTGTCCAATGCCTCGAGCTCTGCTACATCACGCCAAATCGAGCTTATCGACGTCAGGTGGCAACCAACGTCATTGACAAACCACAAGGAGGGACGGAAGGCTGCATACGAAGCCAACGATATGCTACTATATCCAACACGGACAAGCTCAGAATAAACTCAAGAGAGAACAACATAGTTCTATTCTGGGATAAATGACGACCAAGTACGTGTATCATGTCTTGTGGCATTCTCATTTCATTACTGCATATGGCTCGTCCTGTTATTGCTGGGATTCAAACTAGCGGAAAAGACATTCAAAGAGGAATCGTCCAAAAAAACGACTTCGTTCCCTCCTTTCTTCTCCTTCTCTCCCTTTCCCCCATTTCTGTCATTTTACACAACCATAAACGCCATCAGTCCTGTACAACACGACGACCAATGCAATGCAATACCAGCCGACCTTGATGCATATAATTCCACAATTAGACATCCATAGCCCACATGCAAAACTAGGGGAGGGGGCAAGCTTTGGGTTTCGCGAAAATATTACTTTTTTGTTAAGACATGTAGAGATAGATGCACCTCCACTCCAGCATGATTGAAACGCCGATTTTGACTTTAATAAAACGTGCAAGAACCAATCTGCCGCATTATACGTCAAAATCAGAACCTCCCACCATGTGCTCGTCGTGCCCAGTCTTCACGATCCCACTCATCCGGTTTGCCTTCCTGTGGTCAATGTCGTCCAGATTATCCCAGTCGTCGTTATCGCGGGGCCGGCGGCCATGACCATTTCCATCATCCATGTCTTCGTCAGTAAGTCCTGCTCGGTCTCGCATATGGTCTTCAAGTGCGCTCTCATCAACAAATGTGAAGCCCTGGAAGTTGGCTTGGACAGATGGAGATAGAGGTGTTGAAGCAGCGTAGCCCCGCGCCAACGCAGCGGCACGCTCGTTTAGAGAGCCGTTCTGATCCAAAGCAGTCGTGAACTCGGGATCGAAATATGAGACGTCTGTCTCAGACTTCAATTTGGGCTTGAAAGGAGGAGTGATGAGCTTCTTGGTAAGTAATATCCAGTCCACGTCGCCAAAGAAGGGGTGTCTCTTCAACTCCTCAGCATCATCAGTTGCACCCAATCTGTGCTTGGGGTTTCGGTTAAGGAGTCCCTTGACGAAATTCCTTCCTTCCTGAGAGAGGGTGTCTCGCGGGAACCTCACCTTTCCGAATGCAATATTCTTATACATTTGCTGTGTATCCTCGGCATAGAATGGGCTCCAACCGCAGCACATCTCGAATACCAAGACACCGAGCGACCAGAAGTCCACCATCTTGGTGTAGCCGGATTCATCCAACAAAACTTCGGGTGCAAGATATTCGGTAGTTCCACAGAAGGTATTGGTTGTGTCGTTCTTCGTCAGGTTGGCCTTGGAGAGACCAAAGTCGCACAAGGCGATGTGACCATTGGCGTCCAGGAGGATGTTCTCGGGCTTCAGATCTCGATATACAATATCGTTATTGTGAAGGTGCTGAATAGCCAAGATCAACTCGGCGATGTAGAACTTGGCTCGCTTCTCGTCGAACCGGCCCTCCTTCTGCAAATGCCAGAAAAGTTCACCTCCGGACATGTAGTCGGTGACCAGGTACAGTTCGGATGGTGTTTGGAAAGAGAATTTAAGACCGACGATGAAAGGTGAGTCGGACATGGCTGTACGGACCAGAATGTTTCGCTCGCCCACGGTGTGCGCGACCTCCTTCTTCTGTACGATAACCTTCTTCTGAAGAACCTTCATGGCATAGATGCGCTGAGTATCCTTCTTTCGCACTTGGTACACCTGACCAAAAGTACCTTTGCCAATAAGCTTAAGAATATCGAAATCCTGTGGACCGAACTGCTTCTTCTCGGCCCTGTGGTAGATGGCTTCGAGGAAGATTTCGCCAGTCGGCGCCTTCTCAGCCATAGTATCGGCATGACCATGAAGCTGGAACCAACCCTCAACAGTAGTACCGGGATCCTTGCTGGCCCGGAAGTCGACATGGCCGAGAAACTCATCTCCCGATGCCCCATGATCATATACTGAGACATCAACAAGCATATCATAGTCTACAACGTCGCTGCGTGGTGTCAGTGATGAATCTCATACAAATTGACCAGCATGAGGTAACGTACAACTCTGCTTCCGCATCCCACTTTGGGTTGGTGAAAGATAACGGCCCAGGCCGGTTGCGAACTGAGCCACCGTGGTCATGGATACTGGTGTTGCTGCTCTGTCTGCTTCTCATAGGAATGGCCAAGGGACGACCCGAGTCACTTCCTGATCGTTGAATGGCGATACCACCATGAGCGGGGGGTGGTGGGTCGATGCTGAGGTTGTCTTCCTCGTCAAGGGAGTGGGGGCCGCCCGAGATGAGCTCACTGCGTTGGAAAACAACAACAACATAAGGGTCCCGACTCTTCCTGAGTCCTCGGGCTTCATTAATCTTGATTGTTAGTTTACCCTTGGCAGCGGGTGCCTGCGCACCGCCAGAGCTCCTGGGAGTCTGGGCGCTGGTGACTTCAGCGCTATCATTGCTGGTTCTCCCGGAGGAGGGGGCTCTCTCTGAGGCCGAAGGTCGTGCAGCCGACATTGCTCGAGTAGGAGTCGAGTTGCCGCTCTTGAACGTCATACGAGTTAGCTCCTTGAGTCCATTAAGAATATTCCACTTGCCGGGGGCAGCAACTTCAGAAGTGTCTGAATCTGCAACACCAGGTTCGGGGTGCGAGGGCTGAATGGAATCTTCGGTATGTGCTGCGATTTTGGAGGAGTCAAGTTCAGGTAGTGATGGGTCATTGGAAGTTTGAAAGTGGGTGGTGATGAAAGGCGAGGCTGTGGGTTTCTTGGATTGTGCCTGCTGTGTAAGAGACTTGGGCTCGACAGCGGCCCTGCCATGGGCCCCTGAGTCGGCAGAAATCATGTCCTGGGAGATAGAACCCCCCGAAGACGAGGGCTGAGATGTGGGTGGGGTTGGGTAGGGGTTCGAAAGGTTATGCTCATCCCGCTGCGTGGTACTCGGCATGCGATCAAGGCTCTCATGTTGAAGAGGCGAACGATCAGAAGCCGAAGAGTCACAGCCGCGAGTAGAGCCCTTTGGGTGTACCTGCAACTGCAGGTCGGTGGGTGGAGCGGGTTGAACTAGAATCCCGTCTAGAGCGGTATCGCTCTCAAACGAATTGGAATCTGACGAAGGCGCAGAAGGGTTATTACGAACCTGGCCAAAGTAACTCATGATACTGGGCAAGCGTTTGTCCTGTAGATCGGGTTGAGGAGTAGCTACGCCAGATCGAGGAGTATCAACACCGATGTGATCGACATTATCCTCGTCTGCCACAGACCTGACGTTTTGGTTAATAACCCCATTCATTTTTGTAAGAGATTTCCAGTGAGTGAATAAATCCTTCTACACCGAAGCAACTGCGCGGGGGGGGAGAAAAACAAAGTGGGAACACTAGTTCATGACGGCTGCCAAGCGCGTCTACTAGAGGGTAAACAGGGCAAAGGCCGAAAAGGGACCACCCAGGACAACAAGCAATGGCGGTCGAGGTGGACTCTTGCGATGCGACTATGACGAGAAAAACACGGAATGGCGAGATGTCCTTTGGAGCTCAAGGTACAGAGCAGCCAGTGGTGTGTTCGCGAAAGTGTGGATGCGAACGAAACGCCAGGACCAGCACCAGTGAGCGAGTAATACGCAGTGTAGATTGGGATGGGAGCCAGTCTTTGCCGAGAGCGGTCGTGTAAGACGAAGCGTCAAGGGACCAAGTGGAGGCTCGAAACTTGCAAGTAAAGGAAAAAGAAGACGATGACGAGATCAATTCTTCTACTGCCGGGAGTAAAAAAAAACTCGCTGGCTCGGTGGCCGGGGTAGGCTTGTTCAAAAAGGCTTTTTCTTGCGAGTTACTAGAACTTTTGCCTGAGTTTTTTTGGCCTAGGCAAGGAACAAAACGTGGAAAACTGTAGCTGATAGCGGGGCCAGCACGCAGGGACTGACTCTGAAGCTGGGCAGCCGTTGATTGTGCCCAATCATAGTCGGGGCGAGTCAGGCCTGAGCTTGTAACAACACAAAGGACGAGCTGTCTCTTGCATGTGGGAAAGGTGAATGTAATGCCATGGTTGACTGCCGGTTTGCTCGTTGGTCTGTTCGTGCTGTAACAGGCCCTGCAGGAGGATCTCTAGGCCGCCCCGAAGATGAATTCGAGACAACGGCGGCCGATTACTCGGTTCCATTGCGATGGCAAAGTCGAGAGGACGGCATCGCCTTGATTGGTATCTGGGCTGCCTGTCTTGGAACAGATACGTCTGGTTCTCTGGTGCTGATAATGCAAGGATCGAATCTCATGTTTTCCATATTTGCCGGGTTCTGCCAGCGATCCCAGAGCAAAGGCTCGCCCAGCTATGGGGAATGCATGCTCTCTTGATGCCAAGGCGTCGACACCTCATCGTCCTGGCCTGCAGTTACAGGGCAGCCGTCCACTGGATAGAGCCCAACAGCGCCTAAAAGTGGAATACAGGCTTGCCTAAGCACCTGTAGAGGCACCGGAGGCGGTTCCATTTTCATGTGAGGTGAGGTGGGTTCCTTCAGTAGGCGGTGTCGTAGAGCAAGGACTGGACTGGACTGAGCAGCTCTAGCCGGAAGAGGGAGGACTTTGGCTTGGTTTCGCTGAAGTTGAGGTGCTGGCCCGAAGTCCGGGTGCTGCAATCGTCCTATCGCCACCCACCGCCGCTTGTCCTTGGTGAGGCGGGGGGCATCCAATGGACTCCAGCAGTGCAGTGCAGTGCACCTAACCATTGCGCTGGACACTCACTGCTGGGATCCGTGGAAGTGTCGAATTTGAAATACACCAAAACAAGGGACGCAAAAGAAAAAGAAAAATAGCACCAAAATACAACGCAAAGCTTCAACAAGACAGGTAGAAAACATTCACTAACCTAGACATCATTGCTTGGGTTGCTCTTCGTAACAGATCAAAACCTCCTCCCGCATTTGAAGTCTCAGTGCCTGTCATGGCGGGCGACTGCGAGGAGCTTTATTAAAGCTACCGCGGCTTAAAAACAGGGCCGAATTGTCGGGGCGGAGGAAGAGAGGGGCGAAGAAGCGGGTATATTGCGTGAGATGAATCGTATAACGTCGTCGATTGGGCGTCGCTGGCCCAGGGATCGTTGTTCGTTTCGAGGACGGGACGAATGCGCGATAAGGATCGATAACCAAGCGAAGAAGAACAGGACAGGACGGAGGGGGAGGAAAGGATGATGGTTTATTGTTGAAAGAGAGGGGAAAAGATTTGAGATGGCGCGGGTCAGAAGAAGTGACGGAATGGAGATGATAATTACAGTAGACGTCTTTTTGGGGCAAGGTCAAGGTGAGTTGAGGTGGGCGTGCGTGGGCGGTAGACTATGGCCTGGCCCTGGGGGCGTGTTTCCTTTATGTACAGTGCGCCTATTTAGGTACGTCGAGAAGTGAAAATTGAAGGTAATGTAAACGTTAACTTTGAACAAGATACAGCCAATTTTCAAGCTTTTTTTGTGTGAGACAGTTGCCTGGCAGTTCCAATTCTATAAAGATGAATCGAAACTCAAAAGAGTTGTTAGGGACAACAAATCAGGTGTGTGCTAAGGCAGTTGGGGGCATTGGTAAGGAAAGAACGTCTTTTAATTGTGAGGCTCATCAAACAATTCATCAGATTAGATACCTCCTCACCTCAGCTTTTCAGGGATATTCAACTCGAACGCAGTGCATGCTTACATCACTTTCCACTATGGGACTTGGAAATGCTGCGCATTGTTTTTATAAAGACTTACGTTAGCCTGTCCTGTCGTGTTGCAGGTACGACCTCGCCGTAGACTGAGAGTTTGAAGATGTCGAGGTTCTCGGTATTCGGGTTTGTAAATAGGTAACATACAGCTACCAACTTAAATGAACCAGAGTTGGGACTTTTCAGTGATGGCGTTGAACCTGGCTCAGCGCCATCCAAGTCAAGTCAAGTTTAAGACTGCGACTTGACCCAGCAGGACCCCTCTAATTACTACCTTGCAGAAGAATGACCCCGCCCACCTTTTGATAAAGTGATAACGGGTTTGAAGATACCGTACGGATGCGTTTCCACGAGATGAGATAGGCTTAGACGAGTTGAGAGTGGATGCGTTGAGAAATGTCCATGACATCACCGATGCTGGATGCGAATTCGTTATGAGTTGTTTGCAGTAACCCTGCCAGTATTGACTCCCAAGTCCCAACAGAGATGGACAGCTCAGAGGACCGACGATACACCGTACATTTTGTTTTGTTTTGTTTGTATGTTGTCTTGGTTGCTTACAAAACAGCGGTGTCCTTTTTCCTAGTTTTTTGCAAGATGGGAAACAGAAAATGCCAGTCGTTTTTTGGGTTTCAACTGAATCATGATTTGGATGTACGTATCTGAACTACTTATTCGGAACCGACGCTTGAGACGTGCGTATCCACTGGCAGGCAGATTCAGATTACAACACAATTACAACAAACACTCCACAGTGCGTATATCTTTTTGCTCGATTCAAGTGAGGACTTGGACAGTGGAGAGCCGATCCTTTTGTAATCAACAACTGCGATTCCCATCTCTGAAACGAAATGATTTCTAGCTAACGGTGGGGAGGTTTTCACTTTAGCGGGGTTACAGTTTCAACCAGAGTTCTCTCTTGATTGCATTTAGGTTGCATGACAAATTGCATGTTTTCCAAAGGTAATTGCATAATAACAAACTCATCTTGACCGACAAATGTTAGTACCTAAAGACGTGTTGAATTGGATTAGTGATGGTATTGCCTAGCCACCTCTAACTGCCCAACTACTAATGCCGTCGCCTATCTCGGCTCTATATGGAGCTGGTGCTGTAAAAATAGGTACCTTCTTTGGCTGGTCTGGCGTTTAGTTAGTGCCCAACCCGGCGTTAAACAAGATCTTGATATCCAGTATCGAGATTCTCTTGAAGCAGGTATCTTTGAGTTGAAGTGTATGACCATCTAACCCTGATCACTGATCACAAGGCTCCTGCAACAGGATAGGATTGTCCATATTACTTTTCAACCCAGAAAGTATAAGCGAATTTGTCTCAACCCCGCCACAGCAATTGCTTCGACAACAGGATTTTACAACACCAGCTGATCAAAGAAATACGATACGTATGAATATCTATCTCATGATAGGCTGTCGACTGCCCTTCATCCGCAACGTACCAAGAACTCTCTTGTCACGCATAAGCTTATGGTTTCTCTCGGTTCGGGGCGACTGCCATATGCTTCCAGCCGTCTTATGGCATGCAGGACTGTCCTTTTGCTAATACTCATCAACACTAAGCTGTTGCCACAAACATTGTTCTTTCTGGTTCTCTGTTACTTACTCATCTTGCCAGCCTCGCCGCATCAAACTCGACACCGACTATTGGCCAGCAGCTCAAAGACCCTTAGAGTCCAGTAGTTCTACTCCGCATCATGGTGAGCCGTCCATACGGATACGGGTTCGCTGCCAGCCTTTGTATTCGCTTGTACCGTCATTGTGTATTGAAGGTTACGCATTCTCGTTATCCCTGTGGCCGGAGCAAAGTAAGCGACTGCACCATGCGTATTGCCACTATCTACGACAAGGATGATTTGTATTTGTGTCCAGCAGCACTACGCTCGAGTCATCTGAATACAGTACTAGGTCTTGGCCATGCTGTACCTAGCCCGGACTTGCATAGACAGTTTCGGCAACCCGATCCACTCCTTTTCGCGACAATAGTGATGATGCTTCTGGTCGCGAGGTCAATCTGAGCGGTCTGCATATTTCAGTTACGGTGACGAGATCAACAGTCACCGTCGGCATGTCCGCATAATACTGATCTGTCATGTCTATCTACGGATCTGGTCGACACCCTGCACTGCTACCTTCACATGCTCGTCTCTATCTGACTATATGATGAATGCTTTACGCACTTTTAATAGGCCACCATACATATAGACCACGCATCACAAGCCTGGTCCTAGTGTGATGAATGATCGACTTTCAGCCTCTGCTGCAACCTTCCCATGTGGTTGCTGTGTAGCAGCTGGTTACCCAATTGGGCAATACCCCGATTGTGATACCCAAAATTGGATACATCAACTTACTAGCCGCGGCGGTATAGCGATACAGTAACATTTGATGTTGGGTGGTCTGGTGAAACGTGCCAGGGGTCAGCAAAGAAACATGCCAGTGCCCGATAGCTGAAATGCATGGCGTCTCATGGCTGAGTTTTTCTCTCTTGTCAGCTTATTGTATCAAGACTGAGACGCCCTCGACGTGCGCAAGGCGTATAAAGGCATACATGAGGGTTCTCATAGGGACGATGGAGCACTGAACTGGTGCAAATCACCTGGAGCCGCGTCTGTTTGTGCGACCAATATCCTGCCAGACGGAGACGGAGACAGGAACATGATCATGATCTGTGTAACTGAGTACCCATGACATCAAGGCTACACAGGACTCAGAAATCGGTGTAACGGAACCCGCAAAGGGGGGTTGTTGTCTCGTTTGCTAAAAAGGACACAGATTTGATTAAGTGTTGTTTGCTGCTATTTGACAGGACTAGCCTCGAACATGGATATATGACTTGGCATATGGGAGGTCTAACTTGATACTACAGCCTTCCAACATGACAATTAAGTTACTCCAATAGCAACAGGGCGCCCTAAAGCACGGTATGCACTGATAGCAGCAAGCTGATCAACTCCACATCAACCTTTTTTCACCTGTGGCGCGAATATCAAAGGGCTGTATTATCATTAAAGGTTAAACCGGTGTACATAAAGTGTTTCCCGGTACGAAGACGGCCGGTTTCTCTGCGTTTCAACCAGTCGTGAGGTTCACCACTCTCGAGCCTTCATCCAGTGTTCCTATTCCATGTTCGTCATCAGAAATCAGGCTCTCTTCTCCGAGTTTCTGATCATCTGGATCCATCTTGCTTCCATATCAGAGGTGACTCCTTGGGGGTATATGT
This sequence comes from Fusarium praegraminearum, assembly GCA_002093855.1. NCBI lineage: Eukaryota > Fungi > Ascomycota > Sordariomycetes > Hypocreales > Nectriaceae > Fusarium > Fusarium praegraminearum. The sequence continues at coordinate 357,352 of LXHY01000017.1, read as the reverse complement.
TGAGTTGAGGTCGCGGCGTGAGCGGGTCTGGATAGTTTGCTAAAGAGCTTGTCAACAACGGACACACCAAGGGGAACCTTCTGTGGGAAGAACATACAAATACTGACATGCTGGTCAGTTAGCTTTGAACGAGCTGTCTCTCCCTCGTCGACGACTCTTTTTGTATATGTGTTGGCAGTGCGTTCAGTCATGTCGTGTTGTGTAGACGAAGAACGTAATCCGCCAGCCATTGGATTCGAAGGAGTGTAATACAGCTTGTAGATAAATAGAAGGAGCTGCTTTGTTCAGGTTGATGATGAGAGGTATACACCCAACTATTATCGTGGTGAAATGAAATTTGGAAAGATGGTTACAAGGCAAGAACTTGTTTTATTTGGCAGCATTGGAACTTACGTAGTAGGCATTGAATGCTGGGCTGAATGCTTGAATTAGACAGTGGCTTGGATCCGGATTCTAGTCCACAGTCCAGCGTGGCTGCCCCACCAGAATGACAAGCCACCCCGCAATATTCCATGAATTTCAAGCTCTGAATAGGGACATTGACAGGAAAGATAGAAGGACTAAACAAGTGCTGTCCAGGTGATATATGCTCTGTAGATATATATTCTACAGTCTAGACTATACAATACACCTACCATGAGTTTTTCTACTCGTCTAGATCTTCATGGTGCTGGCAATTCCATCACAAATGCACCTCTGGCAAGTACCAATCTTACGTCGTGAGTTTCCATTCTCAGCCAACTCAGCTCTCCATCTCTCAATGAAAGCCTTAGCTCCCGAGGGCCCAGCCAAAAACCCACCAACACCACCACCCTGAGCCTGTCTTGCCCTGTTCCTTTTTCTCTTTCAACCAAAGGTAGTACCAAACCTCCAACAGTTGACTTGACCTCGCCCCATGCCCGACTTCACGATATCCAACAATACTGTCAAGCACCTTTTCCCACGACGAAGACGACGACGTTGACTTACAGCCTGAACCACCATCACCAGATAGAAATATATTCATCATGGGCAAGAACTCGGCATCAGTCCCTGACGCCTGGGAGGATGATTGGGAAACTCAAGCAGACAAGATGGCCAAGGAACCCGAACAACCCTCTTCTCAAGCACCTATGTCCAAGGCAGAACGCTTAGCACAACATGCTGAGCAGAATCGCAAGCTTTGGGAGTCTGCGTAAGCCCTCTTACTTAGCAACCTATCCGGGTGTTTCGCTAATATTGGGGATTTCTGTATAACAGTGATGCTCCACCAACTTTTAACTATTATGAAGCTGGCACCTCAGGTGTCTCTCTCACAACCCCATTTAAACCCCAGGTTAAGGTGCTCAGCCGGAAGCCCGTCATCGCTAAGCGCGATGGTGCTGCAGGCATGTCCGGACTCTCACTAGATGATGACAATGAACCGAAGAAGGAGGTTCCATTGACCCCAGAGGAAATCCGAGCGAAACAAAAGCGCGACAGGGAGGAGAAGCAGCGTCGATACGAAGAAGCGAGAGCCAAGATCTTTGGAGAATCGAACCCGTCTTCGGGAGCCTCGTCACCTGGCACAGTTACCCCGCCGAAAGCTGATGGCTACACTGGTCGCGGCCGCGGCCGAGGACGAGGTGGTTACAGAAACAACGAGACCCGTCAGTTCGATGCCCGCCAACCTGACAACCGTGGCTTTGATACTCCGCGTAGAATGCAGAACATGTCGGGCTCAGGCCGCGAGTTGTTCGACCCGAATCACTCGCCAAAGCCTGAACCAGTATCACAAAGGCGACAGCCGGAACTTTCGTCGCCTGGAAAAAGCACAACTCCCCGCGATGGGCAGCAGCAAACGCAACCACAGGCACCAATCCGAGCACCCAAAGGACCAGATGGAAGTGGCCGAGGAGGTTTCGGCTTTGCTCAACGAGGTGGTAAGGGCAGTTGATTATTTCTATCGACAAGCTTTACCATCCTCCTCCAATCTTTCCAGCCAGTTGTACCACTGTTTCATCTGTGGTTGCCTCCTTTCCAACGTCGCTAATAACCTCGCGATACGTTGTAAATGCAAGTCTATCTAGTCCAATATTTGTTATTTCCGCCCAATGCGCCAGGGTATCATGTATGTACGAATGAGGAATACCACCAACAGCTCCTACAGACCCATTAACGATAGCTTCGGAGGCGCCTGCTTCCTCTCCGGAGAAGTATGCCTCGTCGACTTCGGCAAGCCAGCTCTTCTGTTCCTGGGGGCCTGGGTTGCCAGAGTAATTCTTTCGCTCCATGACAACAGGGTCGTCGACTTTAATTTGACCACCGCCGTTGGTGCAGCCTCCGGGGCAGGCCATAACTTCAACATAGCTATATTCAAGGGAACCTGCCTTACCAGCTGGCTTTCGAGCACTTCCAAACGGCTTGCCGCCAGGCATTCGAGACGGCTTGGCAGGCTTTAATCTTCGAACAAGGTTTTGGATGTTTCTGAAACCATAGTACCGAGCGGCACGAAAGACTGGTTCGCCGTTCACAACGATAGAGTACTCGGCCACATCGACATTGCGACCACGGGTGTGTACAATTTCTGCTCCGGGGGTTTGTGCCGCTCGACTTTTCAGAATATGCCATAACAGCCCACCTGATGTACCGGCCTCGCGAGGTGGATTTCCAGGCAGCCGTCGGGGGAAAAGGAAATCATGAAGTTTGGGATCGGGGAATGGGTTGTTCTTGGATAGTGGCGTTTTAGGAACGTTAAAGAAGTTCAGGCCTCTTGACTCGGCGAGCATGAGAATCTCTTTGCTCGTGATGACACAATCGACGTCGCGGACACCTCGGCCTCGAATTTCTCCTTCAGCCCAGACCTCTTCAGTCAGCTCTTCTCGACTGGCTTCAAGTTTCTTGTCGAAACAGGGCATGATGGCCAGGTGCCAAATGCGACTAGGCGCAATGCCCAATGTCCGGCTCAACGTCGTCTTCAGCAATGTGCCCATCAGAGCCTGTGGCGACTTGACCTTTGAAATATGCGGTAGAACGTGGGGATGAGTCTTCTCGGCGTAACAAACCCAGCCCGGGCAGGATGATGCGAGGATCGGTTTGGCTGGAGTCGCAGGTGTGGATTGTGAGGGGTTGAGGACTTCTTCTGCGCCTAGAACGAGGGTTGCTTCTCTCGCAGTGTTGGTGTCAACCACCCATGCGAATTCGTTGTTGTATTTGCCTCCACTGGAAACACCTTCAGGGCCGCGGAACAGGTTGTCGAGCATGTGTCCGACTTGAGCCTCCGAGACACCGGCGCCGCAGGCTGCAGCCAAATTGGCTCTTGTTTGAGGGCTCACACTGGCAACAAATAGCTTCGCATTCTCATCCTCCAACCCTTCAACTCTGAACTTGCCGCTGTCGTCGGTCACCAGCCTCAAAGCCGGAGCCGAGTCGAGTGTTGTGAGAACTTCAGCATGGCTCTGAAGGCTGACCAGGACAGCCTCCGCGGATGTGACGCAGCCAGAGCAGGCTAGACAATCTGTGAGAGAAATTTGTGCAGGCGCGTTTGGGTTTGCGGTAGGCTGTTGGCCGTCAAGTATAACTTCGGTCTCGAGGGATTGCGATTGCGGGGGCGGGGCGGAGGGAAGAGTTTCGATAGGTTTGATACAGGCGACACCTGGAGAGATGAAGTCGTTAAGGTCGTCGGCAGATAGAATGGCACTCATGGCGCCGGTTACTTCGTTGAGGAGTTTTGGAGGGAGGAGGAAAAGGGACAAGGACGTCGTTCAAGGTATCGAGTATGGAGGGTTCGTAGTTGTCGCAGTGCGCCGTAGTTGAGTAATTGCCCCTCTAGAAATTTTAAATGGAGATTCTAGACTTTGTTGGCTGACAAATAAACTTGTGCAATATTTTGGGACGGAGAGTGAAGCGTAACGGTGCGTGTTATATCATGAACGAGAAGGCATCAATGTCAGATAAAAAGATAAGAATGTAATGGTGTCTAATAAAGTATCTCAATCCTGGAATGGCTCACATGCGGTTCGGGTTGGGTCTTGTATAACTAACTCCTCGGAGCGTCGGACACGGCGAAGACGGCGTATCAGACCGTGCTAAAATAAAAGATAGACAATAAAGTCGTTATGATTTGCGGGATAGCCAGCGAGATCGGCCCCTCACTCCTAGTTTCAAGGGTTCCAGAAGAAAGCGGCTCTTTGTCAGTATTTTTTTTTAAGGTGGCAAGGCAATTCTGTCAGCGCCCAGGCTCAGTCAGTTGTACGGGCTCGGTTCGGAAGTGGGGGTTTGGATGGAATGGCCGGATGCAATACGTCGTACCCAGCTTGGCTTGGATTGGTGGTGACGTATAAGTCCATCTGTTTTGAGATGTCTTGACGTGGACAAGGTCCAGAGCTTCAACTTCCCATAGCTACTAATATACGCTTCCCTCCTATAGCTTTGTCTACTCGCTCTTCAACTTGCTGTATAACTACCAATTGACTCGAGCATAACTATTCCTACATATATCTTTCAAAAATGAGCGTATGTATTCGTTTAGAACCTCTCAATTCATCAACTGACTGATCTTCCCAGGCTATCGCATCGTACAGCTTTGGAAACTTTGCCTGGCTGGCAACCCAAGGGCTGCCTCTTGTCATTTGGCCCAGCTTTATTGGATCTATTCTTCGATCTGAGAATGATCCTTCCTCCCGTAAGTCACCTACGGTCGTTCTTCACTGTCGCGACTAACACCAGTTTAGCTCTTGAGACCTACTTTGGTCGATCGCTTGGTCTAGCCCTTCTTGCCCTTGGCCTCATGGTGGTCGTTCTTTCAGGCGCTCTCCCTCTCGGTACGACTTCAGACGGTAAATACGCACCGCTCTCTCGAAATAGTATTCTCTATTGCTAACACCATGACAGAAGCTCCCGATGGCGTGCCCTCTCCCTATGCCGCCGCCGCAGTCCTGATATCCACTCTGCACCACGTATCGAGCGCCTTCTACTGCTATGGTCGATACGCCTGGACCGGCGAGACAGGTTTCCTACTTGGTTGTGCGGGAAGCACAATCTTTGCGACTTTTGGAATATACTGCGTTTTGTTTGCTGGCGACAAGGCCATGACGAGCCGGTATCACAAGTTTGACCAGAGCACGAGCGGATTCCCGTTCAAGAACTCGCAGTCATACCGGGCCAAGAAGAAGGCACTGTAAAGAAATCGTTGTTGGATATTTGTTGTAAGAATCGCTGAGTAATTATTAAATCATAGTTAGTTTCGTTTTGATTTCGGGCATCTATAATAAGCCCGTCTGCTGTGTGCAATATTCCCAATTCCCGAGACTAAACTCCCTCAACTCCATTTCCGTTTCTTTCATAGTCTACAAAACCGCGCCACGACATAGGCGTCGATAGCGGGGGAATATAGCATCTATCAAGATTGTCTATTCCTCGATCTCGGACGCCGCTATTCCATTCGTTGCTGTGTCTTGGTCTTCGTATCGTGCGCCGTTAGTCTTCTCTCCCTCGACGCTCTCGATGCTCTCGACACTCTCGACGGCTCCAGGCACTTGTACATCAACAGCCCCCGTAAGGATAGCCTGTCGTCGATCGTGCCAGTTGATTTCGCTCTTGATGGCTTGGTGCACCAGCACTTCCTTCTCGCGCCACTCTTGGAAGTAAATGTTTTCCCACTCCTTGCACTCTTTCGCAAGCGACTCGCCAATCTCCTCAGCCCACTTGGCCTCCCAGTGGCACTTTCGGTAGAGCTTGTCGACAGGAAGTTGGAGCTCATCGAGGGTAAAGATTTCGTCGGTCAGGGGTGTAAAATATTCGGCGTTGGCTTCATCTCCGTTCATTTCGTCCATGTCGTCGTGGCCACCCTGTGAGTGCTGGTTGGTCTTCATAATGATCTTGATTTTGCCTCCCTTGCCCTGAGGTCCGGATTGCATTGACTTCGGAACTGGATCAGATGGGCGGAGAGCTTCTGTCTCGTGGACTGTTCGCATGTGCTTAGCTAGCGCATCTGATCTTGTGAATGATCGATCACACTCTGCTATGGGTTAGCGACGATATACAAGCGCTTGCTGTGGATTTACATACCAGGCAAATAACAGTAGAATGGCTTCTCCCTGGTATGGCTGCGCATGTGCGCCTTGAGTGCATATCCACTAGCATGAGGTAGACCCTTTCTACTACAGCTCATCCATTCACATGTGTACTTCTTTTGTCTGTTCTCAATATGGGAATTGTGAATGTGCTCAACCAACTTGTCCATGTTGCCCTGGTCGCCCGCCGGGCAACCATCCCAGTCGCATTTCGTCACTTGTTCTTGGAAATCCTCTTCATCGAGACGCGCATTGATGGGGGAACTGGGAATGTCGCCTGAAGTGTCAGACGAGACGTCAGACATGCCCTCGAGAGGGTCAGGCTCTGGCACGGCTTCTGGTTCAGCATCGGGGACTACAGCAGATGATGTCGTTGATCCGGCTTCGAGTCGCTGGCGCTTTGAGGGTCGCAGTGTCGACTCGTCGTAATCATGGCCGCCATCCTCGTCTATCTCCGACTCGTATGTTGATGAGAGTGGTGACTCGGGTGGTGAAGAATCGCGTGCCATATTCGCGTGATGGATGCCGAGGCGCGTCTCCTTGATCGTTAATGTTAGGGGGCGATTGCGGGAGTTTTTGAAATTTTGAGGAGAAACACGAGTTGCGGAGGTGAGAAACGACGAGTTGCTTGATGACAAGGTTAAAGGGTTTTGGGAATGTCCCTGAAAAACAGATTGGCGATAAGTAAATATGCTGAGCTGCCCGTTGTTCAAAAAACGCCAATTAGAAGCTTAGCAACACAGTGCTAAAAGAGAGACACGATCCTTGGAGTGTCAGGAAGCTTATTGTCAAAGCATATGTAAGGAGCGAAATTAGAAGGAAAGTTTATGCCATTTGGTAGCTAACTTTTTGGCGACATATTTCTGTATATTGAAACCTAGAGCCTAGTTTTTCCCATAACCACGTTGCTGAATTCTCGTTGTCGCATAGGTGAGGGCTGTGATGCACAGTACATACAGGCTCGGGCTGCCAAGACAGACAGAATCAATACGATATAATACGGAAATTACTGAGTCAAATAATAAAATAAAAAATGTCTACAATATTCTATTGGCAGTCACAGGCTTTTCCCATTATATTTCTTGTGTCAAACATCACCTTTTACTTGATGCTTTTGTATTTATCCCTTGAATCAACAATCCTTAAAACTCCAGGCCTTGAACCCAACGTGCGAGCTATTGCAACAATTTGAATCCCTAATTTCACCAAATTTTGTGTTTGTATACGTGCAGAAGAGATTATAGTTTCTCCGGAGGGAATACGTCAAACTTAGGAACCATTTGAGTTGGCAAGCTTGCGGCGGTCTTTCACGGCCTGCGCAAGAGTATCGAGCGTAGAGATGGTGTCCTCCCAGCTAATACAAGCATCAGTGATGCTGACGCCGTACTTGAGTCCGGACTTGCCCTCGGCGGGAACCTTTTGGTTACCTATTGGTATATTAGTCAATGTTCATTCTGTCGCAGATATTCCTATAACTTACCCTCGTTGATGTTACTCTCGATCATGACTCCCATGATGCCATCCTCACCCTTGGAGATCTGGCCGGCGATATCAGCAGCGACCTTGGGCTGGTTCCTGTGGTCCTTGGAAGAGTTTCCGTGACTACAATCAATCATAACTCTCTGTCGCACCCCCTTCTTCTGAAGCGCCTCTTTGGCAAGAGCAATACTCTCAGCATCGAAGTTGGTGCCCTTGGTGCCACCTCGGAGGATAACGAAGCAGTCGTTGTTGCCCTCAGTACCGACAATGGCGACGACACCAGGCTTGGTGACTGAGAGGAAATGGTGAGGATGCTGAGCCGCACCAATGGCATCAATAGCGACGCCCAGAGAACCATCAGTGCCGTTCTTGAAACCCACGGGGAAACTCAGACCACTGGCAAGTTCACGGTGGAGCTGGCTCTCAGTTGTACGGGCGCCAATGGCACCGACTGACAGCAGATCAGCAAGGAACTGGGGGGAGATAGTATCTAGCATTTCGCTGGCAATAGGCATGCCCTTGGCAGTCAGGTCAACAAAGAGCTGTCGAGAGATGCGTAGACCCTTGTTGATCTTGAAGCTGCCATCAATATCAGGGTCATTGATCAAACCCTTCCAGCCGACAGTTGTACGCGGCTTCTCGAGGTAGGATCGCATAACAATAAGAAGCTCATCCTTGTGCTTCTCCTTCTCCTTCAAGAGGAGGTCGCAGTAGGCGAGGGCAGCCTCGGGGTCGTGGATGGAACATGGGCCAATAACAACGAGCAATCGGTTCTTGTCGTCAGTGCCATTGACAATAGCGACGGTTTCATTGCGGCCTTCGAGGACTGTCTTCTTGGATTCGGGGGATTGGGAGATTTCGTGTTGGAGCAGGTCTGGGGGAGTCAAAGGGTTGTAGCCACGGACTGAGAAAGTATTAATTAGTACATGCGCTGAGTAGATATGTCGTATAAGTCAAAGCTTGGGGTATGTACTCACTTCTCCAATCTTCGGAGTCAGCTTGGTTGCCAACATTCTTGTTTGGGATGAAGAACTTGAATTATCGTGAGTCACTGTCGAGAGAGCTTGGAGGGGTCGACTTACAGAGGAAGACATTGTGACGACGATGGTGGGGTTGGAGGACTGGGAGGAGTTTCAATTGCGTAGAGATGTGTGATGAAAGCACAGAGAGAAGGGGGTATAAAATGGATGAATGCAAAGATAGAAATAGAAGAATCAAGATAGTGTCTCAATGAGGGCAGAAGGAAAAACAAAGTCTTTAGCTGTCTCTTTCTTCCCTTCCCTTCCTTTCTATTTGCGCCGGCCTCGGGGTGTCAGACTCAAGAGAGTCACTACATGGTTGTGATTGTCTGTACACTGATTGGGCGAATTGCTTCGAACTCCACACCCTTTCTGCCGGTCTAGCAGCGAATCCCAAGAAAGGCAGGTACAAGTTCCGCTCGTGCAATCCATCCCAGCCCGTGGGTGATCAAGTACTTACTTGTACTACATAGCACACACCTGAAAAGCTCCAGATTTTTAGCTTGACTCACCTCGAGCCAAAAAGTATGAGAATGGCAAAATGGCCACTGCTTGCCACTTATTGTTAGCCACTAGCTACTGGCTTTTGGCACTAATTCAAGCCAGACGTTAGTGATCGCCATTTTTTAATTGTAGGAGACTATTTCTTTGTTGTAAACTTGTGAATGTGAATACCAGAGTCTACTACTCACCACAGAGATGAACAATATAATGCTACCCATGCCTACCTAAAATCAAGCTTGACATAGGCCCGTTCCATAGCCACCAAACTATCTACCCACTACCGGCATAGTCCCTGTGCACACGGCAAGGCTTGTTAATTCAATTGGTCAAGTTCCATTCGTGGCTCTTGGCTTTTGGATTGTTGTTGCAGTAGGAAGGGCGAACAAACAAACAGGACAATACTTAACACTCGTTGGCTGAAACCAGCCCTCTGACAACCACCGAACAAACAAGGGGATATATCTAGAAGATCAAAAAGAGAATCCTGCGTATCGCAGGTGGCTGGAACTCTCCCGCCGGGAATTGAACCCGGGTCTCAAGCGTGACAAGCTTGCATACTGACCACTATACTACGGAAGATGATGGTTGTGTTCAACCATTGTAGCGGAGTTCGATGTCTGCGGGTCGCGGTATGGTTTCTATAAAGCCCAGCAGCTTTGGGTGTGGATTATAGTACGGAAGTGAGTAAGTTAGTGTTGTGGCCGGTTGAGTCGAGCTCTGCCTTCTGACTACATGCACTCATTGCAAGTTGGTGACCCAACCAAGAAGTACTTCCATCTTGATACGGCGGGCTTTATTGTCGTGGGCTTCGTAGAATCTCTATTACAGGCTGATTCACCAATCAGATGGTATGTACTATATAATATCAATGTTGACAATCTTGATATCCTCTTCGGGCTGTTCCTTGTGCGTCCGCACATTCTCAATCTTATGAATAATATCAAAACCTTGTGTTGCACGACCAAAAATCGTGTGCTTCCCATCCAACCACGGCTACCAATAGTTAGCCAACACGTCTTACCGAAATACGGAAGGTTACTTACTGTCTTTTCTGTTGTGATAAAGAACTGACTGGCATTGGTGTTGGGTCCTGCATTGGCCATGCTGACAGTGAACGGCTTGTCGTGCTTGAGACTACTGAACTCATCCTCGAACTCGCGTCCCCAGATACTCTCACCGCCAGTGCCGTCTCCAAGAGGGTCTCCTCCCTGAATCATAAACTTGCGGATCACACGGTGGAAGATTGTGTTGTTGTAATAACCGTTCTTGGCGTGTGTGACAAAGTTCTCAACAGTCTTTGGTGCGGCGTCGGGGAATAGACGGATATGGATATCACCATAGGTCGTGCGAAGGATAGCGGCCGTACCAGTTTCGGTCTTCTTGGCCTTTGCGTCCTTCTTATGACCCAGCATCGTGGGCTTCTCGTTCTGGACATCTCGGGTCGACTTGGAGACCTCCTCTTCGTTTGTAAACATGTAGAATCGTACTTTGCCAACACCAGTCGCGACTAGCATGGGGTCTCGGGTTTCTGCTTCCTGCAGAAGAGGGTTGACGGAAGCACCCATTTCGACTGTCGTTATTCCCTTCTTCTGGGGCTGCCCTTGATAGATGGCAATGTTGACGGCGCGGAAGTTTTCATCCTTTCCATACACCTTGACCACTTGGTTGGTGTATGTGTTGAGGACCTTGATTCCCAGCATAGAGCCGTAAATGATAAAGTTGCCCGACTCGTCAAAGATAACATTCGTCTTGTACTTGAGCATATCCGACTCGATATCTCTTTCGTGAGCAGCTCTGCGACCAAATTCAACATTATCCAACTTGGTAGCCCCTGTCCCTGCGCGGTGCATTTCTTCAGCAACCTGCAGAGATTCATCGTACTCGCGATGCAACTTGGCCGCGGCGAAATCAAACATGCGAATCTTCCTATCGGGTAAAGAAAAGGTGACGAAACTCCTGCCATTTGGCGAAATAGACAGGCATGAGGGGACGGATTTGGCCTTTTTGAAATCAAACAGGTTTGTTGAGCTCTTGTACTCGAAAACCCCCTCAGGTTTCTCATAGTCTCCGCTTGGTCGCCAATATTCGAGCATGCCACCCTCATCCGCGGAAACCACACAGTCATACGCCTCGTTGTACGCCATCAAATGCACAGGCTTTCGGTGCAGGCCCTTGATTGTATGAATGGCCTCTTCCTTCTCTCCTCGTCCATCGTAAATATGTATCAGGGGCTTCGATTCTTCGGAGACGGCCAAGACCGGCACGGAGGCGCCCTTGCTGTGAACCCAGCAAACACAGTTGGGTGCATAGTTGAGAGAAATCATAGACAGCAGATCAAATGTGATGACATCAAAGATCTTGACTGTTTCGTCCGCGCCAACTGTCGCAAAGCTTCGACCGTCGTTGCTCACTGAAACCGACTTGATCTCGCCATCGTGCGCCTTAAACTCCTTGACGAAATCAATGCCTTGCCCAATCTTTTTCCAGAACTTGACGACGCCATCTATCGAGGATGTGATGAGAAATTCGGTCAGGGGAGTCCATGTCGCAAAGAGGATTTGCTCTTTATGCATAAGAGACTTGGAGTATCGGGGCGACTTGGGCAAAGCGGCAACGTAGAGCTTTTCGTGGGGTAGGACTCGTCTTTTCTTCTTGGGAGCTTGGGAGGGTAGCTGGGGGCCCATATCATCATCGGAGGAGCTATCTGGTCATTGTTAGTCGGGTTGGGAGGCACGCGATAGGGTTGTATTTCGTACCTGAAGCATCGTCGCGGAACTCTGTGTGATTGCGCTTCTGCGAGCGGTTGTCATCGTCTGACGCCATTTTTGATTATTGATTCGTCGCTCAAGGGTTGAATTAGGCGGTTATAGATATTGCGACGAGTTGGTAGCTTTCAGAAGTACATCGTTTGTTTAATCTACAGTTTGCGACAGGATTAGATTGTTGTCTGGACAAATTCCGCCTCATGTGGCACGACCTTGAAATGTGGCTGTGCTGCGACCTACCTGGTAGCCAGGCTGCCAGATACAGAAAGCTTCTGTCGAACGGGTCTGAGATCCACATTGAGGTCATGACATGAAGAGACGGGTCTTGATCAACTCCGAGACTCCGGGCTTGGACACGGTTCCTTGTTCTCTTGTAGATGCCATGTGCATTTAATTTTGCAAATATCATCTCAGTCTCATTCATTGTCAATATTGTGAAATAGTATATCTTTGTATAACCTCACTAGGTTTCGATCAACATGGCACCTCGTCACCCTCTTCAAAAACTCACATCACCCTCGCGGGGCCTTTCGCTAATCCTTCATCTTGCCGGTATAGCCTCTTTCAGCTACAACTTCAAGTTCCTTACAGAATGGGACGTTCCCATGTCCAAATCCTATGGATGGCACTTTCAATTCCTCACAATCATTGGCCTCTCGGCATCGTTGATTGCCTTTGTTTTCGGGGCCCTGGCTGATCTCACACTGAGCCGAACTCTCTTCCAAGTCAAGAACTACGTTGCTGTTCTCGCTACGCCTATGGAAGTCGTCATTTCCATCCTGTACTGGGGTATCAAGTTCATTGACCCCAAACTGCTCATGCCTACCGAATTTTACATCCACATCATCCCTGATGTCGGGTTCCATCTTGCGCCTGCAGTGTTCCTGACTTTGGATCTTCTTCTCTTCAGCCCTCCATGGACGGTTCCAGCTTATGGAATTATGGCAATTAGCACTACCCTTGCGTTCGCCTATTGGTCCTGGGTAGAGCTTTGCTTCAGCCACAACGGATGGTGAGTGTCTCTGATATTCAGAATGCGGACATGCAATGCTAACCCAAGGATCAGGTACCCTTACCCTCTGTTTGAGCTTCTGTCTACGAACCAAAGGGTTGCTCTGTTCACCTTTGCCGCTGTTCTGGTCACTGTGTCTTCCTCAGGCCTCAGGTGGTTGTATGGGCAGGTCAATGGCTATCAGACTGCCAAGAGGGAGGCTCACAAGCCTCTTAAGAAGGTTCAGTGATTCATCTACAGTTGAATCAGCAGTATATAGAACGCCGCCTGTCAAGGGCGCGGCGGACACATCGGTTCAAAATACAGTTTCATCAACCATCCACGAGTAGAATAGAAAATAAATTCGGTTATTTATTATCTCGTTCTCCGAGGTCAATCGATGAAAGCTTTCCATCAACATGGTATCGGGTAGGATCGCAATCGTAGTTGAACAATACACATTCTTAGTCTCGCAGTTAGAATAACCAAAACTCGGCATTGCATGTACCTATTTCATAGAGGAGCACTGGTTTATATTTTACCAACATACCCAAATGCAGGCAGCTTAGGTACAGTGTACCAACGATGTGCAGTAGATGCTGAAGTGAGAGTGAATGAGAGGTAGGTGTTGCCCCGCTCACATAAATGGTGCTTCGCCGAGTAACCCCCACTACAACTTCCTCCAATTCAACATGTGCATCAAGACATCACACTCCTACAACCACAGTTTACAGCCTTTCTCCTACAAAATACACAAACTTCAACATGATGGATATTGACGATATCCTCCGCCAAGTCGATCCCTCGTCTCACGGCGTTCCCAGAGAGACACGCGATCTGCAGGCTTTGACGCGTCTCTGGGTCGCCGAGCGATCAGCCCCTGAGCTTCTAGAGTAGGTTTCTTACTGTGATTCTCAATTATGACTATTTCTTATTTTCTTTAGATGGCCAACGGACGGGCTGTTCGAGCGTGTCAATGCGCGTATCAAGACCCAGATAGAAAAGGTCGAAGATATGACGGGTGACATGGACCCAAAGACCAACTTTGCCCTCATTGTTATTCAAACTGAGCTTGAGCGGTACAAGTTCCTCGTGAGAAGTTTCCTACGAGCTCGCATCGCAAAGGTGAGTTGCCCGCTCATTCCAGGAATGATCACCGAGCTAACTCTTCAGATTGATAAACACACCTTGCACTACCTTTCAAGCCAAGAGCTCAGAGACAGATTGTCACCAACAGAAGTGGCCTACGCCACAAGACACCAAGCTCTTTTGCACAATCACTACCTGTCATCCTTCCTGGCATCATTTCCCCAGCAGCTGCAAAATCTCAACGACACAGCAGGCAACGTCAGCATGATCGATTCACCAGATTTGGACACGGCTGTTTTTATTCGTATGCTCAGAGACAAGGACGTTTACGGCAAGGGAACTGATGCTGATATCACCCTTCCTGCTACAAACGGCGACGTACTCATCATACGGTGGTCCAGCGCAAAGCACATGGTTGATGTTGGGGACGCTGAGCTTGTCTGAGGTGATTGACCCAACCTAACAATGATCAGGTGGTCTTCACCGACACCACCTACTGTTCTGCCACTAGCATCTGCCAAACCACTGTGTCTTTTAGATCACCCCTGGTACTACCATTGTCCTCGTCACCAGCGCGAATAAAGGTATTGGCTTTGACATAGCAAAGAAACCCGCCAGCAAGAAAAAATAGTACACGACATTGCCTCCGTCCGTTGCCTAGGCGCGGCCATGGAGGCAGCATATCTTCTTCGAACTGAGGACCTTGGCGGCTCCTCCCTCATCATCGACATCACCTCGGATGGTAGCATATCCACTACAGTCAAAACTGGACGAAATTAGTTTAGTCGTTGAGACGCTTTCACTTCGCTACGTGAGAAGTCTACCAAGACTTGAAATGCTGTCTATGTGTCTGCTATCACTGGCAGTTTCACCTTTGAGGCAGATTCTGTGCACCTGCCGCACATCTCAACCTCTGTCTACATACATACCAAGTCGACTCTCAGTATACTCACAATTTATTGCGTCGCCACATGTGATAAAGACGACCCAATCGAGAACTTGACATCACTTGTCATGGACACAATCCCAAGATAGTGTTAAACGGCCATGTAGCCACGCTGGGGGCTGATAAGGAGACTAGTACATTGTGTAAGAATAAGACAACTACCCCATAGCAAAGGCTTGACAGATTGTTGAACTCCTAACATGTTAACGTTTTAGCAGATAGAGGGCCATGACGTTTTTGAAATAAACAATCGTTAGATGAACTCTCTAAAATGGTATCCTCAGTACAATGCCATGCTCCAAGTACCAAAATGCCTTGCAAGCAAAAAGAATTCGACCAGAACGCCCTTTCCAATACCACGCCATTTCTGGACTTATTGGCTAGTTGCCTTTCCTTTCTTCATATCCCATCCATTCCACCGTACCTAATAATAAAGCTGTTTTGTTTTGGTTTGCAGGAGACAGACTCAGGTTCAAGAAAAGCTGAGGTCTTTCTTCACATAGACCACTATGATATTTGAAACTAGGCCTCACTATGCGATGTGCCTGGTCGCCCTTCCAAAAGGGCCTGTTCGCGTCGCATTTGTTGCCAGCGGTATGGCAGAACGGCACTTCGGAGCCCAACAGAGTGCAGACGACGTTGCTCTGGTAAGCCGATTAAGCCAGCGGAAGGCTGACGACGATGGAGTGTGTACGGTCTCCAATCGCTATTGGCACTCTTGGGAGGCGAGTCAGTGGGTGAGTCCTCTTCGTCAGGATCACAATGGGCCTTGAGGTCGATCTCAAGGGTCAAGGCTGTTGAGTATCGACGCCCAGGAAGGGTGTTGGTACGAGGCCTGGTTCGAGGTTGTGAAAGAGCATCAGAGAAATCAGGAACATCAAAGTTTCGAGGAGTCTCTTGCCCCTTTTCCTCATTTGCTTCCGGGCCAAGGGAAAAGTCTTCCGAAAGTGGCATCCTTTCTGGAGGTGCTGTGGCTACGCTCGGCAGGTAAGGGCGCTCGTCAAACTTTGGGGCCCTAACCAGAGACTTTGACGATTCAGTCGATGAGGCCTGTTCATCTTCTGTCACTGTAACAGAAGGTACAAGAAGAGTATCTTCTGGGACAGTTTCGAGAAAATGGGTAACCATCTCAGTGTGAGGCTCAGGAACTGCGTCTGCGACCCGAACCGTTTCACTTGCGATCTCCAAATCGTCTGTATCGGCGGAAACTTGAGGCTGAGTAGGAGCATCAGGAGGGAGAGGTATGTTTTCGGCTTGTTCTGTACCAATTACTGGCTGGGCTTCCTGATTCTTCGCATCTCCTTGCATTGAGACTCCAGAATCACTCGAGGCCTGTGCTCCTTCAAGCACTTGGGAGTCGCCAACCTTGAGCAATTCTTGGGGTTCCTTTACATCAGACGCCGGGAGTTCAAACGGAAACTCCGTGTGTTCCTCCTCCTTCTGACCACTATGGTTGACCTCGTCAGCCTGAGAGTGGATCGAGGGAGGCCTGGGGAAATAAGTTAGCACGGAAACGTCAAGTGCCTCCTGTGTAGCATCGACGTCGGCAACATCCTGCTCCCTAGTAACGACAATGTCGGCCTTGGGCGTCGGTACTTCGGAGTCATTGGACAACTGTGTTTCTTGTGTCTCAATTTCCTCGTGGATGCTGGCTTCAGGGGTGCTCCCAAAGCTAGTTTCGGACTTTGAATGTGCCTCAACTTCAGTTGAGTACTGTCGAGGCACATCGATGGCCTCAGCCATCTCACATTGCCCATCTTGTGAAGTATCAGGAGTGTCCGTGACAGTCTCCTCGCTTGGAGGTTCCTCCTCAGTCACATCGGCTTGCTGATGCTCTGTTGTTACAGGAGCTACAGGTCGTGTCTCTTCTTGGGGTGCGGCAGCCTCATTCTCCCCAGGTCCAAGAAGATTGCCTACATTCCCTGAGAGATCGGGCACGCGAGTATCGAGTAGGTGGCGGGTTGTTTTATTATCGGGGTTCTCTGATGGCTTGTCTCTGGTGAGTTGAATGGGCTCATCATCATCATTGATGGGGCGGTGGAATTGAATCATTCCGCTCGCAATAGCATCCATGTCAGATTGCTCTTGGTAGATAATTCTTCGTCCATCCTCGACAATTCGAAGTCCCTCGTTGGACTGGCCATGGGTCACGGACCGCGATGGGGTTGCGACGACACTGTCTCGAGGGCTTATGCTATCAGTATCTACCAGGCTTGGAGTAGACGGGGGTTCGGACTGGTTTTCGTCGTCTGCCATGAAGTCAGACATATAGCCATGCTTCTTGGCCATCTCAACGCCTGACGGAACGCGGCGCAAATCAGGTGACGGGGTCGCTGGTGTCGAAGGGGGTTCAACAGAATCTCTCAAGTTTTGCATCGCAACCTTCCTAGCAAGTGCATTATCGGAATGACTGCTGGCAAAAGATCCGTTAAAAGAAGATTCGGAGGCTTGGCGCAGGAGAGGAGAGGCAGTGAGAGAAGGTGTAGTGGGCGCTACAGATGAGCCGGCTGTCGACAAAGCAGGCCTGGTCGATGAAGCTGCTCCAAAGGGGGATGCAAAGGTTCCGCTGGCTTTGAACCGCAAGTTCGGTAGCGCTTCAGGGCAGTCGACAGCGCAGGTGTCCCTACAAAGCATTGTGATATCGGAGCGAATACGCTCTTTCAAGTGAGCCTCCAGAGCCTTGCGCTCCAGGTCAGGAGTAGCAAACTTTTCGAAATGCACCGTGCCATCGCCATCGGCACCATCCAGGAACCCATCGAAGATAAGGTGACCCCGTTTATGGACAGTCATAGTAGCAAGAGCATCCTCGTGGTGTTCAAGGACATTGCTAATACCAGTTTGAAGACGCTCCATAACAGCCTCCATAGTCTGGCGACAGTACGTGATCGTTGGATCGAGCCGGACAGTGAAAGGCTCATGAACAGCCCAAGCTTTGCCACGCAATTCATGAATAGTAAGAACGAGGTCATCCAGGGAGCGCATAGACTTGTCAGTCAGATCGCGAGCTTTCTCCAACTTTGCCTTGACTTGATTCGCGAACTCGTCAAAGTCACGCCCGTTGTGGTCATTGAAGAGGACCTTGCTCGTTTGAATACGATGAGACAAATATGTATAGTCAGGGCCAATGTGGTTTCGGACTTTGACCATGATGTCCACGGCTCCATCCTCGATATGTGAGCAGCCACCACTGCCTTCTAGTCCACCGCAAGACTTGTGACGCTTGTCAAATTTGCGCTTCCAGGCATCAACTGGGTCGATGATGAGATTAGAGACTCGGGTTGTCAACTCCTCACCAAGCAGGAGAGGTAAAGGCGAAGGCTGATGACTGTCAATTTTGATGGAAGCATTTCGGCTCTCTGGGTATCGGGTGGCGCAACGACTGCGCAAGAAAAGCTCGATGGTATATCCAGAAACGAACTCGAATTTCTGAGAATCGTGGACGAAATGAGACCGGGGGATGCATGCCATGGACTGAGGCCGGCCGGTGCACGGCCGAAAGGTCTCGGTCTCTATACTAGCCGGTTCACCCTCAACGGACTCAGGCCACTGGAATCCGGGGTCATGGCGCACTAAGAAGAGGCCGATGATTCGGTCGGTAGCAGCAACAACCTCGCGAGCATCATCCTGCGTCAACTCATACTCTTGGAAAGAGCGCAAAGACTTTTCTACCAGAACAACACCGTCGCGCTCGACAAGGTATGTGATGCGATATCGCAACGGTTTAACATCACGATGAGGCTTGCGAAGCGGGTCGAGTGCGTTGCTATCATGGCGTGTGATAAGCTCGGATGAGCAATGCTGCAGGCGTGAAAGAAGCGCTTGACAGATGCGATCCGTAGCCTTTAGCTGGGACGAAGCTTCATAGTCGCGGGCATGTTCAGAGCTATGTAGGCCCTCAAATTTGATATCGACGTGCACTCGGAGACTAGGCTTATTACCCTTCTGGTTGGGCGAAGGCGACGCAGGTGGCGATGCCAATGGAGGAATAGAGGATTCTGAGACTTCTGAGTGCCGGGTCTTCCTCCTACTTAGAAGAGGAAATCGACGCTTGGTACTCGACAAGGAGAATGAAGGTGAAGGTGTGGAAGAATGGCCATCGGCCGAGTTACTTGACCGTCGAAGGTGCATGTTGCCTCTTGTGAAAACGATTTCAACGTTGTACTTTTCGACAACCGTTTAAGAGAGTGTTGCGGTTAGAGTTTTGGTGCTCAATGGCATGAAGTGCCCATTAAAGGTCGTTCTGCTATATACTGCCGTGGATCAAAGCGAGATCGTGTACAGAGCTTGTAGATCGGCAACAGAAGGAACCAGAGAGGGAATATCGAGGGAAAAAAGATTAAAGCAGTGAGGCCAGGCGTAGTAAAAAGCAGATATCAAGGCAGGGAAGACTGGGCGGCGGGGTGCTGATTGGAGTCTGGGAGTGATCGACTAAGATGCAGGTATAGGCGGGGACCAGAAGTCTTGGATACTTTGCTAGATCTAGCAAGGGAATGTCTATCAATAGGCGGATAGATGGTTGGATCGATAAACGGCAAGGCGCTTCCAAGAATGTGTGTTGGCGCAAGTTGAATGGAACGTCGACTGTGACCGTTTACGGACAGAGATGATGCCCTAGATTCCGTGGGAAAAGGATGTGGCTGGTTAAGCTAAGTTAAAGAGATTGAAGCACTAATGCTTGAGACGATCGCGAAGAGCAAAAGATGGGTTTTCACTGGTGAACATGAGGGGGGAGGGGAAACCGTCTTGCACGGCGCATGAAGCGTGGCGGGTCTTTTTAAAGATTCTTTGCTTGATGATGATATTGTTCCTGCTTCTCTACCCGCAACCGGTGCCGGTCGCCCTTGAACAGGCAGTGCTCTAGTGATAGCTCATGGATCGATTTCCTTCGAGGCATATCGCCCATGACCCGGCATTTCACAGTATCTATGACAAAGTGGACTGTTGTCTTGTCATGATCCAGCAACTCTCTACCGGGACGCGCCGGCGGGGAGGGGGGTCGTTGGGTGTGGTATTTTGTATACTTCCGTGCGTTCTTCGTAGACCAGGTTGGTATCATGCCACGGCGAGCTGGGCGTGAGATTGGGATGGAGGGCGTAAGACCTTGAGACCCTGTTATCCGGGGCATCTGGCTGACGGCTGTGGCGTGATATTTAAATTTATATGTTAAACCACCTACCTACCTACCTAGGTACATCTCTCAGCTCGGGGCAGTCCCTGGTGACCATCAATTGGGTTCATGACTGCCGAGTTGGTACTTCTTTCCATTTCCATTTTCCAGTTCCTTCAGTTTTTTTTTCTTTCTTAGCTCTTTCCAAAACTCTTCCTAAGTTCCTTCCTCTACTAAATAGAATACCCACTGCCCCCACGACAAAATCGAGCTTTGATAACTTAACGGCTATGGAGATCCGGTACCGATAGCACGCAACTCAACGCACCTGCCTCCTGCATTTGTGTGCAAGTCATAGTGACTTAGCTCTTAGCTCTGTTAGTGCTGGTCTAGTGCGGGTTGATACCTTGCAACATCCCCTGGAAGTTGGAGGTTGGCCCGAGCTTGTGGGTGCCTCGGTGGGGTTTTCGTATGGATGCGTTTAACTCCACTATAAAGTTGAGCAGTTGAACCCTGGTCTTTAATTCCTTTATCATTCGATAAGTGAGGTCCTGACCAGAAAAATGCCAGGATATCAACGGCTCAGATTTGGGCGCGAGCTAAAGCTGTTTGCTGCTTGTCTCAGATCAAATTTTATGGCCTATGATGTGATCTGCCTTTGCTTCTCCATCTTTGTGCGCCCAGCTCTTATGTCAGACTATGCAAGGGATAGAACATTCTGCATATCCAGCTACCTCATCCTTGGCTACCAGAGCAAGGAAAGAAGGCTCATCCGGATCCATAGGATAAACCCTTGCTCTCGCCTCAAAGCGCAAGCGATGTGATCGCAGCTGACATGCCGTATTTAGAGGAGTTCTCGTTGGATCCAAGAATATCTCTTGGGGAGTCCAACCATGACGAACTAATCAGGCATTTCCAGGTCAGCCAGCCTTGTTGAACTTTCTCTTGTTAGTTCCGGTAGATTGGTTGGCTCCATGTTCTATTTAATCAACTAATTTTCCCTCCAATTTCCCTTTTCTAGTCCACGGTCCTCATTAAACAGCTGCTGATCAGCAAATATCCTCGAAGAGTTGTCGTCCGAAAGATGACAAAGCGGCAGTTGACCAATCACGACTCAAATACTGAAACTCTGAACCCTACCATGCACACCACCTCATTCCTCGGCGAGCTGAATGGACGCTTTGAGCCTGGAGGCTATCAACTCTCTTAAGGCCTTCTAATCAATCGTGTCCTAGACTGAATGGATCGTCAGTGAGGCCGTTTTGCATTAACTAGCCAACTGTCCTGGCCTCGCTGGGCAACTCTCAGTGCTACAATAACCACCAATGCAAGAAAGAATCCAAACAAATCTCGCCTGGGATTAATCCTGTCGTAATTCCGCTTCGAGATCTGACCACTGGTGAATCCGCTGGCTATTGCCGCTGGGTCTACTTCCGTCCAACTTGCAGAAGTCAGACCACGTTTGCGCACTCCATACCAGGCTTCCCCGGCGGCATTTATGTACGGTGCAGTCTCTGCATTGCATATCATTGTGCATTGCAGGCTGCAGCACCAACTCTGATCGTTAATTACTTCACGAGTTTGCTGTCTTAGGTCATTCATGGCGATTGTTCGACCAATTGAGGTTGACAGAATCTGTCAATGGTGTTCCGACACGCAGCTTACACTACCACATCCGTAATCGACACGTATTAAACGGAAGGCCTCTGCTCTGAAAGAACTTCCCGGATTTGATAGATGGTCTTATTATCACATCCTTGTCTATACTTCACCCGATTCTCTCCGCAATCTCAGGCCAGCGCCGGGCTCCTTACCCTACAGTGATTTGGCTATGCCTAGAAACAGACCCTTTTTGGCGTCTTATCATGTTCATCCAAGTGCTTTATAGGAATACTTGTGTCTTATGTTGATAACCAAACCCTCCAAGTCAACGGCCTATGTGTCGGTGGTCGGCTCCATCCTCTAAAGTACATACATGAACTCGGCTGCATGTACCGTCCCCGGAGACCGGAAGCGAATTCCCAGCCCATTCTCTCGGCTTTCGTCCGGAGAGTCTGATATCCACAGCTTCAAGCAGGGTTTCTTGCAGCAACAGTATGTAAGTCGCTCCAACAGTCACCAAATGAGAAACTTTGTAGTCGGTTGAAATCGGCCGTGTTTGATTGGAACATTGTTGGGTTTTACAACGAAAAGGATGTTCGTACTTTTTAGAGGAGTTTCAGTTAGCAATGACAAGTGACTTTGGGCGGATAAGCAAAGTCACACAGAAGTTAATTCTCGTTGTCATTTTTTAATGAAGTGAACTCTATTTGATATGCTGAACAGTGGAGGAGGAGATAAAAAGTAAAGCGAAGCAAAAACAAACTAAAAAAGTTACAGATGATAGGCGCTGGAGCGATGCTCCCACCAGGGCTTGAACCTGAGACCTTCGCATTACCGAACACTCGGAATGAAGTATTAGTACGACGCTCTAACCAACTGAGCTATGGAAGCCGATCAACTGTTGTTATAAGCAGCAGCGATACCGCAGAATACAATACTTTCGTCATTCTCGTCTCTCGCTAGTAATTCCTGTGATGCACGAATTGAGGAATCAGTACTAAGATGAGAATATCGCTACGAGTTTTGGTATTTCAAGATGGTAATGTGCGATGAGTGGAGCTCATTTTTCTTTTTCTCACTGTGTAACGGGAACATGCAGATAGCCGGGCACTGATGTAGGCTACTAATATACACTGTAAAGAGTGAATAACATGAGAGTGGATTTAAACAAAACCCCATATCACTTATACCTGGGCAACGAACATATAGGAAAGCCACCTCGTCTTCCATGCTTCCAAGATACAGTAGATGTTCGAAGATATCGACAAGGGGCGTAATGAAAGCAAAGTGTAACAAATAATGAGCGGGGTAAGTTATTTGAAAGATAGGCAAACTGCAGCCGACACATGCAGGTGAATGCGGCCAGGCGATATAATCACACAAACTGTCAATGCTTTCTGTGAATGTCTCTTAGATTCACCGAGTTTATCTCTCTTTATAATTCCTAGTCTCATTTTCGATTCAGTCTCTACACGAAGCCAGACCAGCAACGAGCTCATTCAACTGGACAGCGCAACTCAACACAATGTCCAAAAACGAAGTGGCCGTTGACGTCTTCGAGTATGATGACTCGGAGAGCGAGATAGTCTCTGGTCTCAATGCCCTGGCCCTTACGCCATCCACATCATCCGATATTCCTAGCAAACGCATGAGTCTTTTGGAGCAATGGAACGACTACTTCAAAAAGGGTGACCTTGAAGATTTTCAACGACTGTGTGTCGATCTAGACCTTCCTGGTGATCTGCCTAGCAAGAAGAAATGCCGACAAGTAAGTCAAACACCAAAACATAGAACTTGTTATGTTGACAGTTGCTAGGCGCTCAAGAGCGTGAACGTCAACATCAAGCAATTCCTGGCATGTGACGATAAGCCCCACGAAGTAAAGTTCTTCAATAACAGATGGGCGCTTGCCCAATGGACGAGGAAGAAGCATGCGTTTTTTCCCAGGCGCCAACTACCCAATGGTAGCCCACTGCGAACATTGTTGAAGATAATGGGCAACTAGAAATGTGTCGGTTGACGCTGAGGATATGGGCTGAGTACTGAGAAGGGCAATGGGCACAGGGATAAATCACTTTTGTGTAAACATACTAGAGAATAGTGCTCGTACATAGCCATACGCCGTTTTGATGCCCATTAAGTATCTAATTCCTAATCTCCCACAGCCTAATCTTTCCTGTGTCATTACCAACCGCCAACAAGTCACTCTGGTTTCCAAAGGCAACCGCCGTAATTCTTCCAAGAGGCGTCTGGTCTGTGGGCCAGTTACGGTACACTGTGCAAGTAGGGAGATGCACCAGTCGCAGCGCATCCTTCTCGTGCTGACTACCGAAAGCCATCAACTGACCATCTGGAGAAAAGGTGATGTGTGTGATGGGCTTAACGAGCTGCTCAAAGACTCGTGTGGGTGTTGGGCGCTCCTTGATGGTGACTTCCTCTGAGCCAAGGACGAGAAGCTCGTTACGGTCGTAAATGTTGGTGATACCACTATTGGACCCGACCGAAACCCAGCGATCGTCGCCCAGAGCAGCTGGGCCTTGATGACCGCCAAGAGCCAGAACAATACCGCCAACACAACCCTCATCCTGCCATATACCCACGAAAGAGCGGCTCTCCATGCTGTACTCGCCGACCTGGCCGTCCTTTCCAAGAATAGTCATTCCGTTTCCGGTGCTCCACCAAGCAAAATCAGCAATGCCGTTGCGACTTGATAGTCTAGCGGCAGTAATCCATTGCATAGATGTCGTGTTCAAAATGTTGATGATACCGCCTCCCTTCTTGGTGGAGGCCACAATCGCCATGTAGTTACCGCATGGGCTGAGCTTGAAACGCTCCATTGACTTATGCTCAAGTCGATGTCCGAGGATTTGCGTTGTCTTCTGCACAACTCCCGACTTAAGGTCCCAGTGGTGAAAGTACTTTCGTCGTCCAGCAAAGAAAACCTTGTCGCCATGGGGATATAAGAATTCGGCTCGTCGAACATCGACTTGCTTGATTTGCACAGAGGTCAACTGAGGGTTGGGCGTAGGGTGGGCGGCGGGCGCGATGTGATGGAGATAGAGGACCGAGGCGGTGCTGGAGGACAGGAGAACTGGGTACTCAGGGTGGAAAGAAAGACTGCCAACGGGTGCGTTGTGCTTGTCTGGGATCTCTCGCGTGCGCTGGATGTCGATAACCTCGGGCCGTAGACGTCTCTTTTGATTTGATCCAACTCCAGCCAGGCTGTTGACGTCGCGAAGGAACTTCTCAAGAGGCTGCGCAGAAACCTCCGAGTCCGAGTCACTATCGTCTGAAGAGTTGGATGCAGCCGAAGATCTTCTTCGCTTGCTCGGCCGTCCGTCTGATTCGCGCGCCCACGCGGGAAGAGGGTTTAGTCGAAGGTATTGCTGTCGCAATCTTTGGCTGTACTCGGTTCCGCTAACGAGATCTTCGGCCTCTGTCTTTCGTAGTTTTCGTAACCGGGTGGCTCCAGCAAGTGAGACGGCCAATCCATCGTCGTCGCTATCCTCCCACGCAGGTGCATTCCAATCGGTAGGCTTTGCGGCCTTGGTAACATTTGCAGTGCCTGCACCAGTGCCGGTGTCAAACATGAAAAGTTCCGCATCTTCAACATCCTCCAAGCCAGGATCCTGCTCAACGAGCTGAAGCTCCTTTCCCTCATCATCCCAATTGCTGTTGAACATTCCATCGTCGTTGAACAATTGCGCGCGGAAACCAGCCTTGTTTCCTAGAACAAGGCGTTCCAACTCTTCTTCGTCCGAATCCTTATCGTAAAGCGCAATGGTGGGCTTTTTCTGGGGAGCCTCATCTTCCGAGTCGAATTGGGACTCATTCTCCGAGGAGGAGGAAGACGAGGGATCCAGCATCTCTTCGTCTTGTGGTGGCGCCATTTTTGGTTGTGATTTATCTCGATCGAAGTGAGGTTTGCGGGTTCTAACTTGGGCGAAATGTTTACAGCATGGAATTTTTTTAGAGGGTCCGATCAGCCTCGCGTGCGCGACTGGCTTTGATAGGTCAGTGACTTTGGTAGGTGGTGGGGCTTTGGCCAATCATTGCTTCTCAGCCTAATAAGGCTGATGATCATAACCTGGAATTACATGTAAGTACAGATGATTGATGAACTGGAAAAATATGCATTTGCTTTTTATATGGGATTTAAAAAAGATCGACTATTGAGCTGCGGCCTGTGCCAAGACAGTTTCCAGCTGGCGTAAATCGGGACTAACGGACTCGTGAGACTTCAAAGTCAAACATGAGCCTGCTTGAGCAACGTTGATAAGGTTCTCAACTTTACCCCCCTGTGCCAAACCAGAGATCAAGACGCCGAAGAAAGTATCGCCAACACCATTGACAGAAACGATGTTTTGAACCTTTTCAGCTGCGGAAAACAACCGCATGTAAAGTCCACCAACTGTCGGGTGGCTCATTGAGCGAGCGACAATGTATTCTTCCGAGTCAGAATCGGTCAACCGAGGATCGTCTCTTCCAAGGATGGTAGTCAGAAGAACGCCCTGAGGGCCAAGCTTTGTCACAATAGTAGGGATGTAGGGAAGTAGTTGGACGGACTGCACTGGAACACCAGCATCAGTCAGGTCAGCTGAGGTAATGTGGACAAAGCGCTCTCGGGCGCCTCGCATGCCAAAGGCGTCAATGATGTCAAACCACTCGGGCGCTTCCAAGTAGCCGTTATCACGAGCTGCAGAGTACATAGATTCCAACTCGAAACTGTTGGGGGATGCAATATGCACAGTAGGCTTGGGGAAGACTCGAAGTTTGGGGTGACCCTTCTGGGGACAGAAAAGATTCATCGACTTGGCTGTCGACACAGGCTCAAAGGCAACCTTGCAGTCTTCATCTTGGCCAGCCTTGAGCCACGCTCGAATGTCTCTTTCACTCCAGTTGCCGTCCACTACCAACCACTTGGGCTTGGTTCCTCGCACGGCGGATTTCCAATACTCGGGGAATGAGTGATGCGTAAAGATGCCCATATCGGCCATTGCCATGACCAAGTTCTTGTCGGCATCATTCACGGCGACATACTGAGCCGTTCTGTTCGAACCGTGATACTCATTACCAAGTGTTCGGATGTAGGTCGTGTCCAAACCAGAGGCTTGGAGTCCATTCAGAACAGTTTTGCCAGCACTGCAACTATCAGTATTGGTTCTTTACTTTCCAGACAAAATCACTCTTACACATCATCACCAACCATACTGCAAAGGCGTACTCGAGCATGTTTGCTGACGGAGTGGGCAGCGAGTGCCACATTGTGGCCAACACCCCCAATGGACTGGCTGATGCTAGATGGGTTGGAGGTATGGAGGGCAGGCGAAGAGCCACCCGACTTGGGTGCATAGTCACAGCTTAGGTCAATTGCTACGGAACCAGCAACAAGAATATCAGCCTTGCTCTCGGACGTTACTTCGGGTCCCTTGAGCTCAGATGGAGCAGCAGATGGAGCGGCAGGAAATGAATTGCTAAAGCTACGATTAGATTTACATACGTCCCAGGACCATTTTCATCGCTGCACTTACAAAGTCTTGACTGGCTCGGAACCAGAAGACAACAACCGTGAGAGTTCGACAGCGATGTTGGTGGCCCGGGTAATGTTGGAGGTTACCAGCGCCTTGTTGGCGATGACGGCCTTTTCTCCCGTGAGCTCCTTGAGCCTGCCCAAGATGTAGGGAGTGTTGGCGCTTCCAGTGAATCCCTTCTCGTTAGCCTCCTTGACAGCCTGCTCGATGTAGGACTGCATCTCAGGGGCAGGGATGCCAAACTCCTCGGGGATGGGGTTTGCGAAGAGCAAGCCTGATTCGATGCCGAGCCTCTCCTGCGCTAGAATGATGGCAGCAGCTTCCTTTTCAGTGTGAACGACAGAAGGACTCTTGATGCCACTGTCCCGAGCCCAGAAGGCAGGGAACTCAATCTTTCCAGATCGACCATCGGCAAACGTTGAAACGTGAGCACCCTGGGTCTCAAGGAACTCGAGGGTTCTGGGAATATCGAGGAATCCCTTGCAGCCACTGCTGATGACAGCAACTCGGGTCCGTCCAAGCTCAGTGAGATCAGCAGAAACGTCCATTGAGTCATGGCCGCCGCGATGAACACCACCCAAGCCGCCAGTTCCAAAGACACGGATACCTGCTAGTTTTGCCAGTAGCATGGTGCCAGAGATGGTAGTTCCACCATGGATCTTCTGCCCAGTCAAGCCCTGTATATAAGTCTCGGTCAGCCATCGTAGTCCAAGTCAATGAGGCTTGATGCTGCATATGATGTAACCAAGCCATTGTCAGTATTCATGTTGACTCACCATTCCTGCAATATAGGCAATATCTCGCCTAGATGCTTTAACAGCGCTTCCGTTCTCAATCATTCGAATGATGTCAGAGGCTGTGGCACCAACAGTAGGCACACCGTCGACAATGGCAATAATAGCGGGAATTCCTCCATTGCTGCGAACAAGGTCCGAATGTTGCTGAGCAAGCTCATTGCCCAGAGCTCCGTGAGTGTAGATGGTTGACTCGAGAGCAACAATGGGCTTGTTAGTGGCAACTGCATCGGAAATCTCATCTGAGACTTTGAGGAGCTCTTTCACACCGGCCAAGGAAGAGCTCATGAGTCGACGTTGAGGATGAGAACAGATCGGCCGAGCTCCGGCTCCGGAGCAGCGGCGCAGGACGGAACCATGCCGAGAGATGAGGCTCGACAGCCGCATTATGCAAGAATTTTATGAATTGAGAGGTGTTGAGTCCGGATGGTGTAGCTTTTTTCAAGGTTAAGCTGACCTGAGTTTGCCCCAGAGTTGATGAAATAAATAGCCCGTATTTACAATAACAGCTACCTACCTTAATAGGTAGTATGTAGTTACCTAATTAATGAGGGGAAAGGGTCCAGTTCAGTGGGTTAGCGCTCAAGACCCCGTATTATGAGCCTCGGAATATGGCAGTGAAATGAGTGATGGTGAAAAAAAGCCAATGGTTTGCCTATCGCGAGGTTATCATCTGTCATGATAAAATAAAGAGATCCACAAGAACCAACTGATAAAGCTTTGAGAGGCTTAAAAAGTAGGCTACGGTCCTTGGCCATCGGAGGGCTCCGTCGGTAAACATGTCCTCTAACTGATTTTAGAAGGCTCTAAGCAACAACTGAGGAAGTAATTCCGCCAGAGGATCTGTATGTTGAAGGGCCGGCCCGGGCTCTTATACGGAGTACCTATGTACAGATTATATTAAAGCCAGACCTTTGGATATGACACTCATATCATGGGCCTTTAAGTTTCAATATAGTTGATGGCATGGATATATAACTGTATATAAATTGCCCAACCAGTCAGTTGACTTCTTGCCTTTAATAACCTCATTAGCCGGCAGAATACCCTACCCTGGCTATTCCACTCTTATTAAGGACCTCTCGAACATCCACCAAGGATCTGACGTCTGTCAGTTCTGGAGGCATAGCCAAGCCTAAATATCCGGTTTCAGAACATACAGTAGATTTAATCAAGTGTTTGCCGTGATGATACTTTTGGTCTTCCCCTTCAATTCTTCTTAGTTTACTTTCACTCGACGGCTGACTGCGTATCGTATAACAAGCACAGCCATGATATCTTCATGGCACCTCGCAGCTGTGCTGCTCCTCGCCGGACCATCGCTGGCCGATAACTTTACCATTTCCAACGGCCAAATTTTCACTCCTGGCTTTGTAGTTCTAGATGCACCTCAGCCATACACGCCTCTTGGAGGAGGTGAGTTGATATCGCACCTTTATCTGGAGATGGCTCTGACATTAGCGAATAAGACACCCTCCATGTTGCTATAGATGTAACGGCTAACGGCAAACTGCCGTTACCGTCGAACGACGATGACAACGATGACAACAACCAGATTTTCAGCATCGAGATGTTTCTCTACAGCTACACCACAGGGCGCAACTTTACGATTTCGAATGGGACGGCGAGCGCTAACAACGCCAGCCTGGGTGGGATTATGGCGCAAGAACCTGGGAGCACAGTGAAGCACGTCAACTGGGTCTGGCCCGATTGTCTTATTGGAGACGGTGCGCCAGAAGGAGACAGTGATCGCGGAGTTTACAATGTAAGAACAACACCGAGATGGCACCAGTCCAAAACACTGTGTTGTAGTTCTAACACGAGACAGATTTCAATCCGCCAAAACTTTAGATACAACGGCGACAACTACTACACCATATTTGATGTCCCCATCTCT
This sequence comes from Fusarium praegraminearum, assembly GCA_002093855.1. Taxonomy (NCBI): domain Eukaryota; kingdom Fungi; phylum Ascomycota; class Sordariomycetes; order Hypocreales; family Nectriaceae; genus Fusarium; species Fusarium praegraminearum. The sequence continues at coordinate 327,596 of LXHY01000017.1, read as the reverse complement.
GTCAACAATTCTATTCCAGAGGGTAATGATCGACCGTCGTGCGATGAGCTATCGAATGAGATTCTTTCACCTGAAGATGTCGATGTCGAAGCAGCTAATCAAGTGGGTGTTTTGTTTGCGCCTGGCGATGCGACTGAACTCGATATAAGTGGTGAGAACTCTTTAGGATCTGTTTTTGGTCCTGATATGAGGCTATATGTTGGGGTCATGGGTGTTTTCATGGCTCTGTTGGTGTAGATGTCGGCAATTATCATGTTTAATCTCCGATACCCAAATGTACTCATCAGCCAAGACGTCCAACTTGTTAATTAGTGTTACACAACTGAAACAAAAGTGAAAAATGATATAACCTCGTACTACTATGGCATCCGCTAACCAATGCAGGTCACCACATCGCCATCACCCTCGATTGCCAATTTAGGAATCATCCCCGCTTCACTTAATTGCGGGGTTGTTACAGCTCCCGGAAAACAAAATGCCACTGCCCTTTTCACTCTCGTTTACTCATGATAGACCGCCTCACTTGGCGCGACCAGACCTGCTGGGCTCCTTTCCAGGAATTCTGACGAATAGACTATGTCGTATTACCCCAGATTTCCATGTACCCCTGTAGCTAATCGCAGCAAGTCGCGAACTGGTAACTCTTCGTGGAAAGGAACCTCGGTCTGCGTGTCCATCATGATAATCACAATATGCAGCCCCCCTCATATGAATGGGAAGAGGGCGCCACTCGCCTGGTTGTAATGCTTTCTCGTACCACATGTTTCCGTGGTTCATGACTCTGCGATTCAGCGATAACCTCTGTGCATCTTGTCTCGTATCATGCCTATCCACCAAGGACTCCTCCCACGCGAAGGCTTCTGCGCCGACGTGGTGGTACGGTTGATCCGGCAAACAGCATTGAATCCAGCCCTGATTCTCCCCCTCGTGCTGCTTGCTCGCCTCACTAAGAAGGGCCAGTACCTCTCGATCCTTCATCCAACCGCCTCGCAGAACCTCAAGACGCTCTTGTACCTTGGGCTCGCACGATGGGCCAGTGGGTGGTTATCCGAAAAGACGAGAAACAACTGGTCTGATGACAAGTATGACTGGGAGCGCGAGATTGTGCTCGTGACAGGTGGCGCAGGGGGCATTGGCGGTCGAGTCGTCAACTTGTTCTCCGAGATGGGCGTTAAAGTGGTTGTGCTCGATGTTCAGCCCATGTCCTTTACCACTTGTGCGTGAGATGCAGGTAACCGAAGCAACAATAGCTAACTTCATATCAACAGCGGCCAACGTACACTATTATCAATGCGACCTTCGAGCACCCGAAAACGTGGAAGCCGTTGCCGAAAAGATCAGAGCTCAAGTCGGACACCCAACCGTCGTTATCAACGTTGCCGGAGTAGCAAGAGGAAAGACTATCCTGGAATCTCAGCCAAGTGACATCCGCTTCACCTTCGATGTCAACGCCTTTGCGCCATTTTGGACAGCAAAGACATTTCTTCCCAACATGGTCGAGAATAACCACGGAATGATCGTTACCCTAACCTCTTATGCGAGCTGGCTGACAATCCCTAACTTGGTCGACTACGGCGCCTCAAAAGCAGCTGCCCTAGCCTTTCACGAGGGTTTAACTGCTGAGTTAGCTACGCGATACAATGCGCCTAAAGTCAGAACTGTCATCGTACACCCAGGACCTACCAACACTGCTCTCTTCAAGGGCTACTACCAGAATACCGATTTCCTGATGCCGCCTCTGGCACCCGAGACAGTGGCCGATGCCGTAGTTAAGCAAGTTCTCACTGGGCGCAGTGGTACTGTTATCATCCCGGGCACCGGAAGCATACTCGCTGCTTTACGAATGCAGCCAGATTGGTATGCAATTCCTGTGAGGGCTAAAGCACAGTCGTACATGAGAAACTTTAGTGGTCGCCAAGTTATTGAGGATGTGGATGCTTCTTTTGAGAAAGATGGCCACGAGAAGGACGTCGCTGACAATGCTGGCGAGAGCACAGTTTTGGTTTCTGATAGTTGAAGCTGGACTGGTTAGCTTTTCTTATTCCCCATGAGCGAGAATAACTCGATATATGTTTGTTGTTTACGATTATATGTAAAGCCGCCTCTTAAAGAGTGCAGAAGTGTCTGGTTCCGTTTAATTAATCTAAGCAGGTAGTTTGAATAATACCACATGGTATGCAATGGCATTTTGTTTCCCACGCCCCAAGTGCGATCGAAGACATAAGAGAACATTTGCAACCTAGTGCTCTGTTTTTATTAGTAAAAGACACCCAATGACTTAAAGCTACCTAACAAACGCATGACCGATGCCATAGCATACAGGGTGTGTTCTCGGAAAAGAAAAGAACCAGAACCAGAGGATATTTACAGAACTCCGGGCCCGGATTACCAAAGCCCGGCCCAACCGATGCGTTATGTCTGGCGAAGGATTCCACGCCTAATTGACAATACAACATGATACCGCATTAGGTGGTCCCAACTGCCTGATATTGTAAGCACCCAAGTGTGCCGCTATATAGAGGTGCATATATCACACCTCCAACAGTAGACACGATGCATATGAAATGATTCGATGGCTTGATCAAAGAGTATCTGAAGGATTCGGGTATGACCCTATAGGGAAAGTGTCAATGGTAGAGCTGACGACGGTAAGGCGCCTACAGACAAGACGACGTCGCTTAATAGACATGTGCCATCACGGCGCCTGCTTGGATGTATGAGAATACATTTAAGAGAATGCGACGTCAAGACATGCAAGTGCTGTATGGTAGATACAGGGGACCCGGTCTGTCAAACGAGCTAAAGTACATACATCATGAGATGATCACCGTTTACATGCCCGTTCTTCCCGTTATTAGCTCCAGGGATTGCAGAACGACATGTACATTAGTATTTTAGACAAGGGCACCCAAAGTGGGACTAGGGTCTATTCTTGATACCGTTAAACGGATAACAGAAGGATCAAAGAAGCAGGAAGTTGACAATGGGTGGTATTCAGATGGAGAAATAAGGCGGTACGGACGGGAGATTTGCAACGAAAGCAGACCTGTTGGTACACTCCGTTATCAGATACAGGGAATGGCACATAAATTCTGAGAGCGTCACTTAGAACCCATGCATTATCACTCTGACATATCAAATCTGAGCCGATGAGACGGCTCCTATATGTAAACCAAACCTACGGTGTGGCCGGCCCCCCTCAACTGGCAAAGTCTGCAGGTGTTAAGCCAAATTCGTGATAATTGTTTCACAAACCTCAGATAATACCTAGGGAATCTGGTGATTGACAATGACACCGACCGAGAACAGACTCGGTGGGGATCTGTAGATTTGTTCTTCCATGTCGTGGTTCAGGGCTGCACATTGAGCCTGGGGAGAAGGAACCCTGAGATATCCAACGAGCAAAGGAACCTAACAACATGCCATATTAGACCCCGATACTCCCTCGTTTGTCGTGACTGCAGCTGACAGGGCAGAAAGTGCACATAAAGAGTACTGAACCTTGCCAGGATTGGCTATCAAAGCTGTAGGCACAAGCGAAAACACAATATGTCCGCACCACGTTTTCCGTCGGAGGCTAGCAGCCGCAGAAAGTGGATTTCCTCCGCGAGCGTGTGGCACGGGTTCAACGTCTTTTTCTGGTCTGGTTCTAAAATCATTGAAAATGTGGTGTTGAAGATTGGTCTAACATAGTCTAGGCCTGGTCAGTTCCAAGTTGGGGTCGTCTCAAGAGGCAGATCTTTCTTCAGACTCGACCAGGTCACAATATAGAGTTGTGTTTGAAAAGTGATAAATGATCAAATCCCGCATTGTTTCATCTATTTTTTTTTTATCAAAACCTCCTTGTTTTGTTGGGATTCTGGGGTCGATGAAAGACATGATCAGTGACAATAATAATGACAACTCTTCAACTACCATCCAATCATGTATTGGATAATGGAGTGGGGACTCGTCGGAGACAAGGTGTGGACCCTTCTAATCCGGCAGGAAGGACCCTGGTAAAAAAGAGTGAAAGAGCTTGGCGAGCTAGGTAGCGAGGAAGGAAGGAAGGAAGGACTCTCTACTCTGTAGCTTGCAAGCTTGCAAGTTTGGGAAGGGGCCCTGCAGGCCCTGCTACCCTTACTACCTTGGCAAGCTAGACCCAGTTAGAGGTGTCAATCGTGTCGACTGAGTGGGGCCATGTGCCAGCCCGCCAGCCCGCCAGCAAAATCTCCCGCGAGATCAGCCCATTTCTTGTCTCCTCGTCAGGTCTGGCGTCGCTCGCCTCCGATCTTCTGGCGATAATCATGTCATGCCATTTTTTTCTGGTCCAGCCAAGGGCGATTGCACCAGCCCTCTTTGATACTTGCCTGTCCATTTCCGTCCATTCTTTCTGATTTGTCCTTCTTTTTACTTTAGAGAAGACACATACAGTGCTTGCCTGTTCGTGACACCCCTGGTCGTCAATTCTCATCAGCCCCCAACTTCCGGTACCTGCCTGTTGCATTGGTGTTGTGTTTCCCATCTTATATCTGTCTGACCTCTTAAGGTTCGGAATAGCTTCATACTTTACTTAGCCTCCCCCTTCTTCCCCTTGTCTTCTCTTTTACGTACTCTGTTGTCCCTCGTCCACACCCTCGTCTTCGTCATCATTGTCGCCGTTTCATCAGTCCTGATCGCCAATATCCGTAGTCTGCTGTAGCTGCACACCCCTTGTCAGCCAGATTCGAGTTGCCCCGCGAATTCGCCATACAGTTCCAAACATACATATATCCAATTAATATTTCGCGAGTCCTCTTCGAAATCTGCAACTATTTGCGACTTCTTCAATTGCGAAGATCTTATTCCGACAAGCCTACTCGCCCCGAATCTGATACGCACGATACCTGGTAACTGAGTGGACGGGTCATTCCAGACGATTTACCTTACCAGGCGCTGTTTCGCTTCGCTCAGCCTTCCTCGTTACTGTCAACACATCCGTTTGCGACAACATATATCTTGCTGGCTTAGGCTTTCCCGCCGCCTTTTCCCGTCGCAACTGCTTCAGGACGACGCTCTGTCTATTATTTTGATCCGGCAGAGGTCGTCCGTGATCTCGCGATCTTGACATCCACTCCAATTGTATCATGGTCCCAAGCGTTGTTCAATCTGACGATATGGATAATATGGAAATACCGTTTCCAGCGCTTCGTGAGCGCCAAGAGGGCTCTCCTCCCCCTTTTCAAGACCCTCTTGCTCTCCTCAGAAGTCTTCCTGAGCCTCCACTAGAATGTCAGGTTTGCGTCGTTGGTGCAGGACCTGCTGGCCTGATGCTGGCCACAAACCTGACCAGATATGGAATCAATGTCGAGGTGATTGATGACCGAGCCGACCAGACGCCCGTAGGAAGGTAAGCTTGCTTGGAAACTTGCCGGTAAGATGATTTAATTGACCTTGAATACAGAGCCGACGGTCTACAACCAAAGACGATCGAGACCTTCAGACAAATGCGACTTTCAGATACTCTATTAAAGCAAGGTGTTCGCGTTTTCGATATTGCCTTCTGGCGCAGCGATGCCGACCAGCCTCTGCGCCGACTCGGTCGCGAAGTCCATTACCCACCCATCATCGATGTCTTGGATCCATACATTCTCCTCGTTCATCAGGGTATGGTGGAAGGCCTCTTCCTTGAGGATATGAAGAAGCGCGGTAAGGAGGTCCGCAGAAACATGGCTTTCGAGTCGTACAGCGTCCCAGACAACAAGACTGGTCCTCTTCAAATCAATTGCCGTGCCAATGTCAACCAGGATAAGCGCTCTGTCTTGACACAGTACTTGGTCGGATGTAAGTGGTTACTTTTGCCAAGTTTCGTGCGGGAACTAACAATACGTTAGGTGACGGTGCTCACTCCAAGGTTCGCAAGAGCATCCCTGATGTCAAGGCCGTCGGCATGTCCCAAGCCGCTATCTGGGGTGTACTTGATGGTGAACTGATTACTAATTTCCCTGATATCTGGTCCAAGACATTGGTCTACTCACAAGAGCACGGCTCAATTCTAATTATTCCCCGAGAAAGGAATATGACTCGATTCTATATTGAGCTCAAGGCTGGTGCCAAGATTGACCGTCGAGATCTTGGACAGGAATTCATGATGAAGCGTGCAAAGGCGATCATGGCGCCGTTCCGCTTAGACTGGAAGTATGTCGAGTGGTTCGGTCGTTATCAGGTCGGCCAAAGAGTTGCCAGTCGCTTCACTGATGGCCATCTAAGAGCGTTCCTGGCTGGCGATGCCAGTCACACGCACTCTCCTAAATCAGCACAGGGCATGAACACCTCAATGCACGACTCATGGAACTTGTCGTGGAAGTTGAATCTGGCAGTCAGAGGTCTGTCCAAGCCTAATTTGCTTGAGAGTTATGAAGAGGAGCGACGCAAGATTGCCCTGGATTTGGTTAACTTTGATTATGAGCATGCGAACCAAATTGCTGGCGGAGATGCAATTGCTTTGGCCGAAAACTTCAGGACCAATGTTCGTTTCATTTCTGGCATCGGTGCTGAATATGGTGAGAACGCTATCAACCGGCCAGGAGTCGGTAACAACCAATTCGTGATGGGAGATGCCAAACCAGGTTGCCTGCTGCCCCCTGCCAAGGTTACTCGATACATTGACTCCAACCCTGTGGATATCCAGCTTGATATTCCCATGCTTGGCCAGTTCCGTATTTATCTTCTCATGTGGGATGTCCAACAATCAGCACCTTTCCTTCAGACTTTCTGTCATGCCATTGCTGGTAAAGATTCATTCATTAGCAGACTATCCGCCGCGGCTAGCGCTTCATATGCTGCGCAACCTCGAGCATCGGCTCCTGAGGATGTCTACTCCCGACCAGAGCGATACACTGTTGTCAGCCATCTCTTTACTTTTGGTCTCATCAGTAAGTTTTTTCTACCGCCTCTTTTCACCTGAATCCTTCCGCTAACGATGATACAGCAACCATGCCCAAGACAGAAATTGAAATCTCAGATCTTCCTCCTCTCCTGCAAGACAGCAGATGGACTTTCTACCTGGACGACATCCCCGACCAAGATACTCGTGGCTCGCTCTGCACCAACAAGTGGCTTGGAAGCCTTGGACCTGGCGAGGTCGCCATTGTCAATGTCCGACCTGACGGCTATGTTGGCTCGGTGGGTCGATGGGATTCAAGTGTCGATGAATCTGGTGTTGAAGCGGCTCGTTGGCTCGACGAATATTACGACGGATTTATGCAGATCCCAACGCAGTAAATCTGGGGAACAAAAAAGAGTTTTAGATATGACCACCATCAGCTATGCGATTTCCAATGGGGAACATGATAGCTACCTATGGGCAAAAGATCCCATCCATGTTTGTATTTCCAGGCTTGCATGTCCGCGAGTATGGGATCATTTCGGCTGTTGCCCCATTTATGCTGGCGTTCTGCTTTGCCTGGCATTGCACAGCTTCATCAGAGAACCGAAAAGCACTTTTGATAGAGGGAGGGAACCGACAAATCAGCGCTCCAAGAAAGAGAAGGGAAGAAGGGAAATTTGGAGACAGAGAACGAAGTCATAGGGATGATAGAAGAGAGGAACACAGACACCAAAGTCCACGGCCGGATAAGTGTTATTTTCCCTGTTTTTGGCATAGGAGACAGCTAGTCTAGTAGCTACTGTTATCATACAATATATTCTGTTTCAAGTGACATCTGCGTTCCATGCCCTGCCATTGATTGTCGAAGAACTGTTAAACAACCTACCATTTTGACTTCAACTTAGTGTGTGATCAATATGGTGCTGAGATTGATATGGCGTCTTGCCACGAACATGCGCCCTACACCAACATGATAGCAGCTTGTCAGCATGCTAGTAAACTGACAGCATTCTACCGTACTAGCATATACAGTTTATCTAACATCTTTAAAATTAGTTAATACAATCCTATCCTCTAAATAGGTAGTAATATTGCTATACTAAAGTGGTTTCTACAACTAGACATGTAAGAAATAAGAGTGTCGACAGCCGTAAGTTCGAACATCCCATTGATCGTCAACATGAATGGACCATGTGAAACAACACCCGATAGAATTCACTGCAAAGTTGCCTCATCCTGTTGCTTCCTTTTACTTGCTCCTTCTGTACCGTCGTAAACCTCGTCCAGATTCCTCTAACTTCTTATTGTAGAGATACGCCACTCATTTCTTTCTAGATCCCGTTTTGAGAGCGTGGAGAAGTACGAGGAGTGTTGTACCCATCGTGTCAAGTTGCGTTTTACTGCGTGGCTGATGACTCTCGTTACAGAGATATACGAGAGAAACATCAGGGTTGAGAAACACGATAATACAATATCACAAAGGGGAAAAAAACTGTTTCTTAAATTTTGAATGTTTTTGAAATTTCATGCAACGGGTGTTTATGCCTGTTGTTTGCTAGTTATTATGATATTCATTCCACATCAACCATCCATTTTCTACCTCCTCCTTTTGCTTGCTTCCAGAAATTATAAATTCACTTATCCAAGTCATACTCTAACTATTGTTGGGTGGGCATAGATACATCAGCCTTCTTGGCGACGGCATCAGCGCTCTGCCATAGAGCTGTGACAGTCTTGAGCTGAGTGTAGAAGTTGATACCAGGCTTTCCGTAGAATGTGTTGGCACCGCCACCGGCAATGGACTTCTTGTTACCGGTGAAGGAGAACATGGGCAAGGGGACAGGGATAGGAACATTGATACCAACCTGACCGGCCTCAATGTTCTTGCGGAAGATCTCGGCAGTAGCGCCAGATCTGGTGAAGATGGCAGTACCGTTACCGTACTCGTTCTGGTTGACGAGGTCGATAGCATCCTCAATGGACTCGGCGTTGAGGCAAACAAGAACGGGACCAAAGACTTCCTCCTTGTAGCAGGTCATGTCAGGGGTAACATTGGTGATGATGGTAGGTCCAACCCAGTTGCCGTTGGGGTACTTGCTGGGCTTGATGCCACGGCCGTCAAGAAGAATAGTAGCGCCCTCCTTCTCAGCAGAATCAATAAGCTTCTCGATGCGCTCCTTGCTCTGGGGGCTGATGACAGGGCCAAGATCGGCTCCCTCCTCGAAACCGCCGTTGACACTGAGGTTCTTGGCTTGCTCAGCAACGTCGTGGAGCCACTCTTTGGTCTCACCGACCATGACGAGGGTGCTCAGGGCCATGCAGCGCTGGCCGGCAGCACCGAAAGCAGCACCAACGATGGAGTTGATGAACTGGTTCTTGTTGGCGTCAGGTGAGACGACAGCATGGTTCTTGGCACCCAGGTTGGCCTGGACACGCTTGCCGTTGGCAGATCCACGGCTGAAGATGTACTCACCAGCCTTGTTTCCACCGACGAAGCTGATAGCCTTGATAGCAGGCTCATCGAGGATGAAATCGACAGTGCGGTGAGCACCATGGATGATATTGACAACACCGGCAGGGAAACCAGCCTTCTCGACAAGCTCGGCAATGATCATGGCAGCACCAGGGTCACGCTCAGAGGGCTTGAGGATAAGTGTGTTACCAGTGATAGTGGCAATGGGAATGCACCAGAGGGGGATCATGGCAGGGAAGTCTAGGTTGCTGGTTAGCTCGAGCCGCGGCCTGCTAAAAGATGAAGTACTTACTGAAGGGGCAGATGGCAGCTGTAACACCGAGGGGCTCGCGGTAGGTTCGGGTCTCCATATCCTTGGCGACCTCGAGGACCTCACCCTTGAGGAGCTCAGGGGCGGCAACGGCAGCTTCGGCAACCTGGAGACCTCGGAGAACATCACCCTTGGCATCAGCAAAAGTCTTGCCCTGCTCAAGAGTAATGCTGGCAGCGAGGCGGTCCCAGTTCTCACGGATGAGTTGAACGAAGCGGAACATGATCTGTTGTCGAGAAATGACACTGGTGTTCTTCCATGACTTGAAAGCCTTCTCAGCGCTCTCGACAGCGGCCTTCATCTCGGCGTCAGTCATCTGAGGGACGCGAGTGACGAGCTCATTGGTAGCAGGGTCGTGCAAGTCAATGTATTTATCGGCATTGGAGGCAACGAACTTGTTGTCAATGAAGTAGGGGGTATCGACAACCTCGACCTTTGCGTGGGTGGTAGGATAGCTGCTGGCAGTGGAAGCCAGAGCAGCCGTCACAGGCTGAAGCTGCTTGGTCGTGGCATGAATGCGCCTGGCAGCGACATGGGATGGGCCGCTGGAGGATGTGAGAATTGAGGCTCGAGAGAGAGCAGGAGTAGAACGGCTTGAGGCTCCCAGGCCGCGAGAGATAGCACGACGCATGGTGGTGGCGGTAAAGGGAGATGTGGTTGGTGGTGTAAGTTGCTAGCGAGGAGAAGGGAAGAGCAATTGTCCTCGACAACTTCCAATGAAGCAAGCAACAATCAAGTCAAGATGTAAAAAGGTCATGGGAGTCGTAGACTTTTATACTGAGAAATTGACCTGCCTGCTACCTACACCGGCTATGGTACCGGTGCGGAGGCCATGTCCGTTCCCTTGGTTGGAGCCTTGGAGGTCACCACCAAAGACGTCGTCTCTGGCTCGTCACTGTGCGGGGCGGCAGGAGCTACTCATGATAAGCCAGCAACTGCCCTCCAGAATCGGTTGACATTTCTGGAAAGTGTGGGGTAATTGCCGAACGAGCTCCGTCTCGCCCGCTGGTTACCGTCTGTGCCGATGGATCCCACGGATCTCATCTTTCGGGGTTCTTCTCCAAATCCGAGTCTCTCACTGGCCAAAAGAGACCAACTATTCATGAGGCTAAGCAGACATGCTGCTATTCTTCGTCTCCATTCGCCTGCCTAATCCGGAACGGTATCTATCTCTACCTACCTACTACCCAACTACACATCCACCGCATGGATTGGCTATCGTCTTATTATATCAGACACCGGAAAGACCTTCCAGATATTACAAATTAACATACATGCTAACAGTACCCGTTCTTATCTTGATATCTAACTGTAGATGGCAGATGGTTTGGATACTAGTTATCCGGGCACTGTCTACGATTAAGACACACGCCGATTTCGGCCAGCAATTATATTGCTACCAGCTGACAAGAGCTGACTTTACCTACTACTGACTGATGGTGCAATCTATCACATGAAGCAAAAAAAAGAACCCATACCTATACCAACTCACTCAAGTCATATCAAATCACGGGCAAGAGTTGAGACGAGTCAGCCTGAAAAAACAGCTATCAATTGGTTGATATCCCTATCGCTGATCTGATGCGCCAAAAGAACAAAAATTCATTCATAACAATTGTTTATATTTCCTCCGCAACTTGCTTCTTACTTCTCGTGCTCCTTCATTTCCTCTGACCAATTTTGAGTGTATTATTTCTTTGATACAAGCCCAGTTTTCGTCTTCCCCTTACGACTGGCTGCGGGTGGTGCGCTTGTTGACCTCACCCTTAACCTTCTCAGCACCGGTGGCGCTGGCCTCGGCGGCCTTGTCCTTGACTTGCTTGGCCTTGTTGGAAGCCTTCTCAGCAGTCTTCTGGACAGCGGGAGACGACTTGCCAAGGTTGAAGAGGACAGCAATGAGACCAGCGGCAGCAAGGATGATGGCGGCGAAGCCACCGGCGACCTCGGGAACGAACTTAATAGCCTGGATGGGGTCCTGAGCAGCAATGGCCTTGAAGAGGTCAAGCTTCTCGGTGATGTAGTGGACAGGGTCTTCCATGAAGTTCAGGTCGCTAGGGGATCGGGGCTTGTCATCCTGCTTAGGCTTGTCAGCCTCGGCGAGGGCCTTCTCAACAGGGTGCTTGACACCGAAGGTCTCCTCGGCGAGCTTGTTAGCATCCTCAATGGAGTGGCCGATGTAAATGTTGTCGAAGAGGATATCATTCTGCATGGTCCAGATCTCGAAGCCAATAGCTCCCATGGGCTCAAAGTTGGCAGGGGTCTTGTCCTCAAAGTAGTTGGGGTTCTTGATCTTGCGGGGAGCCCAGGTGCCCTTGTAGGCAGGGTTCTCGACGTAAGGAGCGGTCCACTTGCCCTTGTAGTCAGGGTTGCGCTTCATGGGCTTGGTCCAGGGGCCACAGCCAGAAGCATCGGCACACTTGGGGTTGGGAACAGTAGGTGCAATCCAGTCACCATCCTCCTCATCATCCCAGTCGTCGGGCTTCTCAGCCTCAGGGTCAGGAATGGTAACGGCCTCCTCCTCGAGCCAGTCCTCAGGCTTGGTAGCCTCCTCGTCAACGACCTCGAAGGGGGCCTCCTCATCCCAGTCCTCGGGCTTCTTGGCCTCAGGGTCAGGGATACGGGCCTGGTCAACCCAGTCCTCAGGCTTCTTATCATCGGCGTCGTCAATCTCGGCGGGGGGGTTGACGGCAGGGGAGAAGTCCTCCAAGAGGCTGCCAGTCTTGACCTCCTCGTTGTTTTGCTTGATAGCATAGGTGTTGTTGGGGTGGACGATCAGAGTGTAAAGCTCTGTGGTCTTGGTGATCTTGGCAGAAGGAGGAGACTCCAGGTGCTTCTCCTCGTACTCGCCAGTCTTGGGGTTCTTGTGGTTGAAAATGAAGTGGACCTTGTTGGTGTGACCACACTTGTCGGGACCAAACATGATCACGTAGGGGGTTGTGTTGGCGAACTCTTCCTGGTGAAGAGCCTTGTTGTCGCGAAGGAGCTTCATATAAGCACCACCGCACTCGAGGCCATCTGTGAACAAAACGTTAGTATGTGCAATAACTTAGCGAACTGAAGGATATGCTTACTCTGTAGCTTGACCTCGTACTGAACAACAAGAGTCTTGCCCTTGTTGTCAATCTTCTTGGGGAACTTGGCGGAGATAGCGTGGTGAGCGGCGGGGTTCTTGACAACAAGACCCTTATCGCCGTCAATTCCCTTGTACTTGACGGGCTCCTCGACGGCCCACTCGCCGACGTATGCCCACTCCTCCTCAGAGCCGGTCGTGTCCTTCTTTGCGTGAGAGGGTTGCCATCGCTGGTCCCAGTCGTCGGTAAATTGTTCAAGGAAGTCAGCCTTGAGGTTGGTAGGCTGTACAGTGATGTGTTAGCTGGCAATCGACCACCGCCCGAGCTCATGAGCTCGGTGAAAAAGTATATGAAGCTCCAATTCGCCGTCAACGTGAACTTACAGTAAAGGTAGGAAGCTTGTCGGGAACGGAGGGAGAAGCCTCCTTAACGTCCTCGGCGTGGACGTTGCCCGTAAGCATGGCAGCCGACACGGCCGCCGCGACAGCGTTGAACTTCATTGTGGTTGAAGTGACGAGATAGCTCAGGGAAATGAGTTCCAGACGTCACTGACAAAGCTGCGGGGATGGGAGGGGAAGGAAAAAGCAAAAACACGATCCTGAGACGTGCAACTGCTGATAATGATCAGTTTACGAGTGAATTCCCGGTGCTCGAGGAGATTAAAGAGTTCCAAGAGTGAGGTGGAATGGATGAAATAAAGAAGCGAGAGGTGGCGTCTTAACAAATAGTGGAGAGCTTCTGCTTAGTGTTGAGGACACGTAGAAGCTCAGAGCCGCTACCGACACAAGTTCCAGGGATCACGAACCGACAGGCGCAGGGTAAGGCGGGGGGGAAGCTTGGAAAGGTGGGAAAGGTGGCCCGGAGCCACTAAGGCAGGAAGGTGCGGCTGCCACTGTCAGGTACTGGAGGCGGGGAATTTGAAGCAAGGCCTCGGTTTCGCAGCTGTTCGCAACTACTGCCAGTCCCATAGAAGGCTCGAGAAGGAAGGCGTGTAGGACTATTGGCGGATGAACTGTTGAGTTATATTACGAGGCTGGGTTCATGGTGGTTTATTGAAATTGTCTGCTAGAGAAAGAGTAGCAATTGCAACGGTGCACAGAACATTAAGTGTACCGGCCTGTTAGCAATAAACTCGTTATACGCTGCTGCTAACGGTAGTTGGAGAAGCTTCATTGTCGGATATGATAAGCGCATTTCCAGGATGGTTAACAGTTGACCTGAGCTACTACTCTGTGCAGGGTGTAATAATAAGCGACGCAAAAGTCTACGCTAAGAGGGCGTAAAGTGACTTGCCAGTTTTGTCTTCCCTACTTCCAGCAACCTGGTTTTCTGACACCTTGGGATTGTTCATGAAACGATAAATAGTATCACTCTAGTTTCTCATTCGACAATGCATGATCAATTCAATTTGAAAAGTCTCATGTGTTGTGAATTTGTACTTTAAATCGTCTTCTCCTCCTCATCGTTCATCAATAACATCACTTGCATAAGCCCATCCGCTATATGACAGCTACCCTAAGCCCGATCAACGAGTTGCTGGGTCACCAATGTTTAAGTTTAGGGGCTAGGATGGATCGTGTGACAGAGGCGCGATAATTACAAAGGAACCTTGTGGCGTCAAGGAATTAAACTGCGTTTCAACGAACCTGTTCAGAACCAAGGCCGCCGAGGAAGCATAATGAATCAATTCAATTGTCCTGGTGGAGATATTGCCAATTGCAGACACGAACTTACGTTAAAAACTCGCTCTTCTAGACGATTCTTTTACCGTTGAATTCAATTGGTTTTTACGCTTTGAACACGCATCGTCAGACCCTCATTTCGCTTATTTACAAGCTAACGTTTGAAGCACCCGATTGGGAATTGTGAGCCAATCACAGACAAAAGACCCACCCCTAACACGACCTCAGTGGCCGCGCTGCGAGTTGTAAGTTGGAATCACGAAGCAGAAGAAATTGCAATTGAGGCGCAAAAAAGAGGTATTGTATTCATGCTCATAGGCCGAGCCATATGTGAACGCGAAATGATTACCCAAAAAAACAAAAGTTTGTCCATGAAAGTCGATTCAGCCCGTAGGCCGTCATCATGCTGTCCAACATGTGTCACATCTTGAAATTCAAACTCCAATCATTACCGCTCTAGTAAAACCCATTAAATCCTCCCGTCCTGTCGAACCAGATTATCCTAAAATAGGAAACCCAATTTACAGAGCGAAGATAGCGGCAACGAGACCGAGGAAGGAGACGCCACCAACGAGAGAAGAGGCAGCGTTGCCAGTCTCGGAGACCTCAGCAGCGGTGCCAGTGGCAGTGCCGGAGCCGGTAGCAGAGCCGGTCTCGTCGGAGCTGGAGTCGGAGCCGGACTCAGAGTTGGTAGCAGCGGCAGTGGCGGTAGCATCAGACTCGGAAGCGGTACCGGTGGCGGTGGCCTTGTCAGCGGCGGAAGAAGCAGCCTCGGAGGCCTCGCTCTTGACATCGGGGACGTCGGTGCCACGGGGGGTACCGTCAACGGACTTCCAGTAGTTGTTGGCAATGCAGTCGTTCATGCAGACGGTGTACTTCTGGGTGTCGGCGTCGGAGCCCTTACCCTTGGGGCAGGCGGCAACACACTTGGTGGTCTTCTCAATGTCCTGCTCGTTGGGGGAGGGGACCTATTAGGTTTGTTAGTTTTCTGCTGATAACCGTTGAAGCTGTGTTGGAACATACAGAGATACAGTAAGACTGGCACTTGACATCGCCAGCATCACAGTCCTTGAGGCAGTCCATCTGGGAAGCCTGAGCAGGGTCCATGGAGACGGTCTTGCTCTGGGCAGAGGCCATGGTGGCGAAAGCACCGGCAGCGAGGATGGATGTGAAACGCATGTTGATGGTTTTTGGAGGTGTTGGTATTAGAATTAGTTGAGTAATGTAGTTAAAAAGCGAGAGTGTGAATGGTAGTCTGGTCTAACGAGTGACAGATTTGATATGACAACGAGGGTGAAGAGAGAAGGGAAAGAAGTCAGTAAGAGATGGGGCTGGACAGTCCTTTTATGAATTCTCGAGCAAGTAGACTACCAGCTAGCAGTAGATGCAGAACACAGCAAAGGGGCACCCCCCTCAGGTCAGGTCAGGCAACCAACAGATTCGAGCTAGACAAGACCAGGCAAGAAGCAAAGTCTCAGACCCCATCACCCCAGGCCCAACTAAAGGGACTCTAGGACTGCTGAGTGAAATCAACAGCAGAGTCACACTAACAAGAACAGAGCGCCAAGGCTGCACCCCCCGGCTCATCGGGGGATAGGAATCCATCAGGCCCATTGAATGAGGTGGGACAGGGAACATGGGGTGAGCGAAAAGAGAAAAGGGACCCATGATGGCGCTAGCATTGGGGCCGCTTGGATCCATAAATTTGATCAGGAAGAGAAGATTGTGGACTGAGAGAGACCCATGCGACCATGGTCTCTCACGGGTTGATCAATCCGTGTTGCCGTTCGTTTCGTGCTGAACTGAACAGTAGCTTTCTGTACGCATGATGCATACAGCATATTCGGGGTTCCGTATCATGGCAACGCAACACATCGCATCAACAGAGGAGGGTACTTTTGGCCTCTTTGGTAATGCCACGCAACCCCCCTCCTCTCTACCATCACACAACAACACATCTTGACGTCGTGCCACCACTTATTAGAGTTGAACAAGTTGGAGTTCGAGTTACAATCGGACAGTAGCGAGCCCAGGAGACGAAAGAGGAGACTCGACAAGGGCGTGAGATTTCCTTGTCGATCCATCGGGTGAGTTAGGTATTTAGTTAGGTGTGATCACATCACAGTAGCAGGTAGTAATATCTGGGGAAAAAAGCCCACCGAAACCTCAATTTTAATTTTGCAAGCCATGATGCAGAAAACCACCACTCATTTGCCAGCCCGCGCATGGGTTGACTGGGGGAGGAAACGCCCAATTGCTTGGATCATGTCGCCTGTAATTCCGGCTCAGTGCAGATCCTGCAGTATTCTTACCCTAGTTGTCCTTTCGTCTGTGTACATAGTATGAGCCTTTCTTTCATTCATTCTCGCTCTTGCTCAGATGATCGGAACGTCGCTAGGCTAGGCTCGGCAGAGAGGCAGACTCATGATGGTTCTTCTGAAAGACGTTGGGACTTGAGAGGTAGAAAATAACATTGACCCACATATACTGATCCTCTTCCTCCACTTTGATCATCAATTCATCCATCCATCATGACCAGCTTCGCCTCCTAAACCTCGTGTTGCTGAGTTGTATGGCCACCATCTGAGCCTTTTAACCTCTTGGATATGCAGTTGTTTGTTCTTTCTGTCAGCAATTAGAGTCTTGTCACTCTGTTCTGCACCTCCAAAGTTGACGCTTCCTGCTGCTCTCTCATGCTTTTGTTGTCTTTTCAGCGTCTAACTTTAGTCTCCTGCACTAGAGAAGGATCTGGGAATCGATTGGACCCGAGCTTGTCTCAGGGGGTGACCATGCCA
Organism: Fusarium praegraminearum; assembly: GCA_002093855.1. Classification (NCBI taxonomy): domain Eukaryota; kingdom Fungi; phylum Ascomycota; class Sordariomycetes; order Hypocreales; family Nectriaceae; genus Fusarium; species Fusarium praegraminearum. Next base: position 310,418 of record LXHY01000017.1, on the reverse strand, counting down.
TCCGTAGCTTAGGCCAGACAATAATAGACCCTGCCTCCATTTGGGAGTAACCTACAAGGGGTGAGGGAGGGAGCGGAAGGGTGTCCGAGACTCTAAACCACCAGGGCAGTGTTTGCAATCCAGCCAATCCGATACATCTAATATGTAGACAAACAACACAATAACAACAACACAGACGGAATGGCTCAACCTGTTTCTGTACAGTACCTAAATACAGTGCAGTAACGACCATATTACTACGCATAGTAGTTGCGAGACTGCCATTGTACTAGACAAAAGCCACTTTGTCCATTTTGAGGCCTTTTTCGCCCGAGTAACTACGCGGGCCGAGGAATTCAAGACCATTCTGGAGAATCGAATCGAGAGACTTTGTTTTAGAGTGAATCTGTTTGGCTAACACCAGCGTCATATCAATGCACTGTCACTAGAGGTGCCCAACAAACTCTCTTCTATTCGCCTCTTCTCCCAAACGAGACAAGAGAGGCACGTACATACACGGCGCATCTTTTGGCGCGTGTAGCGAAAAGCTGAGTCTGAAAAAGTGTGGGTGAAAGACAGGCAGGGCCTGTTCTGATCTGTTGCCCGTCTCCTGTCACCTGCAAAAGCCGTCGGCTCATGCTCGACCATGAATACGAGCCCTGCAGCAACCCCCCTGGTCCTCCCCATGTTGGGATGGATGGATGGATGGATGGATGCCAATGCCGTTGGACTTAATATTCCTCTCGTTATTAGGGGCATTTTTACGAATATCCGTACTGATATGTACTATCACGGGTATTGTACCAGGACCAGGGCTTGGCCTCCGGGCATCGGCGTGAGAGCTGTAAATGGTCATTAAAGCCAGGTCCAGGGCCAAGATCAAGGCCAAGACCAAGAAAAAAGATGGTCTTCTCACACTTATCAAACGAGTGAGATTTAATTAATATTATCCACCAGTTCTTTGATCGAGACACTTTCAGGCATCAGATCAGGTTCCTTCCAAGGCATTCGTCCACCGTTTAGGTAGGTGTCGTTGCTACCGTTCATCTCAAACTTTGAGTCATCTATCTAGTAGAGATATGATATGAACCTTGTGTTAATTAATGCATTGACGTTTGTATCAACGGGCGGAGCATCGTCGAAGCTTCACGACACAACAGGCAGCGCCTTGATTCGACTCTGGACCGCTCTCGGCCATTCCGTCCCCATTCCTATTCATAGCTCACTCGACTTGCCACCAGATGCAATACAACACCAGATTTAAGCATGAACGCGCATAGCATCGAGATGTTGGAATCTGGACTATGCAGGTACAAGAAGAAGAAGAAAAAATATGTTGTACACGAGAGGCCTGCACAATGCCACTGTGAAATGGACCAAGGGAAATAACTCAGCCATTAAACATTGATAAGCGCCAAACGCTCTCAAACTACTGTTTCTCATCGTTCAATTAAACTGTATTGAACCTAACAGCCATTGCTTCATACGGTAAATTTGTGGCTGTCGATTGGATGGATCTCGTCCATCTCTCCTTAGAAACGGTGACGCTAGGTTGTGATTGCACAGCGGAGGGCACCGACAGACTCTTCGGCCACTAAGAGTCTCTGAAATTCCAGGCTAGAAGCACCTATGGCTTTGCGGTTAAGATTGGTACGAAAATCTGCAATCCAGAACAATTGACTGTGCTTTGACCGTGATATCATCTCATTTCCCCGTGCATCACGAGCTGTTACACTGAGACCGCCACAGCCGCCAACCACTTCCGACTTCCGTCTCGGCTGCACCGATCTATCAGCTCACCAAATTAACCTTGAATATAACATTTTCAGGTCCTAAAGAACAAGCGAGATGGCAGCTGAGCAACAACGCCCAACTGGCGATGCCCTCATTACCTCCGAGGACCCAAACCATCCAGCCAACCTAATTCCCTCGCTATGCGCAAAGTTTTGGACCTTGGGTTGGGTCACGGGTACTGGAGGTGGCTGCTCTATTCGAGATGAGTATGTCCAACTACTGCTTGTTACTTGAGTTTTCATCTCTACTTGACCCATTCGTTGGTTTACCCCGCGATCATGAGCTGGAGGAGGCGCAAATATTTCATTTCCCCATCTGATTCAAGTAACTATCGTCAAATATGTTGCTCTCCTCTTTTCAAGCGAAAAGAATTGCCACTATTCTTCTCTCAAGATGAAGCCATCTCTATCAATTCGCATACGAATGATACTCACACAATGACCATAGTGATCTCGTATACATCGCCCCCTCAGGCGTGCAAAAAGAGCTTATGAAAAACACCGACATTTATGTCATGGCCCTCTCTGAGCAGGACCCCAACCACAACAAGCTCAACCAGCGCACATATCTGCGATCCCCTCCCTGCTACAAGCCTTCTCAGTGCACTCCCCTATTCCTCGCTGCCTTCACCCGCCGAGGAGCTGGTTGCTGCATCCACACTCACTCACAATGGGCCGTCCTCGTTACCCTCCTGCTTGAGTCTCAGGGCCCTGGAAAGGATCGTGTATTTGAGATCAACAACATCGAACAGATCAAGGGCTTTGGTCGTGGCATGAACAAGACAGGCAACTTGGGCTACCATGATACCCTTCGCATTCCTGTTATCGAGAACACCCCTCATGAGGAGGATCTGACTGAGTATCTCGAGGAGGCTATGGACAAGTACCCCGACGCATATGCTGTTCTTGTCCGTCGCCATGGTGTCTACGTCTGGGGCGATAATGTCCACAAAGCCAAGACTCAATGCGAGAGGTAAGGAATCATGATTTGAACCAGCCACCCTCAATCCTTTATATTAACCCATGATAGTCTCGACTACCTCTTCCAACTCGCTGTGGAGATGAAGAAACTTGGTCTTCCATGGATCAGCGAGGTCGAACAGATTGCCCCTCAGCGAACATAGAAAGGAGAGGTATATCTTAGACCTCCATACTCTGATAAATAGTGTGCAATGCATATATACAGAACGATTGGAGCTGGTGGCTCATCATGGTAAAAAGTTAGGCGCTTGGAAAAGAATACTAGATTTTAAGGCTAGTGATTTAGCATGTGATTATTAAGGGTACAAACAGTGCTATGCATGAAGGGGGAAACCAGGATGTCTGAGATTGCGATGAGTAAAGTTCGTCCGTACAGCGAGCCTCATACATCATCTAGTTGTCATGGCACTAACGACACAGGCAGTCCAAGAAACTGAGCATTTGCTGATGTGAAATTAAACGACTATTGCTCTATAGTTCGTCTCTAGAGCGTTCTTGTTCAACGACCTCAGGTTCCTCCCACATCCTCTTCTTTGGGTTTCTAATACTAGCATCATCACCCTCAGGAATGTTTCCAAGCTCATCTGTGTCCCTGATAACATTTACAATCTTGTCCACCTCCTCCAGGATTTCAGCTTCTTCACCAGTCTCAACTTGAATCGTTGGCAACTCATCACCAGGCAGACCCTCGACGGGAACAACCTTGCTTGGTTGTCCAGCCTCTTCCACCTTGCCCGATCCAGATCCGGCGTGCATCACTGCACTACCAGCCGAGGTCCCCAGTCCGAACATCAATCTTAGAGGTAACCAGACAAGCCACCACATAGGCCCATAGAGTAATCTTCGGAAGAGTAGCCACCCAAGTGTTATACCCAGCATGTAGAACGCCGTTTGGAGATACCACGTATCGCTCTTCTGCGAGCGCAGCAAAGTTCCCAGCAAATCCTTCGAGCTAGCCAGCATCGAATCCAAATCTGTATACGACTCGTTCAGCTGCTTCAGCGCAGCAGATGACTCGGTAAGCGTCTCGTGCGCAAACTCGCTGCGCGCCAGCTCCGCCTGGATCAGATCGTGGGTGCGCCGCAGAGCATTAGTCACATTGGCGCTCGCTCCGACGGTCTGCTGGTCCTCTTCGGTGAGGCTGGATTGCTGCTGCTGAGGGTGATGGTGATGGCGCTGAGGACGGTTGGGCTTTTCGTCGTCGGGGTAGAGAGAGTTGTTCTCTGATGCTGGTTGCGAGAAGGATGTAAGGAGTAGCTCGCGTTCTCGCCTTTGCGCCTGCGCAAGGCTATGTTTCGCCGCTAATCGTGCTTTTCGAAAAGATAGGCGACATCTGTATCAAATTAGACATGATTCAAGATGTAATATGGTGTAAGTCGTACCCTTCGAGCTCCTTTCCAATTTTTTCAACGCCCTCCTTTAACCTGGCCTTATCATGCTCTGCACCGCGGAGGAATTCCACCTCTTCCTGCAGAAGCTCATGCTCTTCTTCTCCATCTCGTAAAGCACTTGTAATTTCTGCGCTCAGCTCGCCGCTCTCACTGCTCTCTTCGTCGGTAGTCAGGGGCACAGAGCCAGGTTGGAACTTCAGCGTTCCGAGTCGGTCGATGAGCTCCTTGAGCTGTATGGTAGTTTCTTGTAGAGCTGTTAAGCGCTCTTGTAAGCCCTCGAAAGACATTGCAGCTTATATGAGTCGTGATATTATGTCGAGGTGGAAAATTAATAGTCATGTACGTGCTGTTTAAGTCGATCTCGAAACGTGGTCCATTAGCATCATGACGTTACGGTGGTCGAACGATGCCCCTTTAGGACAATATGCATGTACCGAGGCGTACTCCCGACCTCGAAATTTTAGCATCGTGAAGCTGCCGAATAGCGGCTAGGTGTACTAACGACCACGTTCGATATCCTCATTCTGTCGATTACGCCGAATTGCTCGCACGCCGTGCCCCCGCCGCCGAGATGATTACAAAATTCATGACAGAGGTCTCGGCCAAGTTCAACCCATTCTCGACCTGCGCGAAGCCAGCTCGTTTGTTCCTCACACTTTTACCTCCCAATGCTCGAGCCAACGGCACAACCATCACATCGGCCATTCTGCCTCGAACTTCTCAAGAACCTAGCTCTCTACGAATCAAGTTCAGTACGTTGTCTCGTATAGCTGCGTTGGAGGTGTCAATGGCTAACAAAGTGCAGAGGATGGCAAAGAATTCAACTTTGACTGCCAAAAGATCAACATCAAGGGACTTGTCGAGGAGGTGGACCGACATTCACGCCAACTGCAAAAGGCAGCCGATTTGACCGATTAAAATACCACTTTACTGTATCACTATCATGCATCAACGACGTTGAGGAAACGACTCATGTACATTTACGAATCCCAGCGGGACAACACAGGAGGAGTCTTGTATAATATTACGACAATTGGCATCATTTTTTTACATTGCTCTGAGCGTCTGCGCTCAACTTTTGTGAAGAAAACATGCCCATCCGACTTGTTCTTTTTATGCAAGATGGTCTATAAAACTTAAGCAGAGGCACCGCTGATGAAGAACCACTTGTCAATGGAAGCGTCGATCTTCTCGGCGGGGACCTCCTCGTGAGCGGGCAGAGGAGGAAGCTGGTCAGGGCTGACGCGAGAAGGAGAGTGCTGAACAGTGACGTTGGTGCTGTGCATGAATTAGTATGAATCTTGCATGTAAATCAGGATGAGAAACTTACGTGGAAACACCACCAGCGGGGGTCTTGCCAGTGACGAGACGCTCCCAAGCCTCGGCGCACTCGCGGACAACGTCGAGAGCGTAGCTAGAAAAGACTGTTAGTTCTGAAAGGGCAGCAACTAAGCAGCAACACTCACTCCTTGTTCTTGCACTCGCCAGTGAAGGCAAACTGGTTCTCGGGCTTGCCATCGGGAATCTTGTAGATACGGAACCACTCATTGGTGGCACGGAGAAGACCGGGCAGGTGTCGCTCAACGTCCTCAACGTCGTTCAGCTTGGAGGCGAGAGGGTCGTTGACATCAATAACAATGACCTTCCAGTCAGTCTCCTCCTCGTCAAGGAGAGCCATGACACCGAGGACCTTGACCTGCTTGATCTGGCCGGGGTAACCGACGAGCTCACCGATCTCGCAGACATCGAGAGGATCGTTGTCACCCTTGGCCTTGGTCTCGGGGTGGACAGTGTTGGGGTCCTCCCAGGTCTGGCAATGGAGTTAGCGGTGCATCAAGACCATGATAGATTCGGTCTACATACCTGGGGGAAGGCACCGTAGTTCCAGAGGTAACCCTTGTGGGGGAAGCAGTTTCGGACGTATCGAAGCTTGCCCTTCTTGATGTCCTGCTTGATGGGGTTGAGGAGCTCCTCCTTGGAAATCTGGAGAGGGATTTTGTTAGCATCGACGCTTATTTTGTTCTTTTGTTAGTCTGGGCGGCGATTGCGCCATGATGAGGAGGGGTAATGTTGGGGCACACGACAGCTGTTGATAATGCCAAACAAATATTGTGAGGAAGACACGAGGGAAGAAACAGAAGCAATTGACGCAGGAAAAACATACCTCAAGCTTAGCGTTGGTCCATCGAGGAATCTCAACGACCATGTTCAGGACGGTCTGCTCCTGGTTGGCGTAGAGAGGAATATCGTGGAAAGGAGAGACGGGCTGTCCATCCTTCTCGACGTAGACTCGGTGCTCGAGGGTGTTGGGAGCCGCAACCTTGCGGACGGTGTAGTTGGAGGCCATGTCGGGCTTTTGCTTTGAGACAGGACCGGTGGGTGATGAAGAGGTGGAAAAGTGTCGAGCAATCTGAGCTGTCCGACAAGAAGAGATTTTGGCGGTTGACGTAGCAGAGGGAAGGGGTGAGGATGGAGGGGGCGGGGCACTGTTTCTCCCGCCCGAACCGGAGCCTGTAGCAGCAACAGGGCTGCGTGCAGTTGAGGACGCCATGTAATTGGCCCGTCCAGGTACGCGAGATGCTAACAGCGCTGCGAGTGGCCTATGCAACAGTGTAGCAGTGCCTGTAGTGGTCCGTAGCGACCTCTGGAGCAACAAACAGCGGTGGAACATCAACAGCAGTCTCTGAGGGGCTGCGAATAGTGGAGCAGCCCTGGGGAAAAGGAATCGAAGGAGGAAGAGAGGCTTTAAGGGATCAGGGGAGACGATTGATATCAACGAGTATACGGTGAGTGCACGGAAACCTTATCCGTGTCCAGGTAGACTTACACCACGGTCATCGGCTGTTGTGTGTCAAGAGAGACCGAGGTCTTTTTTTGCAAGGTCAAGCGGAAATCCAGTCGGTCAATGGAAGATATTGACGGAGAACTAACTGATCCTGGATGTCATGATGGGTCTCGGCTGTGCTAAACTTGACTGGCTTATCTGCCGTGTCATATCCACACAGCGCCGCCGACAGCAGCCCGAAGAATCAAAGGTCATGATCGATTTAATCTCTAGCATGAAGCAAATACGCAGTAGTAGTGAAGGGAATTGAAAACTGTGTAGGACTGGTTTCCCGGTTTATCATGTTAATAATTTCAATTGCTCGGCCGAGTAGCTAAAAATTCGTCACTAAGAAATAAAAGGCCCCCTCGCTCCGTGATCGGAACCACTCAATTCGGGCTCAAAGACAAAACCACCAAGTATGCTCCAAACTTATAAGCTGGCCACCTGGCTAAAACGAGTGTTCATAGAAACACAATTTTCAGCGCAAGGATGGTATCGTAGTTCCCATCTACGTGCTGTCCATCTCCTGATGGTTAGTCGCTTTTCTCGATGGTTTTCATCACCTCGTCTCCATTTCTGTCGTAGTTGCTCGATGGAGATCTATCTCTGTGGTCATCGCTGGACACATCTCTACTTCTCTGGTTGTCTCTCGCCCACTCTTTCAGCCACTGCTTGCAAAAATGACAGTGATGGTTCGAAATGAGGTCAGTTGAGGTTGGATACAAAATGCCAGGACGACCCGTACTGATGTACTCATCGCAAAATTCGTTGGCGAGCATTGTTGTATTGCACAAGGCGTCGCAAGCGCTGCAACGCCTCTTCACACACGGTGTAGTGCACATCTTGTAGCCGAAGAAATATTCTTGTGATGTTGCGTTTTGCGACGAAATGCTTTCGGATACCCAGAGCGATATATTAAGGCAAACGATGGCTGAGCTGGAGGGTCGACAATACCATGTAGTCCTAGTACTGCTTTGAATCTGTATCTTCTTGCTTTATGCCTGCAGAATGTTTATTTGATAATGATTTTCATGGTTAAGCTTAAGAATCATACCACAAGATGAAAAACATGGTTTTGATTCAACTAATGAAAAAGCCAAACAGTACTTGTAGGATATAAACATACAATACCTCACCTCATAACAGCCTCATCGGACACTGAACACTACCCAATACTAGAAACTTGCGATAAACCGACCAGACAGACTCAAAGAACAGCAACAGGCTCTTCACTCTCTCAGACAAATAGATAAGGCTCGCATAAGACGACCCACGGCAGCCACGAGAAACGATCTCCCCACGTTCAATAAACTATAATTATTCTCTTAGCCAGCGACTTCAGCATAAACAGAGGACTTAATACCCCTTTGCTCCTTAGGAGAGGTTTCGGGTTCCGCCGTGGCAGCCTCAGACTGAACAGGAGACATGCGATCGTCGTTTATCTGCGACTCCTTGCCCTTTTCTTCAAAGGTTGGAGATCGGCTCTGGACAGGAGTAGAGAAACCCTCAGGCTCAGGTCGCCAGTCTCGAAGGTCGTCCTCGGCATCGTTAAGAATCTGTCGAGCCTGGGAGGAATGTTGGTAGGCGCCTCGGGTATCGCCAGGCACAACGGGCGAGTCGTCAAGGAGCTCCAACAGACGACGACCATGCTTGGCTAGAATAATCTGTTTCTCGGCCCGTTCGATAGTGGCGGCGAACTCGGAAGCATAAGCCTCCTTGAGCTTCTGTCGGGTCTAAAGATCTTGTCAGAGGGTTTTCTTCAGGGTAGTGAGTCGAGAGCACAAGTCGCAACATACGATGTTTGTCAACTGAGCCTCTGCAACGAGGTTCTCAGCTTCCGCTCTCACCAACTCCTGTTCAAGAACAGGCAATCTTGTGCTGCCAGGCTCCTTCAACTTGAGCTTTTGGATTTCGTCGGCAATCTTGTCCTTGTTCTCTCGGCTAGGTTGCACACTTTTCTCGGTGTTGCGAATAGCCTTGAGATGTCCTCGAGAATCGTCAAGCGCATGAGCATATGAATCTTCCTGTTCGCCCATCTCACTCAAGACAACACCAACCTTGTCCGAGATGTCACTGATGCTATCATCTCCAGTCTGCTCACCCCATTCTGACAGCTGCGTTGCGATGGAAACTCGTTCACGGCCGGCCGTCTCGTGAGCGCCGATGAGGTTATTCTCGGATTTGATAAGACGGTAGAGCTTACGGGACAGCTCAGGCTGGACTTGTCCTCTGAGTGAGTTGAAGGAAAAGCCCCCCTTCTTACTACCACCAGCAGCGCCGGAGGTTTTTGATTTGTTGGAACGAATGGATAGTGCGCGGTTCCTGTGAAAAGGTATCACGTCAACTGGGTTTTCTACCGAGACCGATTCATAGCGTGAGGTAGATGAGTCGAAGCTAAAGCGCGACATTGTTATAGGTATCTGGTGATTCTAGACTGATGCGCGCAACAATAGATGAAGGTGTAGCGGTGGATGTAAACGTTGAGCTTACATGTTGACGATGAGATGGATCTCTGTTTATGATTATTTGAAGCGTAAGAAAGAGCTATGCGGTATTGTGTCGAATGCGCCTTTCTTTACAGAGTCAGTTTTGTCATCCCAAGACGCTGCCCGCTCCTGCTTTCCATAAGGAAACAATTGCAAGGCGGGCAGCATCGTCATAAATCCAGGCCCAACAGTAACAAGCTTACAGAGTAAAATAGGGCGACTCAATATTTCAGCTGAGGAGCCACTTTTGGAAAGTAGATCAGTGTAAATCGTTTGGGACTTGGTTCCGAGGTTACAAGGGGGATGGATGTAAGAGATCACCAGAAGGTTCAATGCCAATCCAAGGGCAGGGGTCGTGCAGGCTTTAAACAAGTTGGAGAAACCTATCAAACTGACGTTGACGACAATTACCTAGTACCTTTCCCTGCTTTCAAGAGCACGAGTAGCCCGTTCATGTTGTCGGATGCACTGGGACTTACTGTTGGAGTAACGCGCTGTCTTAGAGAGCTCCTTTGGCTCAGTGGCGGAATGCGAAGTGATGTCATGACCACTCTAGCGACGATCCAGTCCTGCGGGACACTCCGCACCCCGCCCAAGCGATAGAGTACCTACGTCAACCAACAGGCTTCTCTTGTTCCAAGCGAGCGGAGAAGAGCTCAGCTCGAGATGACATGAACCCAAGATCCGTAGCTCCCGAGGGTGTCGGTCGAATAGGCATGTCCATATTTCAATCTCATGTTGATCATGCTCTGCTGTGATAAAAAAACAATAAATTAATGTCTAGCTCATTTCGTTTCATCCGTTGCAGTACCTAATCCTGTCATGCAAAAACGCCCTGCTGTACCCATATCTTTAACGGGCTTGAAGACAATTATCCTCCACCGTAGTTCAGTCATACGTTCCGCATCAATACATAAACCCATTGCCAATACCACTAAACACAGCCCGCCAAGTGCGACTTTGCTTTGAACAACGTCATAGTTTCTTCAATTACACCAGCAATTTGACGTTACTCCTCTCCAGACGATTAACGGCGCTCGTAGACAATACGTTCGCTGGTGCGTGGGCTGTGGCTGTAGGACCGTCTTGAGACACTCGTATAGCTGGCTCGTGGAGAGCGCGAGGACGAGTGGTGATGATGGTGGTGGTGATGGTGACCAGTGTATCGCCGAGAAGGCGTGATCTCCTCGTGGTAGTAGTACTTGGTCTTGGGCTTGGGATCACTGAAACACATGTTGGTTGTTGTTTGAAGGTTTGTTACGCGAATAATTTATCGGTTCCGATATGTCGAGATTGTTGAGTGATTGATTTTAGTGTCTTGGTTGCTGCAACAGGTAACGTGAAGATGCGACTTTGAATGATAGATCGACTCAAAATGCAAGGTATTGATTTATGTGATGAAGACAAAAAACGACGTGTGAGAGACTTTGAGGAGGGTTTTTTCGTTTGATCTTATACCAAAAATCCCCAATGCCCTGGCGTCTTTTGCCCGGTTTCTTTCTGACCAACCCATGTTGTCACAACCTGGCGCAAGCAAGGAGAGGGGTCCTTGGCCAAGGACGACCATTCGGAACCTGCCTCACCCACCCATCTCGACCAAGACAAAGTCCCTCCACACACTTTCACAGTCTAGAGCCAAGTAAAGTTTGCTATTAATAAAAGAGGCTGGCCCTGGTCTTGCGAACTTGCCAACAGGTGCAGGCGACGGCTTGGGCCCTGACTTTTCGTAATGGGGCTTTGCTGACTCAAAGCCTCGTTTTGGTTAAAACATGACCCAAGCCAAGCGAGCATTTAACAGTCATACGACGATTCCTCACATTTCAAACTAGAAACTTGATTCATTATGGGATCCCTTCTAAGTTGCACTTTTACATCCTGTCTCAAAAAATCGCTTCCGCAACCCTGCAAAGACGAGGATTTCTCGATCAAAAGACACATGCCCCATTCTATTTAAATGTCTATTTCTTCTGCTTAAATTCCACCTGCAGTTGACCAAGAGCCCAGGTAGTCACGAAGACCGCCATCGCACTGGCAAAGACAATCAAAGGCTTTCGGAGAGCGCTCGACAAAGGCGCGTCGTACGAGATGATGAGGTGTCGATCCCGAAACTCGTCAACTAGGTTTCTGGCCTTGATGTTGATGTGTGTTCTGCCGACGGTGTCGAGGTAAGTTCGGGTCAGATCAACCGAAGTTGACATGATGGATGACTCGGGAACGTTGGTGGAGAACTTGACGTTCCTATTCGATGGTTAGATAGACTGCAAACAAGGCTCGGCGTATTAACTTACACAGCACCCTCGGGGAGAAGGACGTTGATGTTGACTTGCTCATACTCGACACCCTCGAGCTGCTTAGGGCCCTCAATGAAAGGGACTCGAAGAACGTAACCTCCAGTCGCGGTCTTGCGCAAGAAGTTGGAAGCATCTGAGTTCCATCCGATAGTGAAGGGGGCCTTCCAGCCGCCGAACAGAGGGTATCGGAGCTTCAGCTCAAGGAGAGCCTCTCGCTTGTTGGATCGGAATCGGGACGTCGAAATGTTGCCAATAACATCGACATAGTAGGCGTCCACACTTCCCACCTGGAGAGGTACTCGCATGTCAGAGAGCGCATGGCTGGGGCGATTGCCTTGGATCAGATCCTTTGTGAAGTCTCCTCGGCTGAAGGAACCAGTTAGGTTAGCACCGCGGTAGTGCAGATCGTAGTACTCCTCAAAGGCAATGTTGCCGCCCCAGTGGCTGACCTCGATATCGCGATCCAGCTCCTTGACGTGGGTCACAGGCTTCTGAAACTCGAAACGAACACGCGCGGGGGAGACAGCACCGGCGGGCTTCTCTTCAAAAGGTCCATAGATAAGCTTGGAGCCCTGCTTGACGGGGTACTCCTTGACGTCGCCACTTCCAGGAAGCTTTGTATAATCGGGAATGTTGGAGGTACCAGTCTTGATTTCGGTCTTCTGCTTCTTCGTGGTGTAGGCGGATGGTGCGTAAACGGAGAAGTCGTAGGCGAGGAATTGTCTAGCCCTCTGCGAAATGACTGCAGGGGAAGGCGTATAGGCCTTCAGGTAGTAGTAAGTGATGCCGAGCGTCTGTTGAGCACCAGGCTTGAGCGGCGTAGGTAATTGAATACGGTAGTATTGAACGTCACTAATATGTCAAGTTAGCGCCATCATCTCGGTATGAAGCTTGAATAAACTACCTGTTGGCGTCGTATTCGACGGTCTCGACCACAAACGGCCCTGCGTTCGCGTCCTTTCGATCCTTGACCTCGAAACCTCCTACACGAGGCAGCTGTTCAGTGGTGAATGGCACATAGTACTCTGTCTGTGGCTCCTTCGCAACGTTCTCAACAAGGACGTTAATCTGTTCTTTGACGTAATTCTTCTCGAGGGAGATGACGTGTACCAAATTGGCGTTCTGGAAAACCTGTGGAGGCTTGAAGTCGGCAGGAAGGATGATCTTTGATGTCTTGGACTCGGTGCTTGCGCCAGCGAGTGCGGCGGAGACCAAGCTAAAGAGCACCGTAGTAATGGCGAACGGCTTCATGATGACGGCTCGGGTGAAGATTTACTCATCAATTGAGTAGATCCAAAGCTGTCAGGTATGAAAAAGATTCGTGGCCGTGTGCCGAGGAGAATTGTGGACAAGGAAAGTTTGGTTGATGCAAGCTCAACTCTCTCGACACCTTAACTTCGCAGCACTCCTGAGACAGCTCTCCAAAAAGCATACGTTGCACGTCAGCGGGAGCTTCAGGGTAGGCCAGGCTGCGCAGCCAATAAAAACGTGGCTAGATTGGTGAGACGGGAGAATCGTAGCGCCGGACCCGGGCCGGTATGCTAGCTTTATGTGGGAGATCCATTGTTACCATTTCAATGGGGCTACTGTGCAGAGACAATTGGGCGGGCAGGCGGGCTGTCGAATGCTTGTGGCGCTAGGTAGAGGTGCCAACAAGCTTCGAGGTACCTGACTGGCAGAGGAGTCAAGTACCTTGCACTGGGGAACTCCCCACGTACTATGTGGCTTACTGTGACCTGACATCATGTTACCAAGCTCGAGCTATCAAGTCAACGCGGCTAACCCCCATAGTTTATTACGACACAGCGATTAAGAGAAGATGTATGCGTATAGTTAGTCGGGGTATCATGATATTATGACCCTTCTCTAGTAGTTGTATTTATTTTAGAATAAAATTATAACTTGGGATAAGCGGTTGAGATATATTCGTGTTGCGTGACTATTAACTTAGTAGCCACTAGACTGTCTCCTCCAACGGCCCGACAAGAGCTCAACACCAGGGCCGTAATCGAGGGGAAGGGAATTCAAATCCACACTCTCAGACCACACCGGTGCTCTAAGCGTGAGGCAGCTAAAGTTGAATCAAGACCAGCTTCAAAGCTGGAGGTGTCTTTTTGCTTATTTTGCTTTGTGATGAAGCGGTCAATGCGTAGGCAACTAGAAGCAGCTGCAGGTATTGATTACATAGATTATTAGTACTAACGTACATGTTGCATGTAGGTGAGATAGTTGAGAGTCGAGAATCCAAAGACAAGACATTTGGCGGGGACTTGAGGATGAGCTGGGACTGGTCAATTGGTCATGAGATCTGTAATAAAGTACATGTTAACATCCTCATGCATGTAGATGTACTTTAATTCTGGCCGATTAGTGACCTGAGGCTCCCTGCGCATCTTTCGTTTAACGGCTTCTACTCGCTGAGCGAGGACCCAGCCGCCTCCTACTGCCTCACAGCCAAACGTTGAGTTAGCCTCTGCAGCTACCTACGTAAGGTGCTATCTGCTCCACCTACCTCCCTCCATCCTGTCCTGTCCCATAACTTATCTGGGTTGGCCTGACCTGTGCTACTTTAAAAACCCCTTGCCTCCCCCTACCTCGACCTGCTGCTATCAATTGCTTTATACCTACCTATACCAGCCTCTTCTCTGTTTCGTTCCGTTCCTGAAAATCCTCCCAACCTAAACGCGCTCCTGTTCAACGCCAACAAGAGCTTACCCCGCCAAACCCGAACCCCGCCAAATCAGACATACCTCACCAAAATGGTCGGTCTTGGTCCTCGTCGCCCTCCCTCCCGAAAGGGTACGTATGCCCAATTGCTTGTTTCGATACTTCTTGTGTATTCCTCTTGTGCCGCCAAGATCGATGCCTTGTGGTTTGAATGCACCGATTGTACTTTTGCCAGTTATTGCTTGTTTGAGATACTGCCATGGTGGGGCAGAACCAGCAAAAATGAGCCGCAATGACGATGTTGGTTCCATCAGTCCTCACCGTGGGGTTAGACGTCAGAAGCAAGACGAAGCCCTCCATGATTTCACAGAGATCGCGATATTGAGAAAGCCAGCAGTACAGGATCGAGAGACCATGCCATTGACATTTCGAGCTTGTCCAAATGCCGGCTTCTACTATGGTGGCAGCCAGTTTGTGGAACTGTGACATTCATGCTTAAAGAAGAAAAGAGCCGCCAGAGGTGGTGTATTACGTGAGGCCGGCATCTATAGCAAGCATCTCGATCTGCCAGCTGGCAAACACCGTCCTACTGTCATGGTGTAGGCGCGGTACTTGGCAGTGTCTCTGCTGCACTAAAGCTAGAATGCGCTTCTCTTGGCAATCTCCCTTTCCCCAGACCCGTTCCTTTGGTTTTCTTGTAGCTACACTCCAAAGAGAAAATAACCACCAACGTCAAAAACCAGTTGCTAATGGTAATCATGACAGGATCCATGGCCGATGTCCCCAAGGACCTCGCTGAAGAGATCAACAAGCTTGAGAATCTCTTCACGGTACAGCCCAACAAGCTCAAGGAGATTACCAACCATTTCGTTTCTGAACTCGCCAAGGGTATGTTGCGCACGCAGAGGAACATCCTGAGATATGAGCTAATATGAAGCAGGTCTCAGCGTTGAGGGTGGTAGCATTGTGAGTTCAACATGCTGCACTTCAAATCCTGTTTCTAATGCATTCGATAGCCTATGAACCCTACCTGGGTCATGTCATACCCCGATGGCTACGAAACCGGCACCTACCTGGCCCTCGACATGGGCGGCACCAACCTGAGAGTGTGCCAGATCACGCTCACTGACGAGAAGTCCGAGTTCGACATCATCCAATCCAAGTACCGCATGCCCGAGGAGCTCAAGTCTGGCACCTCTGAGGAGCTTTGGGAATACATTGCCGAATGTCTCTACCAGTTCCTTGAGACACACCACGGAGACTGCACAAAGTTGGAGAAGATCCCTCTGGGTTTCACATTCTCGTACCCCGCCACCCAGAACTACATCGATGAGGGTATCCTCCAGCGATGGACCAAGGGCTTCGACATTGACGGCGTCGAGGGTCAGAACATTGTTCCCATGTTCGAGGAGGCCTTGAAGTCTCGGGTATGTTGGATCGACCTCGAAGATAACAATGACTTACTGACCACGGTATACAGGGCGTTCCCATCAAGCTTGCCGCTATCATCAATGATACTACCGGCACATTGATTGCCTCCGCCTACACCGATACTGCCATGAAGATCGGTTGCATTTTCGGCACAGGTTGCAACGCCGCATACATGGAAGACTGCGGCTCAATCCCTAAGATTGCCGACCTGAATCTCCCTGCCGATCTGCCTATGGCCATCAACTGCGAGTGGGGAGCTTTCGACAATGAGCATAAGGTCCTTCCCCGAACTCCCTACGATGTCATCATTGACAAGGAGTCTCCTCGCCCTGGACAACAAGCCTTTGAGAAGATGATCGCTGGTCTCTATCTTGGCGAGATTTTCCGACTCATTCTCGTCGACCTTCACGACAACAAGTCTATCCACATCTTTGAGAACCAAGACATTGCTCTCCTCCGCAAGCCTTATTCTCTTGATGCCTCCTTCCTGTCTGCTATTGAGGAGTACGTTGAAATAGATATCCTGATACTACGAGCGCAGCTAACCTGATGTTCTAAGGGACCCCTGGGAGAACCTGTCCGAGACAAGCGACCTCTTCAGCAAGAAGTTGAACTTGAAGTGCACACAGCCCGAGCTTGAGCTTATCCGCAGAACTGCCGAGCTCATCGGCACACGAGCTGCCCGCCTCTCGGCCTGTGGCGTTGCTGCTATCTGCAAGAAGAAGAACTACCAATCTTGCCACGTCGGTGCTGACGGTTCCGTGTTCAACAAGTACCCCCACTTCAAGGAGCGTGGTGCCAAGGCTCTGCGGGAGATTCTCGACTGGCCCGAGAAGACCAACAAGAAGGACGAGGACCCCATTGAAGTCCTGACTGCCGAGGACGGTAGCGGCGTCGGCGCCGCCCTGATTGCCGCCCTGACGCTTAAGCGCATCAATGAGGGCAACATGGCGGGTATCCTTCACCCTGAGAACTTCAAATAAATTCAAAGCGGAATCGATTAAGAAAAGGCGTGAGGTAGGCATCAAGGTTTAAGAATGGACCGGAAAATAAAGACAGGCGTGTACTTGAATCATAGCACGAATAGAGACAAGGGGACGTTAAAGGACTACCGAAAAGCGGGTATGTCACAGACAAGCCCCCTAGTTCCTGTTGATGGATATATATATGTACGTTTAACCCATAAATGTGCAGATAGGTAATCGGTATTCTGTGAAGTAAGTTAGCTTGCTCTAAATGATGGCTACCATCGGGGAGGCAGCGGCTCATCAACATGCGTTTTGGTTCAATCAAGGCTGTAGACAGCCTGTTAAAGGTACCAATACCATATCGATGAGCTGCTGCCCACCCGAAGGACTTACTATCCAGGGTCCAGTAGCGTCTTCGTACGCCCTCCCATTCTCCCTCGCCGGCCTTTTCTAGACCAGACATGTCCACATCGCTCTCTTCCCATTCAACGTCAAGACCGGCATCAGCACACTGCATCTCGACTACCTTGGTGTATACATCGTAACAGATTTTTCTGTCGGCTCCAAGTCCGTTGAAGAAGCTGAACTTGCCTTCTTGGTCCATGATACCGATGATGCATTCGGAGAAGAAGTAGCGCAGCTGTGAGTAGTCTTCACCGAAGGTATCAAAGTAGATAGCATCGTAGATCTCGCCATCTTCAAGTAGCTTGGGCACAATGTCCTGCCACTTGCCCTTGTGAACCTTGAAGGCACCCTCTTCAGGTCCGCTCTTCTCCCAGCTGGGGCCGAACTTGGACTCGTCCTTGGATAGGTGCTCGAGAACACTGGGGTGTGCCTCGATAATGTGGTGGCGCGAGGGCTTGAGCTCTGTGAACATACCATCGACAATGCCCATACCAAAACCAATGTTAAGGATGCGCTTACCCGGAGCTGAATCTGGGATAAGAGCGGCAACGGAACGGCGCATGATGTCCGTCTCCCAGGCCATCATGACACCATTAAGATCGGAATCCACAAGCTTGGCATCGTCGTATACCAGTTTCGAGTTGAGATACTCCTCGCTTGTGACTTGCTTCTCTTTCGCATCAGGGGGGATGAACTTGGGTTCTTCTACGGTAGGTTCGACGTCCTCGGTGGAAACTAGCTGAGGAGCCTCGTCGTCGTCGTCCTGCTGGATCTCCATTTCCTCGTCACCATCCTCTGAGCCAGATGACAGCTCCTCATAATCTCCCATGAGAGCGAACAGAAGCTCTGCTCGAACTCCAGCCTCGAGACAAAGCCGGTAAAGAGACTTACGGCCTAGTCTGAGGGCAAGACAGCCGGGTGTCTCATTGTTGCTGTCGACATCGTTCCAGATGGCACCCTGAAGGAACAGATCATGGACTATATCCTTGGCCTCCTCAACTGAGCCGTCTTCCTCCTGACCGTCATCATCGGGGGAAGCAGGCCCGCAAGCACG
The DNA here is from genome assembly GCA_002093855.1 of Fusarium praegraminearum. Taxonomy (NCBI): domain Eukaryota; kingdom Fungi; phylum Ascomycota; class Sordariomycetes; order Hypocreales; family Nectriaceae; genus Fusarium; species Fusarium praegraminearum. The sequence continues at coordinate 292,145 of LXHY01000017.1, read as the reverse complement.
GATGGCTGCATGCAAGGGTGTCTCTCCAGTCTTGGGGTCCTGGGCAGCGACCTTGCCAGTTGTTTTGAGGAGCTCCTTCAAGCCACTCCTGTCATGACCCCAAGCATGGTAGAGGACTTCCCTAATTTCTTCAGGGCAATCGGATGATATGCGCGCCGGCATGGAGTCATTGATTTTGGATGTCGTTGCGGCCATTGTGACTTGACTTATGGAGGGGCTTAGTACCTAGGTAGTCAACATCAAAAAATTTAAAAAAATGTGTCGCGGGGTTATTTGGAGGGGCACATAAGCCTTGGAGATGGTTGGACAAGTCCATACATAGCAGGGTGTCAGAAAAGTTAGCCACTGGAGCTGCAGAAGGACAAAATTAGTAAGTTATTTTATGCTATATAGACCATAATATTAGTTTATTTATTTTTGCACCTTGAAGCTCAGAGGTAATCTTTTCTGCTACCCACTTGACAAGACGCAGCAAGGATGCAAGAACGGTTACACCCGTCTAGGCATTTGCCTAGGTACCCAATAATGGATGTAGTGAGATCAGTTGAGCCGATTTCCCGAGTATCGAATCGAGGCAGGATAAGTCCCCAATCTGCCAGATTCGTGCAAGTTGACGGGGCAGAGACTTGGAGAACACGGACTTGATTGTCGAATTTGATACCGAGCGAGCCTCATCTATGCTCCACCGAGCATCCCCCAGTCCAATTGACCCATGCACTTCACTGTAGCAGGCCATGTTGACTCGATGCAGGCTGGTGGCTTGTTGATTTGATTTGGCTTGATGCACTTACACGTGCATAAAAGGATGAACCTGGGTGATGCAGATGCAGTGCCTCGAGGTATAGTGCTTGCTGACTGGCTAGACATGCCAGATCGAACCATTTATGAACCAATAGTTTGTGCTCGCATACAGTTCGTGTTAATTGTCCAATCTGTGCCTGGAAGAATGACGCTCTACTACCTTGAATCCGTGATGGGGATGAAAGAACGGCCGCTAAAAACTCAGCGGGCCCTGTTGTCTTCAGAGCCAGTTTTCTCACCTACGTTTCCCTGGCCACCCACTGACCTATTTGTAGTGACGTGCACGTTGCTACAGGCGATAGTATGATTCGTCAATGCGCTGAGACTCAGAGCTGTCTCGAACCTGAGCTTGAACCCGGGACAACGCCAACTAAGCCAGGATTGGCTTTTAGCTCCACATAACGCGCGACCTAAAGTCTGTTGATCGAGACCGACGATAACAAGCGTCCAAGAAATCAATCCGAGGCAGGGAAACCTTGACATTTTTCGTACCGTAACCAAACTTATCTGCACTGGTCACTTTACGGTTGGTCGTCAGCTGTCTTCTGCATCACGAACCGATAATTCCTGCCGTCTGCCGCCTTCCGTCTCGTCGCCAGCCCTGGACTTTCCTCCTCTTAACCTTGGGTATTACACCAAAACATTGTCTCGCTCTCCTCTTCTTGTTACTATCTCCAGGTAAGCAACCGTAACAAGACCAAGACTTGCTTCTTGCGCCACCAGCATCTATCCATTCATCAATTGCTTAATCCATTTCTCGCCCGTTGAAACTCAATCCCACGGATGTTGCATCCTGTTTCTTCAATGCGCACATGCTGATCGTTCAGGACCTCAAGACTCGTTCCAGAACTTGGCTCAGCACCCGTTCGGGCAATAGACCAACAGTCCGACCCGGCGTCGTCGTCATGAAGTTCGGAGAGCAACTTCGCTCTAGCGTTATCCACGAGTATCAGTGGTACTATATCGATTACGATGGTTTGAAGGATGAGCTCAAACGGTCTACTGGCCCTATCAAAGCCTCAGGCAAAGGCCCCGAATGGACCGAAGATGATGAGACACGCTTCGTCGGCAAGCTCGAGGTCGAGTTAGAAAAGGTTCACACAAAGCAAAAGGTGAAGGCTATGGAGATTGCCCGTCGCATTGCTGTGAGCGAGCGCGAAGTAAAAGAAGTTGTTGGCCGTCTTAATGAGCGCGGTCTTGGTGAGAACGGCCCTACCGAGGAAGAGTTTATGCTGCTTGAGGAGGATCTCAGCGATATCATTGCCGATGTCCACGACCTCGCCAAGTTTGTCCAGCTTAACTATACCGGCTTTTACAAGATCATTAAGAAGCACGATGTAAGTCACCACCCTTTACAGATTCTATGTAGCGACTGTCTAACTCGACGCCCAGAAAATGACCGGATGGCACCTGAAGCCCGTTTTCGATAGCCGACTTAAAGCCAAACCCTTTTACAAGGAAAACTACGATGCTTCCGTCATCAAGTTATCCAAGCTTTACGACCTCGTCCGGACTCGTGGAAACCCCGTCAAGGGTGACAGCGCTGCCGGCGGAGGCCAGGCCAGTTTCATCCGTCAAACGACCAAATACTGGGTCCATCCCGATAATGTGACAGAGTTGAAGCTTATCATCCTGAAGCACTTACCCGTTCTTGTCTTCAATGCCAACAAGGACTTCGATCCCCAGGATTCAGCTATTACGTCGATTTACTACGACAACCCCGATAAATGGGACTTGTACGAAGGCCGACTGAAGAAGACCGAAGGCGCCGAGGCACTTCGACTGCGATGGTATGGTGGCATGAAGACCGAGACTATTTTCGTTGAGCGCAAAACACATCGAGAGGATTGGACTGGTGAAAAGTCTGTCAAGGCTCGATTCTCCATGAAGGAGAAGAACGTTAACGCATACATGAAAGGAGAGCTTCTCCCTGCCGCCATCTTTGAGAAGGCGCGCAAGGAAGGTAAGAAGCCTGAAAAGGCCATTGCTGAGGACGAGCGATTAGCGTCCGAAGTCCAGTACTCGGTGCTCAAAAAGGGTTACAAGCCCGTGTGTCGATCTTTCTACAACCGCACTGCGTTCCAGCTTCCCGCCGATGCTCGAGTTCGAATCTCCCTCGATACGGAGCTCACAATGGTGAGGGAAGATAACCTCGATGGCCGCACTCGTTGTGGAGACAACTGGAGACGTATGGACATTGGTATCGATTACCCCTTCTCGCAGCTGCCTGCTGAAGATGTTGAACGATTTCCTTATGCTGTTCTGGAGGTTAAGCTCCAGACTCAGGCTGGACAAGAGCCTCCTGAGTGGGTTCGGCAGCTTATTTCATCTCACCTGGTCGAGGCTGTTCCTAAATTCTCAAAGTTCATCCACGGCACGGCGACTCTGTTCCCTGACAGGATTGACCTCCTGCCTTTCTGGATGCCACAGATGGAAACCGACATCCGCAAGCCTGTTACCCACGACTTCGGTATTCGACGACCTGGCCTCTCAGGAACGACAAACACATCTGATGATGAGGACGATTTGGACTCTGATGATGAGGAAGCTGTGGGTTCTGGTCGCAATGGTACTAATGGTACTAACGGAACTAATGGTACCAACGGGGAGTCGAGCGCGCAAGGCGCCATCAGACGCCGAGGTCCCACAGCTGCGGATGTGGAGGGTCAAATAACCGACATGCCTGATGTAAACGAAGACTGTCTTTACGATTCCGACGATGAGTATGATGAGAATTACGAACTGGAAGTCGCCAAGCGCGAAGGCGGCTGGCGCTACTACTCGACTCTGTTCTCCACCAAGGGTCGACGCATTGGACAGACTTTGGGTCGACATGCGGTTGTTGCACTCAAGGCAGCCATACCCGCACCTCGCAGTACTGCAGTCCCACGCAGCGAGCGACTGCAAGGTTTGTTTGGAAACGACACCATTCAGAACAAGAAATTCAAGGCGCCTCCTGGCAAGAAGATATACGTGCCCGTGCGAGTCGAGCCCAAGGTCTACTTTGCGGCCGAGAGAACCTTTTTGGGATGGGTAAGTGAGATCCTATCAGCTATATGCAACACAGTGACTAATATGACATTGCAGCTCGAATTCTCTATCTATATTGGCACCATTGCTGTAACTTTGCTCAACTTTGGTAGTCATCCTACGCCAGCTCACTTCTGGGTGGCAGGCGTCTTTACACTGCTCGCCATTATGAGTCTTTGCTATTCCGTTTTGACATACCTCTACAGAAGCCAAGGAATTCGATCTCGCAAGGTTGTCAAGTTTTACGACCGCTGGGGGCCTAGTGCACTCTGTGGAGCTCTTTTCATCGGTGTGGCTCTCAACTTTGCGTTTGAAGGCAGAGAGAGGAACCTCTGGTAGAGATCAAGAGTTATTGTTTAGCTGGCCATTTGTATACTGTGTTGCTTGAAGCGGTTATTGGGAAGTAGTCATGATAAGCACGGGTAGGAGTAATCAATCAGCCTTTGTCGGTTTTTTTCTTTGTGTATTCTATAGCAAGGAGATGGAAAAGAAGTCATTAGAGGGTTAGGCGATATTCGAAATAAAAGCGTTATTGTCCAATTATCTTTGGCCAAGTCAGTATATGCTTAAGATAGTCAACTCGGCTCTTCGTATTACCTTGTTAGACCTTACCAGCATGTCTCCGCATCAGCACGGAGCTGCAATACGTGTTGCACCTGTCCATCTGCTTTAGCTCAATGGAGCCCCATGTATGGTTGACGCTAAATGAATTCAACGCCAAGGCCATTGAGCTCCAATCTGCCATCTCGTAAGCCTCAGTTCTAGACCATGGTCTCTGGGCAGGTTGTCGGCTGTCTATAGTCGGCGCCGCCAACGTACTTGATCATGTGGCGCTGGATGAACCATCAATGCTTCTAAAGCCCACAGAGGATGGGATGAGGCTGAGAAATACTGAAAGAAGGGCGTCAGTATGACATTGTGCAACGGCATGACGAGTTCTGTGGTGCATATATAAGTCGGGAGGGGGTCAGTCGTTTCACGATAGTTTTCTCTGTGACTACCACACCAATCCCATCCCTGCCTCAAGTCCTTCATCCTCTGGATATCATCCGTCATGACAATTTTAAAGACTGAATCCGAGTTTGGACATGCGCCGCCGCCGCAGACTCCCTACAGTGTTATAACAAACCTTCCCGGATGGGACGTCGCCAAAGCTATTCGTGATGGTGATCATACCCCTATGAAGAGAGTGGTTCATATCTACCCTCGCTTTGTGGCCACACACTATGCTGCCCAGGTAAAGCAATCGATCCTTCCCTTGCTTTTAACTATACTGATAAGTGAAGCTTGGTAACGAGATTGTAAAACACGTTGGCCATGCTGGTAAGGCCGCGCTGGTCTATCTTAGCGCTGCGATATGGCCGTATACTCTTCATCACGTCACCCACTCAAACCGCGGTGAAAGTCATCTAGAGGAACACGACGTGACATTCAAATGTATCGATATAGCTGGTCATCGGCTATACGTGACTCTCTTTGATCCCATGAAAATGCCCGTCATGATGCTTACTTGGCAGAATCCTGGCCTGGGGATCTCTCTTCGTGGAGCCGAGCAGCTCCTCAAGGGCATAGACACCATCAAGGAAGTGTCCTTGGAAGTTGGAATGGAAAAATCACCTTCGCCGAGCTGGACTCCTGAGAGTGAGATTCATGATGCTCTCCGAGGTAGGATCGTTGAACTTCTTCATCGTGCCCCTAGAGATGCAGACAAGGTCAAGTGCACTCCCAAAGATGTATTTCTGTACCCGACGGGAATGGCTGCCATTTTTTACTCAAATACTCTATTGACGAAATATCGTCCTGGCACTGTTGTTGTTCTTGGCGTCGTCTTTCACAATACATATCACCATCTCGTCGAAGAGTGCCCACAAGGGATGAAGCACTTTGGGAGAGTTGATTCAGACGGTATTTCTTCGTTGGAAAACTGGTTAAAGGGGGAGAAAGATGCGGGTAGGCCTGTGAGTTATGTCTTTGTCGAAGTTCCTGGAAACCCAACATTGGATACTCCCGACACTGCTCGTTTGAAGATGCTTGTAAGTTGACTCTGCCGTGCCAGTATTGGACCATGTACACTGACTCCCTATAGTCGGAGGAATATGACTTCTTCCTCATTGTTGACGACACAATCGGTGGCTTCGGAAACATAGACGTCCTTGGTAACTCAGACATTCTATTGTCATCTATCACAAAGTCCTTCAGCGGTTATGCCAACGTCATGGGCGGTTCAGTCGTTCTCAACCCTCTGTCTTGTCATTACCAGTCTCTCCATTCTTTATTTAGTGGCTCGCACCATAACGAACTGTTCATTGCAGACGCACAGGTGCTATTATCCAATTCGAACGACTTCCTTGACAGAACAAGGATTCTCAACCGAAACGCTCTCGCTATGGCAGAGTTCCTTCACGAGGCTGTATTCTCCCCCAACTCTCCTGTCGTTAATGTGCAGTATCCGAGCCTTCTGGATAGTAAAGCAAACTACGACGCTATCCTACGACGAGGGACACCAGAGCTTCCGGAACCAGGGTATGGATGTCTCCTGACCGTCGAATTCTCTAGTGTTGAAGCAGCTGTAGCCTTCTACAACAGGGCAGGATTTTACCCGAGTCCTCATCTCGGAGGCCATGTCACGATCATGTTCCCGTATAACATGATTGTCTTTAGCAAGAAATCGGAAGAGAGGGCATATATGGATGAGTTGGGAGTCAGAGAAGCAAGCGTACGTATTTCAGCCGGGCTAGAGAGTGAAGAGGATTTGATCGATACCTTAAGAGATGCGCTTCAGGTAGCTACAAAGCTCGACGAAAGGATGAGGAAGGGATAGTAGGGATGAATTGATCTTGAATTTGCATGGAATTTTCAGAATTAATCAAACTTAACGTTTTAACATCTATCTATCCGCATATATGCCAAACGCCTGACCCTGCCTGGGGTTCTCCGACATGCTCTAACCCTATAGTAGTAACTTTCATCATCTTGTCTACATGGTATATCATTCAACATTGACAATACGTCTCGCCGCATCACATTTATGCAACGTTCACCCTGCGGATGGTCCTTCTTGCGCCTTCGCCCATAATCATGAGGGCGTTCTCAGCCTCCAGAGCCCTCATCACTTCGTTGAATTCGGATGGCTCAACAGGAATGCTGGCACCCTCGCTCAGTCGGCGAGCAACGTCGCCCCATCGAACCGTGTTGCCTCCAGCCGTCATGTCATCCAAGAGATGCAGAATGGCAGTACGGAGCTCCTCGCGGCGCTTGCGATCAGCGGCACTGGTTCCCTCGGTGAGAAGACTCATGTCAATGCGGCCATTAGCGTCTGTGGCAGCAGTCTTCAAAGCGCTCTGAATAAGACGGTTGGCCTCGCGGACATCGTCGCGAGTAACTGTTTCGGCGAGGCGCATCTTGGCATGGGCTTCAGCCAGACGGATCATACTCTCGAGTTGACGGGTTGTAGCAGTGATACGCTTGTCGGCAGAACGGACATCCTGCCCGAGAGCGCGCATGGCAACGTAGCATTCTACTAGCTCTTGGGCAGCCTCCTGGGTGATGACAGGCTGGATCTTGGATCGCGCATAAGAGATGTAGAGGGTCAAGAACTCAACGGGCAGGATATCGTTGTCAGTGGGAGCCGATTGAGGCTTGTCCTCGAGGTAAAGAGACAGAAGATGCTTGGCCAGGCGACGGTCATTCTTCTCATTGGCAGTGTCCAGCATAAGATACACAAGATCAAATCGAGAGAGGAGTGTGGGGGGAAGGTCGATGTTCTGAGGAACAGGGAGGTCGGGGTTGTAACGACTGCCGATAGGGTTGGCTGAGGCGAGAATGCTTGTTCGCGCGTTGAGAGTGGTGATAATTCCAGCCTTGGCAACTGAAACAGTCTGTTGCTCCATCACTTCGTGAAGTACTGAGCGGGTGGCATCCGACATCTTGTCGAACTCGTCAATACAGCAGACACCACCATCTGACAAAACAAGAGCTCCAGACTCAAGGACGAGTTGTCTTGTCTCGGGGTCGCGCGTGACGTAGGCAGTCAAACCTACGGCGGATGATCCCTTACCACTAGTGTAAACACCACGAGGAGCAATCTTGTGCACGTACGAGAGCATTTGCGACTTGGCTGTCGAAGGATCGCCACAAAGGAGGACATTAATGTCACCTCGGTATTTGGGGCTTCCACCCTTCTGGAACGACTTGTTGGTACCACCAAAGAGTTGCAGCAGAATACCTTTCTTGACATCGTCCATTTCGTAGATCGAAGGGGCCAAAGAACGAGAGAGAAGGTCGTAAATATCATCACGGGCGGCTGTCTCTCGAATCTTTTCCTCGTCCTCGATGCTGATCTTCCGTGTCTCTTCGATGCCATTCTCTCCAGCTTCAGCATCCTCCTCGCCGGCAATTCCGAGAGTTGATGGGTCAGCGCCCATGCGCCTCTTGTCGACCTTCTGAATATGCAAAACGTCGACATAAGTTTTGTGGACGCTCTTGACGGCACGCTGGTTAGGGTTGACGCGAACAGGACTGACGCGGAATATACCAGTCAGCTCAACACGGTCACCAGCTTTACAGAAATCAACGAGCTCATTGTAAACGCAAACAGAGACTGAATGAGGTGTCTGGCCGGCAGGTACCGCATCAGGCGTCTCCTGAAGCTTGATAACTTGCTTGTCTTCAAACGAACATCGATTATGAATGATAAGCATGGAGTTCTTGGACTTGCAGATTTCACGGGGGCACTCGGTAGGTTCACGAATCTTGCCACGGTCGAGGCCAACGTTGACAGAATGGTTGCAAACATTGCAACGGAAGAAAGCATCCTTCATGTCAGGAATAACAGGGGTTGTACGAATGACGAGACCCTTGATGCTGATGAGGCGGTCCATATCTAACAGATGTCAGTCACATGCATGATACATTTGTAGAAATGTTGCTTACCAGAAGGGTTCAGATCTCGCAGATTAGTTGTCTTGTCCAATCCGAAAGGTCGGAGAACATAGATAGATGAAGCCACCTGGTCCTCCAGAGAAGCTTGCTGCTGATCAGGCTGTGCTCGAGGCGTGGGTGCCTCCTCCGGTCTGTCTGAGCTAGGGAAATTAGGCTCAGAGCTCTGTGTGCTGTGCTGAGAAGCCTGGTGGCCGGCAGTACTCTGAGAACGATTTCTCATGGTCTCTGTTCGAGCAATCTCAACCATCATATCGTGAACAGACTGATCCATGACAGGCACTATTTCTTGAGGGTAGGCCTGAATTTGATGCCACAGCTTTCGTGTAGGTGGGTAAAGGTTCAAGTCGGAGATGTCGAGGTAAAGCCTTGTTGTTCCAAGAAGCAGCATGTTCTCCAGAGCCTCCCAGTACGGTTTCAATTCCGCATCAGGATCTTCCCGAACGTCTTCGTCGGACGCACCATCGCGATACATACGATATTTCTGTGTAAAGTTGCGGAGAAAGTCCTTGAATGAGGCGAAGGTATCGTCGATGGAAACAGTCGTACCCCAAATAAGACTCTGACCTTGTCCTCCAAGAACGTCGGCTTCTGAGGTGTTTGGGTCTCTGTTTACGAATGAGGCGACATCGGATCCATCAGTTGGACCCTCACGAACCACACGACCAACGTCGTCAAGAATAACCCGACGAGAAGCACGAGGTGTTCTTGCTGCGTCGGAGTTGATATCACCTCGGCGGTGAGGCGCAGGTGAGCCAATCTGTGAGCCCACGAATAGTCCACTTGCTTCACTTCGAAGCTCCGACTGATGTCGTAGTGATCTTCCGGGGCTTGAACTGGGATCATAGCGAACAGGAGAAGATCCTATACTTGTCAGTCTCGTGACGACTATGTCTGGTTTTGTTATTTCTCACCTCCGTGGTAGGCAGGGGTTGTTGGGTTAGCTCGGGGTGTTCGTTGAGGATCAATGGCGCTTTGGCTCTCTGTCATCTGGCGAAAAGGCGAGCTAGGAATATTGCTGCGAGCTTGGGTGCTCTGGCTGCCTGTCATCTGCGCAAATGGTGAGGAAACACCTCCGGGGAGGTCATTCTGACCGCTGGGTCCTGGTGACGAAGACGGGTAAGGAAGAGGACTCGAAGGGACCTCTAGCTGCGAGTTTCCTGGACCAGAAGCCTGGTTTGGTTCAGGATTACGACCAGAACGGCGAGGAGTCGCTGAGCTGCGTGTCGACCTTTTCGTAGGAGACGACATGGTGGAATATGTTATGTTTTGCGAATTGTACAAGTGAAGCTAAAGAAAGACAAGTTGGCTTGACCCTTGTCTCCTGCCACTGTTGACGTTCGAAATTGGTAGTGAAAACGAGGGGGAGGGGATTGGCTGGGTGACGGAGTCGCGTCTCCTATTTCCTGCGCGCGTAAAGTGCTTTACGCGAGACAGGAACAAGGGAAGGAGCTGCGATAAGATAAGAGGTAGCGGAGCGGTCAAACGTTGCTTCCGGCATCCCTCGTCGCAGTGTGGCATCGCTGGCATCTGTATCTGGAGGGGCCACCAGCACTTACAAGCTACCGAACAATACAACAAACCGCAACCATGTCTCCAGGAATGACCCTTTTCGCGGTTCAGGCTGTCCTGATCCTCAGCACAGAGGACGGCTCCAGGATATTTGCAAAGTACTTCCAGCCGCCTCACTCAGCACCCAATGGTACATTTACCCTCCCCTGAGCTTCCCTCGCTATAATACCACTGGGCGCAACGACAGCTGACAACTGTTCTGAACAGCTCCCTCAAGCGCCTCAGCCAACCCCTACTCCGATGTCAAGGCGCAAAAGGCTTTCGAGAAGGGTCTTATTGAGAAGACTGCCAAGCAGACCGGCGACATTATTCTCTACGACAACAGAATTGTGCTGTACAAGATGGAGTCAGATGTCATGATGTACGTTGTTGGCAGTGTCGACGAGAACGAGATTCTGCTGTACAATACCATTCTTGCTATGCGAGACTCTCTTCATCTGCTCTTTAAGTAAGTTGGCATTTTACAAGCTTGCGCTTTGTTTTGCAGCACTAACACGATCACTACAGGCAATCCGTCGATAAGAGAACAATCGTTGAGAACTACGACCTCGTTTCACTCGCAATTGACGAGATTGTCGACGACGGCATCATTCTCGAGACCGACCCCACCATCATCGTCCAGCGTGTCAGCCGAGCACCCACACAGGACATGCCTGTTGGTCGCATCGATCTTAGTGAACAGGGCGTCAACAACCTGGCACAGCTAGGAAAGTCGAAATTGGCGGATTGGCTTCGACAGGGTCTGTAAAGGGGATGAAATGGTCACGTCTAGAGATTCAGGAGTTTTGTCGTTATTCTAGCGCCGCATGCAAACCAAAATTCAAAAGAGGAAGATACCGCGCCATTGGTTTGGTTTGGCTTGGTCTGGCTGATACAGGGCCAAGGAAGAAAGAAAGGGCTTTTCAATACAGGGTGATGGTGTTCTAATTGATATGATCATTCATGCTCTAGTCTCCGACGCCGCTTTGCGGAGCCGATTCATGACCGCTGCTGCGATGTCACTTTTATCCTCTATACCATCCACAAAAATGGTGTCTGCGCCTCTTCGATCGAAATCCCTTAGCGCAGCAAAGAGACCTCGCGCGATTCCTTCAGTGCCTTGGCCCAAGTCGATATCCAGGATTGTTCCTATGATTTTCTCCTCATCGTCGAATAGATCGCCTTCGTATACTTGGAATGGCGAATCATCCTGTTCGTCGGTGGCTTTCACGTCGGTAAGATGGTGAAAGTTGGCGCATCGGAGTCCGGCCCCTGATTTCCATCTTTGAGTGCGAATAACACCGATCTTTCTTCTCTTTCGATCACCGTTTGTAGCATGGCCATTGACTGCCTCATCGGCTACCTTAAAGTCTGACAGGGCGATTCCATTAACCCCCTTTTCGAAACTTGCCTCATAGAGCACTACTGTAGCCTTGGGGCTATAATGCTTGTACTTCATGCCCGGTGCTCGCGGCGCTGCCTTTCCTTCTTCACTCTTATCTTTGTAAGCTATCGTTGCGTTTTTCCAGCCAGGGCAGGTTCGTAGCTCGTCCATTCCAATGCCACCAGGGCGGAGTACAACGGGAGGATCGCATAAACCGTCCACTACAGTACTTTCAACACCAACTTGGCAGTGTCCTCCATCCAAAATGAGTTCGATTCTTCCGTCGAGGTCGTCCTTCACGTGCTGAGCAGCCGTGGGCGAAGGCTTGGTGGAGGCGTTGGCAGAGGGCGCTGCCAGGGGTACACCAGCAAGCTTGATGAGGGAGAGAGCAAGGGGCGAAGAAGGCATTCGTACGCCAAATGTTTTTAACCCTGCAGTCACTTCAGGCGCCAGCTTTGACGGAACGGGATTGGGAAGTAAAATGGTCAAAGGTCCAGGCCAGAATCTCTCTATTAACGCCCTGTAACGTTCCGGTATGGGATCTTGAGTTTCGTCTGTGTGACCAATGTACTGTCGCAACATGTCCAGGTCGCAGACATGTGAGATGAGAGGGTTGTCCGAAGGTCTTCCCTTCGCAGAGTAAATTCCCTTGACTGAAGGTGTCCGAGTAGCATCTGCACCGAGGCCATAAACAGTCTCGGTAGGAAAGGCAACAGGAGTATCCGTGGTTCGTAGCTCGTGGGCCGCATCTTCCAGTGCCTTGAGAGCTGCCTTGTTCTCACAGTCAATCTCCCAAGTGTCCAGCTTAGCAAGACCACGGCCAGGTCTAAAATGGCCCAGGGATCCCTTGCTAGGGACTTTGACTATCCTTGTCTCCATCGTGGGTGCAGCTTGAGAAACAAATCTCTGTGATGTAAGTGGTTTTCTCAGTACTGATGGTAACAGTGGACGTGTGTGAAAAGATTGGTTCAAAAAAAAGAAAATACTATTCTTTTGGGGTGCGAGAGTCTGTGAGTATCCTCGCAAAGTATAATATCGCCGTTTGTGGTCTAAGGTTCGTGATGGTTGAATAATGGAAATTTTCATCATCGGGCCTTGTGCTCACTCATCATGACGAGCTAAAATGGAGCCTCTGGCTGGACTCTGATGGTTGAGACTTGTGACTCAGAGGGATGCCTAATCGAAAATTGCTGTCTTTAGGCTCTCGGCATGCCTAGGGTGCCACTAAAAACATTTTTATATGAACTACCGAGTATGGAACGTTTACAGATGGCTACTAGGTAAGTAATAACTCCAAGTTTCGATATATAGAAACCACCAGGGGAAATTGCACATCACAAAGAACCCTGATGGTCTGCACTAGAGAAAGCATTTCTTTTTTTAAGGAAAAAATACATCGTCGATCTAACTATTTAGTATCCAACAAATAATCTTATGAAAACTAGCAGTGGTCATGGCCATTGATATAACAAGTTGCAAACTGTAATTTCTCCCAACATGACACCAAATACTCGCATCGCTTGCATCCATTCTCATACATTTTGAACTCTTTTCTCTAATCTACGTCATCTCTTGTTGCCCATCGAAAACATCATTAAACACTCTATCAGCCTCTGACCAAAGTTCTCGCCCTCCTTCTCTCCTCCTCCGTCAGAACCCATTCAATGCCATCATCTTCCCCGTCCTGTGCCATGATTTCGTCCCATTCGTCGTCTTCCATGTTGGCAACCATGAGAGACTGCAGCACCTTACCAAACACCTCTCTCACGGCGTAATCTCCACGGGAGACTACGTCCACCAGCGCAATAAAGTCACGTTCGAGACGAATCGCACCGAGAGCATTGGTTCGGCCTGCATAGCCCATGATCTTCTTCTCCCAAATCTTGGAGAGGTATCGTGCGGTGATGTCGAGTAGAGTGGTATACGTTGCGGGTGTCATTATACGTGCAATTGGCTTCATGAGTTGATCCCAGCCATGTTCGAAGAGTCGAGGCACTTGTTCCAAAAGTTCATCCTCATCTTCATCATTTTGTTGAGCAATATCGGCAATGTCGTCTTCGGACAAGGTGTAATCCGCATCGCGGAATGTCTCCGTAAGAACAGGCCGTAGACGAAGCTTTACAACTTGATTGAAAAGTACTTGAATACCCTCGTTGAGAAGCTCAGTCGACTTGCCGATAAATGACGTCTGGAGGGTATGTAAAGCATTCGCCACAAAGATGACATCTCGCTCAAAGGGGAACGAGTCTTTCAGAGGCCCGTTTTGAGCATCATTGTTTGTCGAGTCACTCGACTCCCCTATTCGGCCTGTGATGATGCGAGTCAAATACTCGTTCGCCATGTCAAGACTGTTGATGAGAACAATAAACTGAATGATTCGATCTTCAGGTGGGAACCCTCCTTGAACAACAGGCCGAGGGTACGATTCGTCCCGCATCTTGCGTTGAATCATGCCAACAAAGTCGGAGCCGAGCACTCGGCCAATCGTTGGCACTACAGAAGCAATAACATCTCGTTGTGAGGTAGAGATGGACTTCTGGATGACAGTGTTCACGATGTACATAACATCGTCGACGGCCAATATAATGTACGGAGCGTTGCCCTCGATATGTCTGCTCAAGCTCAGCGAAAGGCCAGTAGGGTATTCGTCTAGCTGGAAAGCCTTCTCCACTGAACGGCGGAAGAAAAAGGTGGTCATGACATTGTAAGGGGAGGTGAGTTTCGTAGACACTTTGCGGTATAGATTGGACTTGACCAGCACATCTGGTATCACAAGAGGAGTTTCGTCTGGTGTCTCGGCGTCCTGAAATCATGTAAGTACAAGCGCAGTTCAGGGGTTAGAATACTCGGCCATACCTTGCATTTGCCAGCGAGGAATCGAGTGTATAGCGACCATCGTCCAAGCATGACGGCAATCTCGCTGAGTAGGCCATCGACCTCTCTCATGTTCACGCCCTCATCCTCACTCTCTCGAGGGTTGTTGCCTTGCCCAATAGCTGGTGAGTTCACTCTTGGTGTACCGCCACGGGGCGGTTGGGGCAGAAAGCTCTGGACAAGGAACGAGAATGGGTAACTCCTGACGTCAGTGAGTTTTCTGTCGATTCCTCTCTCGTCACTCCAGGTGTCGACAATGATGCCACCTTGGACATCCGCTTCCATCTGCAAACGTTCAATCACCCGGACCATCTTGCCGGTTCCGTAGTGACGTTCCACGAGTCCTCCGTGACCTTCTACAATCTGTGCGATATGCTCGAACAGTTTTGTCAGAGCGTTCGCATAGAAGAAGCCCTCCCTGCGTTGACCATTCATGGCATCCTTGAGCGTCGCCCGAGCTGTCCCGGCAACTCCTTGGCATACGTATCGTCCATAAACGTCCAGTCCAACGTCTGCTCTTCCTATCAGCGGGAAGAGCTTGAAGAACCGTGTAACCTTTGTTCCGTCACTTTCCTCTGCAGCCTTTTCGAACTCTCGCAAGAAGAGGCCACATAGACTCTCCTTGGCTTCCTCAAGCGTCACCCACGGCGGATCGGGTACTTCGACGCTGGGTACTATGCCAACGGCGAATGATCCCTTTGTGATCTCCTCTGGTACGCTACTGGCTCTTGATATGTATCCAGCAGCGGCCTCCCAGTCCTGGGGTGCGCCCATGGAACCGACCACGCCGTTGACACATGCCTTCAGCTCCGCAACCTGTTCCACTACTCCTAGCGTCTCTTCGACTCGACTTTTCTCCAGATCCAGTTCTTTGACCCTGTCACTTAGTCGACCAGCCGTATCTGCTGCCGTCGCCAGCATATCATTTCCAATCGATCGTGCGGCGATGACTTGCGCTCCCAGTCCAGCCCGTAGAAGATCCAGTCGGCCCAGATCGCGGGAGAGATCAGCTTGAGAAGCAACGAGGGCATCGAGTCGAGAGGTTATAGAAGTCTCGCGGGCATGGAGGGCGGCAAGCGCATCGCGAATCTCGGCCTCAGTGGCGGCATTGTCAAGGGACGAAGTAGAGACGGCAATCGAGGATTCGACGACAGGGTGTTCGATATGAGAGAAGCCGTTTGAAAGGCTTGACATTGTCATTAAGGTGTCCTACTCGTGCGGCGCATTTCTGTTGACAACCTCTTTTTGTCTACAATCAGGGCGATAAAGGAGTGACGTGGAGCTTGTAGCTCACTTGTCGCAGCTTCTGGAGGCGTTGCGTTAGATTGTTGGTGACACGCAGCCTCCACAGGGAGAGCTCCCCGCAATTGACCACCAGGTTTTGAGGTTACCCTGCACTACCAACGACTAGACTTTATACAGGAATCTTAAATTGAAGAAACACATAAATGCACCGAAATCATTTGCACAGCATGGGTGCATTTAATATTCGTGTACCTATTTTAGAAGCCACTGGAACTTCAATTGCTATGCAAACCCGTCATGTGTATAATATTTATGCGCTTTATACTATACAAAATATGCTCCCTTGAATACACTATCTCCAACCGTATCAAGCTCTTATTTACATCACACCGCTTGACTGTATCCATTACCAAAACGCCGTTTCCCGTACTTAAGATATTTTCGCAGCTCGTCCGCCCAAAACACCGTGCTGCATAGAAAAACAAGCCGAACAAGATCGAAAAACCCAAGAGCTTCAGTCTGGAAGGTCTCCTGCAGCCAGGGGAAGTAGATGACAAGCAACTGGCCGGCAATGCTGAGGGCAACGGCCCAGTTAAACAGGTTGTTAGAAAAGACTCCAACTTCGCCCCGAAGGATCGACTTGGACTCAGATCGACAACTCAAAGCGTTGAACATGTCGAAGAAGACGAAGCATGTAAATGTCATGGTGGTATCTCGTCTTGTCACTTGACCGTCGGCCACCATTTCACGACGGTAGATGAGCATTGTCCCGACAGTAATAATGGCAGCCGACGTGAGCACACGTTGAATAAGCTTTCGCGTAAGTACAGGATCTCCTCGTCTTCGTGGGGGCCTGGTCATCACATCGGGGTCAACCTTTTCGACGCCCAGAGACTGAGCTGGAGGACCATCCATGATGATGTCTGTAGTATGGTGGTTAGCTTATGCATGACTAGAGCTGGGGTGATCAATTTCACTTACTGATCCATAGAATCTGCATGGCATTCAAGGGGGACTTGAAGCCGAAGCAGGTGCAGATAAAAACAAGAGCTAAACTGGCAGCACTTGTGCTGAGTTGGAAGGTGAGGAAGTTCTGGATGTTGTTGAAGATACCTTTGCCCTCCTCGATTGCTCGAAGGATTGTGGAAAAGTCATCATCTGTCAGGATCATATCTGCTGCTTCTTTGGCAACATCAGTTCCATGACGGCCCATAGAGATACCAATATCGGCTTTCTTGAGTGCCGGCGCATCGTTAACACCATCTCCAGTCATGGCGACGATATCGCCTCTTGATTGTAGGGCTCTGATGATCTTCAGCTTGTGGTCCGGGTTTGTTCGTGCAAATATCGTTGTATGTTCCATGGCCTGTGCAAGATCCGCTTCGGACATCCTGTCGACCTCATCACCGCGCAGGACAGGCTTCACAGAATTCTGACTGCCTGTATGACCCATAGGTGTCGCGATAGTCATGCCCAATTGTTTTCCAATTGCAAGCGCCGTAGTTTCAGCATCACCGGTAATCATGATCACCTTGACACCGCCTCGCATCAGACGTCTTATTGAACGTCCGACTCCAGGTCGAGGAGGATCGCGCATACCAACGAGACCAGCGAAAGTCAGATGTTTGTAGATATCCTCTGGAGCATGAGAGGAAGGACTCTCGCTTCGATCAAAACCAGGAGTACTGCGCGCAGTAGACTTGTTTCTCGCTGTGCGTGAAACATGGCCGCTCGCGAATGCCAACACCCGCAGGCCCTTGACAGCCATGGCTTCAGCAGCTTGAAGAGCCTCTTGACGGCGCGACGAGTCAAGCACTATCTCCCTTCCGTCCTTCTCGAGATAGGTGTCGCATGCTGCCAAGACCTTTTCGATAGAGCCCTTCATGTACGCATATTCCTTGTCGCTCTTTGTTTCTGAACCAATTGTAACACCCATCCACTTTCGCTCAGAACTGAAAGGTGTTTCGCTGACTCGCGGACCGATAGATGTTCTAACATCGTGCTCTTTAAAGCGATCGAGGAGGTCAAGCATAGCAACATCAGTCGGTTGTCCAACCCAACGAGTATAAGTAGATACTTGGTCGCGGCCGAGGGTAGAAGACAGGACGGCTGTGGCAGCCTGACCATGTTCGGTGTATTTTTGAGCGAGTCGCGCATCGTTGGCAATGTTGCCTATGCGGAGAACACGCAGAGTAGCTTGGTTGGATTCCATACTGGATCCCACATCTTCATTATCAGACTCAACCTCAACCGGTTCTTGAGCTCCAAAATACCACATGCGAGTGGTCGTCATATGATTCGTAGTAAGAGTACCTAGTATTTCTTGTCAGCTTCTTTCACGCAGTTCCCACACTTGACATACCTGTCTTGTCAGTGCAAACTACGTTCACAGATCCTAATGTCTCAACCTTGGGCATCCTTCGCACAATCGCATTGTGCCTAGCCATGCGATGTACTCCAAGAGCCAAGGTGACAGTGACAATGATGGGCAGGCCTTCGGGAATAGCAGCAACAGCAAGTGAAATCGAAATCGTGAATATCTCCAAGAGCTTCTTCCCTTGAAGCCAGCCAACAATCGAAATAAGACCAATCACTACGAATGAAGCTTTACTGAGCTGCGAACCGAGATCGTCCATCGATAATTGAAGTGGAGAACGCGGACTCTCGGTGCCAGAAACGCTCGTAGCGATGGTGCCGAAATGCGTCTGTCCTCCAGTCGCAAAGACAATACCTTGACCATGGCCGGACTTGATTAAAGTTCCCATGTACGCAATGTTGTGAATACCATCTCCGTGAGAATCACCGTGCTCGGCTGGGGCAAGCGATGCGGGTCGTGGCAGCTCGTTCTTGTCAAGGCCGTAACCACCAAAGCCACGGCTGCGCGCTTCAGCCGTTACTCGGACAGGTTCAGTCTCACCGGTAAGATTCGATGCATCAATTGTCAAGTCGGCAGCTTTTGTGACGCGGATATCAGCAGGAATGCGATCGCCAGTGGTGAAAAGAACAAGATCGCCGGGAACCAATTGAGAAGCCATGACTTTGGAAGAAGTCGCATCCAATATATCGCCAACCGGGGTAACAGATCCAGGAGTCAAAGCAGAGTCCTCGTCATCAGCGCGTGGAGGCCATGTTGGAGTCTTTCCTGTTGGCGACACCTTGCCCTGACCTCGAACCAGATGGGCATGATTCGGCACAAGATGGTTCAGAGCCTCGATGGACTTCTCAGAACGGTACTCTTGTACAAACCCAACAGACACAACAATGGTAACCGCAACAGTGATGCTGATAGCATCATCTGTGTTCCCCAGTAGGAGAGAGGTACCAGCCGATACCAGGAGAAGCAGAATAAGGGGCTCTTGAAACTGTTTAATGAATCGCAACCACAATGGCTCTGGGGGTTCGTGAGGAATTTCGTTGGGACCGTAATCGCCGAGTCTGGTCAAGGCCTCGTTTGGAGTGAGGCCGAGAGTAAGGGACGTTCGTAGATTCGCCGCAGCTTCGCTTGGGGTCATATAGGAGAAATGATCGGCGACATTCTAGTCGAGTTGTTAGTTGAACTAGATATGAAGAGATGCGCAGATTGAAGACTGACCCGTGCATCAGAAGAAGTAGTTCGGGCATGGTGACGAGGGCGTTGCGAATGGCCGCCGTCTTTAGAAGTGGTGTTGTCGCCTACATGTCCGGTGATGGATGGGATATTGGATGTCGGAAGCAAGGTGTCATTTCCCGGACCGTCGCGGCCGCCCCATGGTAGCTGCATATCGACAATGGTAGAGCGCGAGCGTTGGTGTTATAGTCGTAGAGCAAAGGCCGTGGAATGCATTGGTGGTCAGTTTCGATTTAGAAGCGAGCGCAAATCTGGTGAGAGGAAGAGAAGGTCCGCTGTGCTGTAGTTGAATACAAGGGAGCGACGTCAAGGCATGGACCAGAGTTGCCACGAGAAAGAGTATCTATCCAGCTAGCAATTCGGATCCCACTAGAAGAAAAGGAACCGCTTCAGCACCGTCGAAGGAAGGATCTAAACATAAGTAAACGCGACAAGGCGAGAAGAAGAATAAAAAGAGGCCAGCAAGGACACAAATAAACGTGATGGCACGTTGGAAGACCCGGAATTATGTAAAGTCGTCCTGAGATGTCCAGGTGTCTTGTCCTGCCCTCCAGGGAGCGGGTCGAAGCTAGTACTGTTCAAGCTCCGGCAAGGCTGCCAGGGGCTTGCATCAACCTAGAGAGGCTTATTAGCCAGTGACATGAAGATGGCTTGGCGGACGAGTCAAGATTGGCTCCAAGAATGAGCAGTCAGGTCCAAGCCAATTGCTTTTGCTGCAGGTGTTTAGAGGTTTGGCATGGACAGTTTAAGCCACATTATAAAACCGCGTTTGAGATATCCGGCTATGTCGCAATCGTCTACCGTGGAACAAGTCTTTATGGTATCGAGTTTCACTACGTACTATGTATAGTTCTAATAGCTAAAGTGCGGACGATCAATGTGCAGACCCTTCATGTCTGATGCTACTTACCACCTCTTAAGGACATGGGTTAGTAGTATGCAAGCATCGCAGATTAGATTGATGATTCAAAAGATGAGATGTAGCGAATCCATTATACAATCTTGATAAAAATCGGAAGTCTACAATGACTCGTTATTGTCAAGACGCATCAAGTCCTATTGAGGCCACTACATTCTTTCACGATCTATGTAATGACCTCAGTCCCTACAAATTGGTTCCGAGCGTTTGTTCAATTAACAAAGGCCCGTCATCATCCACAATTTTTGGTGGGATGTTGGTCGGGCGACCTGGCTAGCCGATGATCTCATCCCACCAATGAAAAGAGTGTATGGAGCGGATAAACTGTCCTCCGGCCGCCCTTGGCCAGGCTTTCCTACTGCCACAGACCAGCCCCCAGCCACGCCATTTACCGTTGGAGACGACTCAAGGCCTCCCCCCTCTTCAAGGTCCAGGTCCCATTTTCCCTTCTAATAAAATACCTTGACTGCCTTACGTCGCGATAATCCCG
Source organism: Fusarium praegraminearum (assembly GCA_002093855.1). Taxonomy (NCBI): domain Eukaryota; kingdom Fungi; phylum Ascomycota; class Sordariomycetes; order Hypocreales; family Nectriaceae; genus Fusarium; species Fusarium praegraminearum. The sequence continues at coordinate 271,306 of LXHY01000017.1, read as the reverse complement.
CCCGCGCACACGCCTTATCACATCGCCTTGCTCTCCGAAACCGTCGCTATCGCCTCAAGTTTGGTCGCTGATTCATAATTACCACCTCGTGCGATACTCTCGCATTGCTTCATGCTTTTGGGGTGCTCGCGACGCTGCTCTTGCGCGTAGAGCTATCCTGCCACCGAGCTTGTTTACCCGACGCGCCCCGGCCTTGGTGTTGTCCGCCTACCTAGCTCTGTTCCTTCCTTTTTACCACACCACCCACCACCTCTGTTAGAACCTCGCCAACACCGATCCTTCATACCTGGATCGTAAATTCTTTTTGGAACAATTGTTGCTATCATCGTACTTTCTTTTTTGTGAATCGCGTAATATCGCGACGGCATCATGTTTTATTCAGAGACATTGCTCCAAAAGAGCGGGCCGCTCGCCCGCGTCTGGCTTTCAGCCAACCTTGAGCGCAAGCTGTCAAAGACACATATTCTTCAGTCCAATGTCACAGACAGTGTAGAGGCCATCATTATGCCTAACCAGGCGCCCATGGCCTTGCGTCTGAGCAGTCAGCTACTCCTTGGTGTAGTGCGCATCTACCAACGAAAGACGCGTTACCTTTTGGATGATTGTAACGAGGCTATGATGAAGATCAAGATGGTTGGTCTCCCACCCTGACGCGTCGCATAGTCGCGTTTGCTAACCTGTTCAGGCTTTCCGATCTTCTGGAAATAACGATATGGCCGTCAACCTCCAGATCCCCAACCGAGAAGCTTTGACACTTCCTGACAAGATCACTCCTTACGACAATTTTGAACTACCTCCCCCACCAGACCCGAACTGGCTTTTGTCTCAAGTTGAAGATGTTACTACCGCACCAATTGGTCGAAAAAGTCGCGTCAGTCAGCGAGACATTAACTTGCAAGAAGATTACGACAACAGCCAGTTTCTTAACGATGGCATGTCAATGGATGACGACATGATGGCTCCATTGGGTAACATCGACTTGGAACTGGATTTTGGTCTTGACGATCTCGGACTCGAAGAGACAGGACTGGAGCCCGAAGGAGGTCGACGAGAGGACCGTACAGCAGCAGGTCCCGATATTGACGGTTCGGAACTTGACTTCCCTCAGAAAGATGACCAAGATCGTGCCATGACCCTCGACCTTCCTAGGGACGATGTTATTATTCATGACGGCGGCGAGGATGTCGTCATGGAGGGCATGGAACTTGACTTCAACGCAGACGACGTCTCTCAGATGCCTGGCATCGCAGGTCCCGAATATCCTCCCCCTCGAATCTCCGAATCACCGCTCTCCGACATTGACGAAGATCGGGCCGCACAGCTGGAGGAGGATCATTCGAGATATCAGATGGCTGATCTTTATGAACCCGAAAATGAGGATGACCAAATTGTTCGACGACCTGCGCAGCGCGCCAAGAAGCAAAAAATTCTTACTCCTGACGAAGAAATTGCCCTTTCGAGTAACCATATCAAGCAACAACAGGCGAACCGTGACAACATTATCAAGGAGGCTGGGTTCCTTCCCCGTGATCCTTTCCTTCTGGCTCTTATGGATATGCAAAAGAGTGGCGGATTTGTCTCCTCTATCATGGGTGACAAACGAAGCACGAACTGGGCCCCCGAATTGCGCGGCATTCTTTCGCTTGATACTGCTCGTGGCATGAACGATCTCAAGCGTAAGCGAGACAGCGGAATTGCTGATGTTGAAAGCGACCACGGAGCAAACAAATCGCCTCGCATGCTTGATATTGGATCAGATAATGGACTTGGTTTTGAGGGTGGTTTTGGTGACATGAGTCTCCCTCCTGATGAAAGTCGTCATGAGATCCCTGCTGAGGATGAAATGGATGACGACGAAGGGGCCACCATGATGCCTGGCTTTGAAGATACTACTATTGCGCTTGTCCACCCTGCCGAGAGTGGCCCCGTTTCGCTCGGCACAAAGCACGTCGTTCACCAGCTCCGAGACCGATTTGGTGATGATGCTGCTGACAGCCCTGGCAAACGAAATGAGAGAGCGGTCCTCTTCCAGAACCTTTGCCCTCGACAAGAGGCTACCAAAGCTGACGCCACCAAGATGTTCTTCGAGTGCCTGGTTCTTGCCACAAAGGACGCCATCAAGGTCGAGCAGAGTTCCGGTTTGGGCGACGACATCCGGATACGCGCCAAGCGTGGACTTTGGGGCGCCTGGGCTGAAAGAGAAGCTGGTGGTGAGATGTCACAAGACAATAACGTCTCCGATGAGCCTGAGCATGCTGCTGCTGTCACCCCCGCGGTTGCCGTTTCGGCTTGATTCGACACGAGCATTCATTTCCTAGCTGCATCGTTATGAAGACTTGGATGGGCGAGCATGTTTGGTCGTGTAAAGTATTGAATTCCAGCATTCTAGGGCCATCAACTCGAGGGTCGCCCAGATGGTGTTGTAGGCGTTTAGGGATATACCATGGCTTACTTGGTTGGATGGATCGTGGTTATACGTGAAAAAAGGCGGAGGTCGGTTTGCCTCTACTTTCTGTTTTATGATAAGTCTTGTTGGACAACAGCATTAGTAGCTGAATATAGTTGTTGAAAGAGCAATCCAAACTTATATATATAGTGACTCTCGCTTTGACTGATATCGTGGATTGACGTTACATGTTGCATGTGATTTTGTCCGCGTTTAGGCGTGTAGAGAGAGAGACTACCGGAATAGCCCCGCCATTTGGACCCCACGTCGAACATGATCTCATTTGCTCCCCTATAAATAAGTATTCCAGGCATCAAATAACGTAACAGGCACCCGATTAACTGTTCTCGCTGTCTTAGAACGTCAATCAAGATTTAACAAAGCCTTTTGTCTACAGACACAACATTTACTCCACTTCAAATCGCACCAATCTATCTCATCATGCCGCCGCCTTCACAGCTCGCCATTGCTACAGGCTCCGTCAACCGCCTTCTCAAAGAGGAAGCTTCGTACTACAAGGAGCTCGAGCAGGAGGAAGCCAGCATTGAAGCCTTGAAGAAGAAGATTGACAGCGGCGCCGGAGAGAGTGACGAGAACGCCCCGTATATACTCAAGCAGCAGGTTGGTCCACAAGATCATCAATCACCTCAAATTGAGCGTCGGGGCTAACCATTGACGTTCTCTAGCAAACCGCCCTCGAGCAGACAAAGGGTGTTTTCGGACCCCTGCGAGAAAAGATTGCCCTCGCTATCGAGAAGCTAGAGGAGCAGCTCGCTGTAAGCGACCAGCTCAATGTGCCAGAGGAGCAGGTGCAGCAGGCCAAGGAGACGCTGGCAAAGGCCAAGGCCACCCAGACCGATGCTTGATATGGCATACGAAAACACGGGTGAAGGGAAGAGTTGCTTTACGATATTAATTGAATGAGACTAAATGCAAAAGAATCGCTTCTGGCCTTTGTGCATTTGAGAGTCGATACCGAGTATCTTGACTTGCATCGGAGTTTTCGTCTCCGTACGTCAACCATTGTGTTGCATAGGATTGAAAGGAGAACAAAATCAGATGTACTTGAGGGTATCTTGAAAAGTATTAATTACAGGAGGCGGACACGAAAGGTTTCATATTGTCCACCAATACCAAAGGCTAATTATCCACTTCCATCTTGTCCTCGCCTTCTTCGGGTGGCTCAATAGTCACCTGAGGTGTTGCTCCTCCATCTTCGTGAACTCGACTCTCAGAATCGTCCATGTCAACATCGTCTCCAGACTCCGCCTTGTGTTCGTCATTTGGTGGCATAGGCGAAGCGTCACGGCTCGGTGCCTGGCTATCTCCCCTGGAGCCAACGCGGTTGTGTTGCGGCTTGAGCGTATCTGGGCCTGGGGTATCCCTCATTGGTGTTCTTCCGCCATTGAGGGCCTCTGGATTGGGTGTGCCAGCATCAACTTCAGGTTTCATCTGGCTGTCTCCATCCGGATGAGGCGTCGCGTTGCCGCTAGGTTCGTTTCTGGGCGTCTGTCCGACTTTGTCCACCTCGGCATCATCATCAGCACCCTCATTCATACCCTCTCTACGGTCAACCTCTTCCTTCTCGTCGCGAATCTGTCGTCGTAGAAGCATGCCTTCCTCCATGATTCTATTAAATTGTTCTCGTCGTTCTCTCCAAGTCTCGCTGTATGTTTCACTTTCCCGTTCGAGTTCTCGGCATTCTTCCTCGAGCTTGGCCAAGTTGGTGATCTGGTCTTCGCGCGGTCTAAGCAAGCGGTTCGATGTGATCTTCTCTGCTAGCTCGTCAAACTTTTTGCGCTGCGCAAGGGTGGCTTGTGCAGCCTCGAGCTGGTCTCTCAGTTGGATGTTGTTCTCTCGGACACTGTTACAGTCGTCGAGGATACGGTGCTGGTCGGCTTTGTAGCGTTCACGTTCTTGGGCATTGGCGTTGTGAAGAAATTGCATACGCGTGATGCTGCTGTTGAAAGCATCGAAATCGAGGTTCATCTCGCCCTTCAGCTCCCTAAGCTTAGGCTTCAGATCTTCGGGGGGATTGGCAACGACTTCGGGTGATAGTAAAAGTTGTGATATAGTGTTCAGGCGCTTTGTGATTCGCTTAAACGGCTTCTCTTCTACATTAAGAAGGCGAGACTTGTGAAGTTCGGCCTCTTCTTCGGGATCAAGAAGATCCCATGAAGCTGAAGATCCCATCTCGATTCGAGTCGCGGTCGGCTGATGTGTGTTTGTGTGTGTTTATTGGTGATCGAAGAATATTCTTGATAGGAAGATGGAAGTTATGCGACGCGTCACAGAAGTTCTTTGACAAGGATGTATAGCAAAGACGTATTCAAATAAAATTACAAGTTGGATGATTAACAACAAAGCTTCAGCCTTGCGATGGTATTGAAGGTGTTAAGCATAGTTGGGTTAGTGAACCAATGATACTCGCGAGTAAAGATGACTAAGGTTTACATTCTGATGATGCACCCCCCGCCGCCCGCTTTGTTCAACCTCAGCGCAGTCGCATTTGCCGACCTCCAACCTTCACACCTTCGATCCCCCCACCAGCTATAGTTATCTACAACTAAAACCACATACTGTCAAAGAAACTCATCAGTACTACAGTAAACATGTCGGAAGAAGAAAGAGAACTCTTGGCCCGCATCGGCCAACTCGCAGGTTTGTGCCCTACGTTCTGCAACAATACACATTTTACTGACGATTTCTAAGGCCAGATTAATCGCCACAAGAATGGGCAAACAGGTCCACGAGCTCCGCCAAACTTGCATCCTGCCCACCATCGCCGTATGTTGGGATTCGAGCTTCAGCGCAGGAGCACCACTAACGCCCACCTAGACAACTCGTATCGGCATGCAAGCTCGCCATATCCGGCTCGCCACAATAGAATTGGGCGACCGCCCGCTGCGCATCAGCACAAACCGCTCCATTTGAATGCCGATAGCTCAAATGCATCTCGATCTGCCAGCAGCGGTGCCGAGACACCACCAGGCTGGGTTTCCAGGAACGATCGCCACCGTCAGCTCATCAACGCAAATGTTTACGAAAGAGATACGCAAAATCGAGCGAAAGCCATTGAGCAGACGCACCAGAATAAGATTAATGGATATCGTCAGCGTGAGAAGACGCAGTTCAACGAATTCTTGAAACATCAAGCTGGCGCCTCAAGCGCGCAGACTAACCCCGCAGGTCAAAACGAGCTCACAATTCAAGGTGTCCAATTTCGCGTTATGGATGGTGGAAAGAAGCTTGTCAAAATTCCTGGTATGAGCAAAGTCCCAGATGGTGTCGAACTTTGTACCTTACCTGTCGCAGATGCTCCCAACTCATCCTCTCGAACCCCCAAGACTGCCACTGTCGCTGGAGTCAGGTTTTACCGTACAAAGACAGGCAACCTAGTGGCCAGTCGCATTGTTCACGACCAGCGGTACGTAACGTCCCTCGGCGGGGCGAAGTTGCTGACAGTCTCTAGGCGATCGGGCGCGGTCAAGAAGATTGATCAACTTTGTAAAATCTTCTCAACGACTGGTATTTCCTCTTTCTATGACTGGAGTGGTCCACGCCTCCATCATCCGAACCGGCCTCGTGGCCATGGGATAAAACTAACATATAATTTCTGCCAGGTTCATGCACCAAAGGCCCTCGGTGCCGCTACATTCATGACCCCAGCAAGGTTGCTCTATGTAAGAATATCCTGAAAGACGGACAATGTGTCAACGGCGAGCTCTGTGATCTTTCCCATGACATGACTCCCGAGCGCACCCCCAACTGCTTGCATTTCGCCAAGGGCCATTGTGCCAAGGATGATTGTCCTTATACCCACTCCAGAGCGCCCCCAGCTGCTCTAGTATGCCGAAGCTTCGGCTTCAACGGCTACTGCGAGAAAGGGGCAGGTTGTACTGAGCGTCACGTTTTTGAGTGTCCTGACTTTAGCAACACCGGCCGATGTAAAATCAAGGGATGTAAACTCCCACACCGTGAGAGGGCAAGCGTCCTTCGAAACAGGACCAACGCTGACGGCGAGCCTCTTGGGGATGTTTCCAGTGATGACGAAGCTGCGGATTCTGATGATGTTGATTCAGATGAAGTTGCCGAGTTCATCGACGCAGATTCGGATCTTTCCGACTTTGAAGAACATAAGGATTTCCTTTCGATCTAGATCCAAGTCAAGTTGCTGCGTCTGTTGCCAGCAGATGCACCGGTTTGGCTTTCAGCGTGTTTCATTATCCGGCGTCTGGAGCATGGATGGGTTTTGGTAAATACGCCCGAGATACCCGTGACTTATCGGCGTCTTACAAGGTTTTGGCTACGCCATACCATGAACGTAAGAAGAACAAAGCAAGGGAATAAGAAAAGGGAGAAAAGGGAGACGAAGGAGAAGAAAAAAGAAGAAGAAAAAAGAAGAAGAAAAAAGAAGAAAAAGAAATATAGAGATGAACATAGCCTCTATATCGCAAAGCAGTCCTTAAGATAGATTAGGTTGTAAATGAAAGAGTTTTGTACTGAACATGAGAACCACGTGTGGACATTATGGCCTCCTCGAACTACTAATGTAATAGACAGGCCTCAGTTAATCAGAAAAACTATTCTCTGAGGATGAAGGAGAAGTGCGCCATTGTCGCGATTCCATAGAGGTTTTATTTTGACATAGAGTTTTGTTGAAGTCATGTTTGATTGCCAAGCCAAAAAGGCTTTGGTGAACTTTATACTGCTGGGCATGTTGTTATAGTTACTACTGTTTAAAACGTATGAAGAACCGCTGTATCATCATGATCTGCTCCAGTATTTGTGTCGGAGGCAAAAGAGAAGAGCAGCGCTCCAGTTGCTGATTAACTGGCCTGAGCCATGGACCCCTGATCCAGTTGACTTAATACCCAGGTAGGTTAGTATTCAGTGAAAGTGCCACCATACCTTTCAATACTCTGAAAACGACGAGCGCAAGTAGCATATCTAAACACCAAAACAAAGACGTAACGTAAGGAGCACGCTGAGTCAAAACTTGAATTGATCTCTTCTTTTTCTATCGTCTTGAACCAAAAAGTCAACGACTTGTATTTCAAAGGACTTGGTGTCTCTAATTCTGCTCCAAAGAACAAAGGAACCAACTTTCAGCTGATGGATTAGTTCACCGCGAACATCGCTCCAAACCCCCTATACGAGGCTCAGAAGGAAGAGGCTTAGATGATAGTTTCGAAACTATCTTGGCGGAGGCTTTGCCCTGCCTCATTCAAAGCCTGCTGTCAGCACCAGGGCCGTGTACTCTGTGTGCATACATGGCTTACCCTGTACCATTCTCCATGGTGAAGGAGCTCACCTGTTCGTTCCGCTAACTGCCTAGGTCGCACGGTTGGCCATGAAGCCAGAGCCAAGTACATACATGTCTTCCTGCATACCTACCTATATACAATACAGAATAAATTGCGAAAATGGGTATACGCGATATTCTCAAGAAGAAGGACGACCTTTCAACAGGTGAACCTGTCCAGAATGAGACAGTCGATCGTCTGGCAGCTCCCGAGTTTACAATCATCCGCTCCGACACCTCGACCCAGGAGCGCATCTACCCACCGTCTATGAAGTCAGTCGACAACCTGTACCTCGCAGCCCAAGACCCCAAAGGAAAAGAAAAGCCCCGCCGATCTCTCGACGTCTTCCGCTCCGGCCGTTCACGATCCGGGTCTGAATCGAGCCAGACAAAGAAGGAGAGCGGCGCCCGTCGTCTGTCGCACCGTCTACACCTAAGCCGTGCTCCTCCGTCGTCCGAGAATGTCCCCGAGAACCTACCAGATATCGTCACGTCGAGTGACGGCCCAGACGAGCTGCAATGGGAGAAACGCGCGACCATGCTAGCGGGCCAGAATAACCGCGTCAGGACCGCCAGTCGGCCAGGGACCCCCTCGGACAGCGGCAGGAGCGAAGGGCGTGAAGTTTCGTTGCAAAAGATCGATGAGGATATCCAAGAGGCTATTCGCCTTCACGAGGCGGGCAACCTGGAGTTGTCGACGCGCATGTTTGGGCGGCTGGCTGATCCTCAAGGCGCCAATAATCCATTGAGCCAAGTCCTATATGGTCTTGCTTTAAGGTGAGAACTGTGCACAAGAGAAGTTTCCAATGTCTCGGGTAGAGCGTTTAGGTTCGTCGTCTACAGGGCTTGAAGCATTGCGAAACGCCCAAAACTCAAAACCCTGCTGCGACGCCCCTAAGCATCGACCCATTATCACCACATGTTGAATGAAGCAAATACAAAATAAAACACCTCGAAACTAACACAGGCTTATCTTGTACAGACACGGATGGGGTTGCGCACCAGATCCAGAAGGCGCTGTCAAGTATCTATCGGCTGCAGCCTCCAATTCCGCCTCCATTGAGCAAATGGCTCTCCAAGCCGGCATGAAAAAGGGCGGAGCTGCGAAGGGAGAGCTTGTTCTGGCCATATTTGAGCTGGCAAACTGCTTCAGACATGGTTGGGGTATCAACAAAGACGCCTATGCCGCCAAGCAGGTAGGTTCAACTCTCATCCATCGCGAGAGTGGCATTGGAAGCTGACCATTGGCTTGCAATGTAGTATTATGAGACTGCAGCGAACCTAGGAGACACTGGTACGTTGTACATACAGCACTAGACACGAACATACTGACTCTAACGCAATGCGATAGATGCCATGAACGAGATTGCTTGGTGCTACGTTGAAGGCTTCGGGTGTAAGAAAGACAAGGTACGTTGCACCATCAGCCATCTATCCACCATATCCTGTCTAGTCGATTCATGAACATGTCTGTACATGAGTCGTGCCAAAAGTCTTCTAATCCGAGAAAGAGTGATTCTCGGTGAGACTGGCTTACTTGATTCGCTCGAGAAACTTTCGCTGCCCAACATCGTGCATACTAATTCAGGCATGACTGCTTGCTCCAGCAGTCCAAATACACCTCTCAGAGGTTTCTTGGACCGACGGAAGCCCTCATCCCCCACATACAAAGTATGACTTATCAAATGAGGCTGATATCCTGTGCAGTTCGCAGCAGCCCGGTATTATCGACTGGCCGAGAAGTCCGGCAACAAGACACTAGGGAACTCTTGGTACGTTCAAAAACATCCACACGGCTTCAACGGCCCAGCACCTCCATCTGCACTGCACCTCTCTTTCTACAACAAAGCATTTGTGGCGGTCTGCCGGCTCGATAGATTCTCGTCCACTTCGCGCTGCTCAGGGGGTCACAGAAGCTGGTGCGACGGGTGGCTGTCTATCAATAGGTGTTGAGATCTAAACTCATGCAACGTACGATCTATAAAATGGGACCAAAAACACTGACTCAAACATTGTGCATTAGGATCTGGAAGGAAAAGTACGACCCTCCGGGCGAGGGCAGCCGCAAGTAGTGCGGAGGAGGCAGCCATGTGCGACTGTACCAAGGAGGTGCATCTCCGCGATCTGATGTTGTGTAAGTCAATTTTGTCGAGGAAGAGGAGGACGCAACTTTGCGATGGGCTGCTGGGAAGGGTCTCGGCTTGTCAGTGGGCGATTATATTGTTTGTAAGCGTATTGGATATGTCGCATTCTTATGAGCTATTGATTTCACTCGTATATAGTCTTAGATGTGTGTTGCCCAAGCCCCAATACAACTGGGTAGAACAACCTGCGGAAACTTGTGTGTGCTTGTGTTTCGCCAAGATGCTATTTATTGAGCTGATATAGAGAGCACAAGACGCATTTTCCTTCTGTGGTTGGTTGTACATATTGCAGCACACTGTCGCATAGAAAGAAGCTTTGTGTATGTGCATGTGTGTATTTGCCTGATAAGAAGCCTGGCCCATTAGAGACTACATCTACTAACTACTTCAAACATCTCACTGTGTCCCGCTGTTGTCTCTTGTCTCATTGCGTCGCCTCTCACATTAGACGCCCTCGTGACAAAGAATCTTACCTGAGCTACCGTTGATGCCCAACTTTACCGAGCAATGAGCCTTTTCATTCCCATTGGGCCTTGTCACTGAGATATGCGGCCTATAAATGCGGCCTGGTCGGGTCGGGGCCCGCATGGATGACGATGAACCGTGCGTATCACATCACATTCGATCGATTCGTTGTTATAAGGTGTTGATGAAACGGTAGCAATAGAGACGAAAAAGGGCGAGAATGAGGTCATGAACATGATATGATTTTGAGAATAAGACGTTTCAAAGATGGAGAATCGGTCGTTGAAAAGGCACCCTGATTGGGATACGGATAATATCAGACTTTGGCACCGGACGGACGGCAGGACGGGTAAGGCATTGTTAGTTTCCGTTAACCGCTGTCAACATGCTCAGTATCATATCTCATCAGAATATTGAGGCCGTGATATCAACCCAGTGATCCATTCATGGGAGTAGTGAAGAGGGTGACCATCACTTCAACTCAACGCCCTGCAATGTCATGCAATGTAAAGTACGGCAGCTACAGGACACACTCTAATGTTTCGAGACTCGATCGATGCAGGGCCAAGGATTCCCCACGGTCGTTCAGCCATGATGGTGGCACAAACAAAGATAGTTCGATTCAGAAAGTGTATATACTATCGGGATAGACATGAGGCCTACCAATATCGATCTATCAGATCGACATAGCACCGCTGTAGTCCTACAAACTAACTGCAGCTCTGGTCATGTCCTCCTAGCCTTTCCTTTCCCATCCTACCATCCATCCCCCTCCGCATCCCGTGCTGTCCCAGCGCCGCGCATTGGCAAGACATGTCTTAGACAAGCCACCATCTCAGTTTGATACCCACCACTCACAGCTTCAGCCTATAGCCGGCCCATCAGCCACATGTCTTACCTTGTTTTTGTCTCGATCCTGATTCTCAAATTAGCACACACTCTGCTTCCTTCTTTGGCATTGTATCAATGTCAGCCTGACATGGAGTAAAATCTTGATCTGATCACCCATCAACTTCAAGGCGTCGCTATTATGACATAGCAGTACATGTTCACGAGGTAACATCAACACCACCTAAGGAAGTAATCATCATCATCATCATCATCATCATCATCATCATTATCACTGTGAATATACATGCTATAAAATACGAGAGAAATCAAATATTCTCGGTTCAAATATTCACTGCGTAAATACTATAATATCATTCATGTCATAAGTATCGTACAACAGACCAGACCACCTGGGAATGGAGGTTGCTAAAGAGAATCGAATAAATTCCAAAATAAACAAATAAATGATCACCGACGAGCTCATTCCTTCGTCATCATTGACCATTTCAGTCATTGTCGTCTCTCTCGACGTATGCCAATTTCCATCTCCGTGACAAAAAAGAAAACAAACAAAAAAGGAAATAACCATCCTGCCTCCCTCCATGCACCGTGATAATATACAGACTCTGATGGACTGGGCCCTCATAGAGTCTGCTTGCTTTCTGCTGGCTTCTGTTTTGCCGCTGCTTTCGACCCCAAGTGCCACCACATCCACCACCATCCACGCCTTTACCCAAAGAAAAAGAGGTATCCAATTTCGAGACAAGCCAAAATCACACAAAACAAATCAATGCACGCTCGCTTGCTAGATCCATAGGAAATCAAAAACGACTCCGAAATAGGAAAAACACAAGAAACGACAATTGGAAGACAGAAGACCATCCGTTTGGGTGCGTGAGCAACATGTCTGAAGTGCGCGAGAGCGACATCGAGTATATGGCAGCTCATCCCCAGTAAAGAGGAAGCAAAATAGCCGACTTCAAGGAAAGGTTTGACAAAAGAAAAAAAGGTACAAAGGAGATGGGGGTTGATGTAGATCAGTGGGGGGCTATGAAAGCCGTGAATTCGTCATTGCGATATTCTTTTCAATCTTATATTCGTTTCGTCGTTCATGTTCTCATTTCATTGCATTGCTGCTCGCTCATTCTGCGCTGTTGCATTCGGACACCATTTTCGCGAAGTTGCGCACGACGTCGTTAGGGATCTGGTCCCAAAGGAGAGATCGCGTGTACACGTCGGCTGCATCGCTCTGTTTGTTTGATCGCATTGCTGCGAGTGCTTCGGCCAGGTTTCGACGTCCTTGGCTAGGAGAAGACTTTTCGGGGGCGTTTTGGAGGAAATCTTGGGAGTTGACACCGTTATACTGAGCAGCCGACAGGGAGAAGATTTGTTCGTTAGTCTGCTCCTGTGTTGGCTGGGTCAGTGTATCACCGAGCTCGGAAAGCATCGAGGGCGCAACACCATCCATCATCATGTCGTTCATGGCGATCGGGTTGCCCCAGTTAGCAGCACCCGATGGCTGAGGAGGAGCCTGCAGAGTAGCCGACTGAGAGTTGACGCCGGCATCCTTGAGAACGCTGTCCAGGATGTTGGCCGAGGCAACCCTGACATCCTCGGAGACACGAGGGATCGCTGGGGTCGAGCGGCTCGAGAGGACGAAAGCGCCAACGAGGAAGAGCATAAACAGGAGACCGCCCTGGGCGGGCTTTTCGCTCTCGGCGAAGGGGTTCTCGCTCTTCTTGACCGTGGCAATAGCCATCTCCTGCTTGACCTCGGGCTCGGCAGGGTACTCGTTGAGGAAGTTGGATGCATCCCAGGCGCCAGGCATGCCCATACCGTCCATGTCGTCGAAACCGGATGAGAAACCGTTGTCTGTGGCAGTGGGAACGGCACTCTCGAGTCGCTGAACATGGTCGGTCAGAACGCCAACCTTCTTCCTGAGCTCGCCGGTCTCAATGGTGTGAGCGCGGATCATCTCCTCCTTCTCGAGGTTGAGGTTCTCGATGTAGTTGGTGTAGGTCTGCTTCTCGAGAAGCATCTGCTCAAGCTTACCACGGAGCTCAGCCATCTCTTCCTCCATGTCATTGATGACAGCGGTGTATTGCTTCTTCTCATCCTCCAGGCGCTCTGTGTGTTGCTTCTTGCGTTGTCTTGAGTCGAGACTGAATGGAGTTAGTACACCATGCAAATCGTCAATGTCTATTTAGTGGGGTAAGACTTACGCTGCCTGTCGGTTGCGAAGCAGTCGCTTTTGTTGCTTAAGCTCCTTGATCTCTTGCTCATCAGTAGACTGAGAGATAAGATGGTCAATGTTGCTAAGATTTCGCTCGGCCGGGATGTCAAAGCGAGCATTCTTCTTACGAATGCCATCGCCTCGGCGCATCTCATTGTGGGAGCGGATACCGGGGCTACTAGGGCGCATCTTGTTCTTGTTGATGGGCTGCTGAGGGGTCATCCACTCTTTCTGGGGGGAAGTGGGGATGGATTGGTTTCCACCAGGGAGTGCTGGGAACATGTTCCCAGGGTTTGTGAATGGTGTCGGGCCGGCCATGGGTCGCTGGAAGAGAGGAACATTTGTGTCATATTCGGCAGACATGGCGTCAAAAGGATGAAGAGGAGTGCAAGCACCGGAGCTGGGTCCAAAGGCCCAGTTGGCAGTAGCATAGGCGTTGTGTTGAGTTTGGTCGAGGCGCATGAAGGGGTTGTTGCTGTGCTGGTCGATGAAAGGGTTGTTGGAAGGTACCGACTGCATGTCGACAGACTGCCAGTCCTCAGTTTTTGGTGAGAACAGAGGGTGCCCGACGGCAAAGGAGTCTCGGCGGCTGTCGGCCATTGGAGGCGATAGTTCTAAGCCCGAGTCGAGTGTGTTGTGGTCAAGGACGTTGTCGTCTAACACGCTGTTGTCTTCGTCCTCGAAGTACTTTTGTGCGTGCTGTGTGTCCAAGGTTAGAGAAGCTGGACGGTAGAACGGTTGTTGCATTTGAAATGTTGAAGACATTATGCAGAGTGAGTGAGGGAGTATGTAAGATGGAGAGGTGGGGGGGAAAAGAAGTTTAAAAGAAGAAACGGCGGAAGGAAGCAAGGCTGTAAAGAGAATGACAAGCCAAGAAGGGAAGGATATGATGACAAGCAATCTTGAAGATGGGAAAACCAAATTCAAAATGCGATTTTAATTGAGATCAAGGTGAAGATGAGCACACAGAGGCACAGAGAAGCGAGGAGAGGTTGGGGCATGAGGGAGGGGCGCGGCAAATAATAAAGTACCCAAGACAATTGGAACTAAGGTATCATCATTTTTTTCCTTGCGCGCGGGAGAGTCAAACAATTGCTTGGTGGGCAGCAGCGCAGTACAGCGGTGAAGGGCGAAACGGGTACGGGTGTGTATTTTTGGCAGACTGCCAAGTTTTCACGCACCTAGCAGCAGCAGCTCTCACCTCACTCGAGGGAAAGAACAGGGCAGGGGGCGTGTAAGGTAGGCAGGAAGGCAGGAAGGCATGTAGAGCCTAAGGCAAGGTGAGGTGAGGTCGGGTGCAGGTGGGCTTGAGAGAGCGAGTGAGAACCTGGAAGGGAGCCAGAAAATCCGACCTTCCGTGCTAAGGGTGGGGTCAAGTGCCATGCCATGCCAGGCCAACAGTACCTACAGTGCCTCTAGGCCCAAGATAGGCGCAATACAGAGTGTGACTCAAAGGTCGGTGCAAGATCGGGGGGACAGGGTCGTACCTCTCTGGTATTGGGCAATCGCCAGAGAATCAAGTCCTACCCGCGCTCTCTCTGTGTATCTCTCGATACACAGGGCGCAGCAGAGGTCAAGACGTGGGGTTCTCGCGCTGAGATTGTTTCATACAGGCGCTTTTCGTATCCAGACTCCAAAAAAAGATTCAACTAAATCCTTTGGGTCCAATATGATGGCGGTAAAAAAAAGAAGGCAGCTATGTGATGATACGACACGAAGCCGGAAGCTTGAGCGGCGAGAGCGGGAAGGGACGGGAATGGCAACAAGCTCAGAGGCAGGTACTCAACTAGAATACCACCAAACTGGAGCAATCGACAACAAAAACAAAGCGCGCGACTGAAAGCTGGATCTATATCTGCAATGCATCCAGTATAGTGCAGCCGGCGCGGCGCGGCGCGGTGCAAAGGACGATGAATGACCAAAAAGAGGGCACACTTACAACTGTGGGAGACTTGCTGTGTGGGATGGTGTGGGCTAACGTTTTGGTAGGCCTTTTTTTGGGTGGTGCCGACAATGATGTTGAGATGGAGATGATGGGATGTTGCAATTGAGTGAGCTCTTGATTCAAGTATGCGACTCGAATCAATATAAACAATCAGTCGAGAGGAAGAGACAATATATGATTGTCAATGAAAGTTGTGTCTAAGAAAACAGACTACCACTTTGGGATCAAGACGAGGACCATCTTCGATTATATGTACTTGTCTGGGGCAAACAACCGGCAATTGCGCTTGTGGAGATTTTTGGACAACGACGGCGATACCTAGTCTTGGAGAAACACGACCATGGATAGGCAAGGCAAGGCAAGGCAAGACAGGCAAGACAGGCAGGCCTTGGTCTCATCGGTCTCGCAAGCTCGCAGGGTCTAGCAGGGGATCTCTTAGACGAAAGATCATGAATGGTCATGACCCACTAGAGGCCCGGGCCATGGATGGGCCCGTCTCCCTCGATATGGATATTGGAGGGCATTTCCGGATCAATGAGCATCTTGAATACCAAGTTACATAGATCTCATAGGCGCTTCATCGGGGGCGTAACTCCGTTACGGTATACTAGACTGATCACTTCCACGTTGGAAAAGAATGAGGAATCGCAGGAATGAATAACATAAACAGCCAGTCATTGAGCATCAGAACGAGCACGCGTCTCGTTCATTTAGCCGTTTACGCAACATCCAATACCTATATGGAAATAAGACCTCAGCGTTGCAGAAGATCTCTGTGGGTGTGGAGGCGTATGTCAGGCTTGGGGGGCCTCAATCGGCCAGGCAAACTTGGGGTCCAACCAGGCTGATAATACCTACTGATAGTCTGATACTAACTTAGCTACCTATCACCCAGACTGCAGTATGTATGTAGGTATAGCAGAAGACGAGACCAGAGCGGAATAGATTGGTGATTCTTCTTCTCTGTCCATCGCTCGTTTTCCAAATCCAAACCCACACTCAGCATTCAACACGACTGCTCATTGGTAGCCAGCCATAATGGCGGTGATGAGTTTCGCAGTGCCCAGCCAAATCTGTAACAACGACTCCATATCAATTATCGTTGTGGTGGAAACCAGAGATACGTAACAGTCGTCTAATGGAGGACGGCACTCCGCGGTGATTGTGGCAGCCACACCATCATGGTGTTGAGATCCCAAGATGCAAACCGACCTGCCGTTTCCAACTACAGAATGAAGTTTAGTCTAACACACCAAGCAGGGGGACATTCCTCATGTGTCATCCGAGCTCGGCCACAGAGGAGGATTGCCATGACTGCTATTCGTCCCCTCTTGTCAGCCATGGAGCCCTTGTGAACAATGGCAGCGGCGTATGCTCCTGTTAGCTTCACCATACGGGCCGCCGTCAGTTGACCGCTGCTCCCTAGTTATCCTGCTACATACTGTACAGTACAAGCTTGGTGTATTTCCCCTTAGGCCGCTATAGGTTCATGCAACGGGCGGTGCTCTCGAGTGATGAGGCCATCATCGAGGCAAGGCTTTGCTATCGACTAACAGGTATGTGATATTTCTGTCTCTTACAACGCCTGGACTGGAAGCATACCCACCATCCCAGTAACCCCACGCTTCTGGGAGCCAGTAATAGTCTCCAAGTGGTGTCATGGCTGAGTTCTGATAGCGGGCTTGCAAGGGTTTGACAAGCATGGGGGAGAATCCGCCCAGGTTGTTTACTTTGTACCCGTGCGACAAGAAGAAGCAGCCAAAGAACGAAAAGAACATGCCTGGCCGTGATAGTAGAACCGCTGAAAGAAAAAGAAAAAACGCCATTGCGTCTGGGGAACTTCCTCAGCACAAACACGGCACAACCCCTGTTAGCAGAACCGCCGTCAGAATTGGATCTACGGAAGTCAGCGACGGGAAGCCTTGTACTAAATTTGATAATCCCCAGGTTAGATTAGATACCTAGATACATATCTACAACGTCAGACAATAGACACCTCTAGTTCATATGTATCTGCGCATTAGTGAGTCTCTAGACTGTCAGGGGCTCTTACTCAGACTCACGATACCACCACATCCCCATTTACAACTTGGTCAGCTTAAACTCGTCTTGACAATTTCTAATAGGTCTAGTCTCGGGCGCTGCTGGGCCGGCCCGGACGCCTTCGGTTGGTCGTAAAAAAAAAAGCTCAGCAACCTAACACTGAATTCCAAGACGTTGGGCACCAAAACACGGACGCTAGTCCTCAGATGCTTGGGCTTTATTTCTGCATCGGCCGAGTGCCACTAACAATAATGGCAAGAATCCTATTGCACGGTTCAGGTGGTCTGTGGGGTAAGAACGTGTCGACGCACTTTCCCTAAGTACCGATGTATGATGGAAGTGGAAGGACCTGGAGGGGCTAGATCCAATGCCCTGGCCAAATCTAGCGAATGACTTTCCGTTATACCCAGCTCTCCTTCAGTTTACAAGGCAACGGGTCAAAAGACAACACAACACGAAACATCAAAACTTTTAGACCGCGTTCAACACCGCGTTTTCTACAGCACCTGCTACATCTTTAGGACCCAGACTACATCTTCTTTTGCTCTAGCGAAAAGAACCGAGACCCTTCGGCCCCAGCTGTACCAGGACACACGCCATAGCATTATGGATTCGCCTCACAAATGAACATCTCGCCTGGCTTCATCCCCGCGCCAGTTGTCCTGCCCACATGTCGAAAATCACCAGGGAAGCCAGTCAAGTCAGTCTTGCATCCTACGCACGAGCGGACGGTTTTCTGGGAAACTCGGCGATAGATCTGAGATTTCTCGGATATCAGCTTAAGCGAGCTGAGCGCTGCAAACTACTCTCTATTACGCGAAGGCTCTAAAGCAAGCGTGCCATCGAGTAGAACGGTATGCCATCGAGCAGAGTGGTTCCAGCCAACGTCTTTGATTTCGTAATCAAGTTATTGGACCCTGAGCACCATCCAACATTCAACTTGACAAGAGACATCTCCGACAAGTGCCGGATGTTGATCATTGCAGACGACAACACCACAAATCCCATCTTTTTTCTGCAATACTGCATTCCGCATCACGACTCAGGCATCTGCTATCGTCCGATTCATCTGCGGCATCGCAAAAAACTCCCCAGCCAAGAGATAGTTCTCTTGATCATGCACGGATGCTCCATCACAGGGTGGCTGGAGAGACGACTGCAACTATTAGCCTGCAGCTTCTACACGCTCCCACATGTGCCCATGCCCATATGCACGCCCTCTACAAGCCAAGTTCAACCACTAGGCTCGTATGCCTGAATCATGGATCCACTGTGCTTCATGGTCGCATAATGGGCCGCTCGCTCGTGGTGTTTCTCTTTTGAGCACTTTGTTTTGTCGGTGTGTTACGCGTGCGCGTCCTCTCCCTAGTTGACCAAAAAATTGTCAGGCACCTTGCTATCACTTTCCCTGCTGACTTTATCTTTGGTAGATCCTAGATGATTTAGCGTCATCGCATTGTCTGGTGAATGGTCCAGACATGGCGAGCTCGGTCTGCATCTGGATCCATGTCCCCGAACTCAAGGACCCTTCACGCGTAAAAGAAAATACCACGCGTGAGACCATGAATTAAATCGACGTTGACGCATCTCCCAAGCACTGCCTTTTTCATGACGTAGACATGTTGCAGTGAGTATTATCCGAGTTTGTCCAACCCGTTCTACTGACGCCCTAGGATTGAACTCTGAAAACATGCCTCTCCCGAAGGTGTTTATCGTCACATACCCGCTGTGCAAACGATTTTGTCACAGCCGAGGGCTTTCGGCTTATGTTCCGGGAGGGTCAAGTTGGGTCAACAACCAGCGCCATTCAAAACGGCCCAACCTCTCACCATATCCAATCATTTAAATAGGGCGAACAGTCTTTACTGCTTCATTCGCCCAAAGGGCTGAGTTTGCTTGGCTTGCGCCGTCCTAAACTACCTGTCCAGGTAACCAAGCTTGCACCTTGTGCATACACTTTGACCGATTTTGGTTTTCCATATCCCAAGTGGGCAATGCCGCATCCTCGTCGACTCGGAACGTCTCAAACCTCGTATGTGGCACTTGGGACGTATATCTCGGCCATCTCGAGAGCCTCATCGTTTTGGCAACCCGACAGGATCAACTAGACAGGGTCCCTACAACGCCGAATGGTCATCTCACTATCGCGCTAGGGGTATTACGCGGATTCCGATATGAATCCGTCATGAAAGATACTTGGAGGCCTTACCCAAGTGCCTCGACCATTGGTGAACACCAGATACCGCTTTTATGACTCGAAATGAGCTGCGATATTCGGACAGACCTTATAGCCCCCACGCCAGCACAATGCCTCGTCAGAATCGGTCGTCGGTTTCAGATTCACATGTTTTCCTGTTCCCCTGGTCTAACTTTGCAGTATTGAGTCCGGTCTTGGTAATTTCCGTGCTATATGCCGCAAGCTCATGACAATTGAGAGATACAGCAGTCGGAATTGGATTTTGCCCATGACGCAACCTCACATGGTCTCCATTCTAGTCAATGCAGTCCTATACAGAGAACATGAGGTTTTGTCCTCCTTCGACCCTTGATCCTAGGTAGTCGTGAGAATATCGCCAGCTAGGGTTGTCTCACAGCTGGGGCTGACCTTACCAGCATTGGGTCAAACCATCGAAACTACTCAATGCAAATGATCGGATCCCATCCTTACAGTAATACGCGGCAGAAAATAAGCCCAGCGCACAACTTGGTTTTTTCCTTTTTGTTCTTGCATACTGAGAAGCGAAGCGTGCCTCCCGAACATGCGGTCTGGGCATCCCTGTCCATATTTGGGTCCGCGCTCACGCATATCTTGAAAGCGAAGAGATTTTTCAGTACAGTGATCCACCACATGGGGATTGCCGCTTCCAAGCAGTTGCATTCTTAGCACTCTGTGAAAGCCAGTCTCGACAAGTCTCATGAGATTTGGTAAGGCTGTGGCTGAATGTTGCTGGAAAAGACGGATCAATTGCTATACTATCATGCGGGTCTGGATCTACCTATATTCCCCACCACTTATTTTCAACTTCAAAGACCATGAGAAAGATTGAATCCTAGAGCCTCCTCACCGGTAACGCTAGTGAAGAAGGGGCTGGACGATGTTCAAGGGGCGAAGATTCGCCAATTCTACGAAATCTTGGTAACCTGAACGTCAACGTGGGACAGGCATGTCGCAACCGAATACTGATTATGACGCTCACAACATGTCGGAACAAGGAAACATAACGTTTCCATCTGGAGGACGAAAACACCAAGATGTCTTTATGGGGACTAGCCTGGTCTTGCAAGTGCAATTGCGATCCTAATCAAGTGTATTTTGCGAGGCTGGGACACCATTCACACATCGGAATACGGACGCTGAGAGCTTTGAAGTCAAAATTTGATACCAAATAATGCTGAGATGATTCTGAAACTTTCTTTTTCCGACGCAGCAGCAGGGATTCCCCGGTATGCAAGGCTCAGTTTATGAAATAGCGAGCCATAATATTAGCCGAATGTCGTTCTGGATCGAGTTATACCTGCAGATTGACTACTATTTTTAATAGGCTTTGCTGAAAACTGATCACATTTCAACAACGTTTTCCTTATGTCTGCCTCCCTCAATTGCTTGTATGAGCCCAGATGGTGTCAATCTCGCGACCATTACCCAAAGATTTCGTCTGAGAATATCAAGATGTCATACCATTGTCGCCTCCATCAGCATCACCGATCGTGGTCTGTTCATCGAAATGGCTTGATCTTGATTTCATTTCGTTTCGTTCCGATACATGACGATGGTCATTCTTTCTAAGATAAGAAGATTTGGCGGTGAAGCAGGGTTGCGAGGGTATATTTCGCCACTTAAGGACAGTCACAGCCTGTCAACCACTCAATACTATGCCAAAAGATGTTTCTGAAACGAGTGGCGTTGAGCTGACAGCTGGGCCTACGTTGTTTGAGGAGGGTAGGCTGGGGGTAACCTGGCACTAACGGGTTGAAACGGATGACAGTCCTGGGATCCAACAATGATCGTCGCTCGGATGGAAGTATTTTGCTTCTGCACTGAAATAACGGTGATCCAACAGGTTTGAGCCTAGGCCCTCAATCGAGTGTGTCGGAAGTTTCGGGCAAGCACCACCTTCATTCCCACCACGGGCTTCGATGCTGTCGCCAGAGCCTTGGAGTATATGGATGTTCTTGCCTTGGAACATGCCATTCGAGCGACCGATAGCATCCTGTGACTCTCGCTCCTTCGATGTCAATTTGAACAAGAGATGCAAAGATGCGGCTCGGTTGGTAACGGCTCGGGCTCTCGGCATACATGTACTGTCTGCGCATATAACACAACATTTATCGTTATCGAGAAACCTGCCGTGAGATGGATAACAGAACACTGAATATGGTAAGCAGGTATTCACATGTTGCTAGTCTTCTGTTGAAGACGCGCAGTCATTGATACGTTGGACTAGTAGTGGCAATGCACTGCCAACATTGTTACACTAATAGCTGGTACTTTGAACAAACACCAGTAACACTACACATCATCACGAATTCCATAGACACTCCTGGCAAGTGTCCCTGGAGTGTTCTTCACCATGGACTCGGTTCTAACCACTGATAGGGCGGCGATGATACTACAATGCCTTGTCCACCAGTTGACGTTTGCTTTTCATTGTACACCACTGAGAGATGCACTTTGCGTCTCCACCGATCTGGTTTGTCGCTGAACAATTTTGTACTCACGCTATCGGATCTTCTGTGGCATGATTGCCAGAATTTGCGTGTTCTCGTTTGCTGTGTGTTTATATTCGTCCTTCTGCGTATCCTACAGAACAAAGCTGTCGTTTGGTGATACAAAGAGAGATCTCGTCACTCTGTCACCAATGTGCTTCGGTAGATGTCCCTATCACAAAGAGAAACCGACTGCAATGTGCTTCAATGTTTAGTTACATGCTGAGGCTGATACTCGGTTCGTCAATCTATCTCTGCGGTGGGCGACTCATCTGCTGTGATCCGAAACGATGCAGATATAATATGAGATGAAAGACGCATATATCCCTTGTACTGTTTTCATACACATACTCATCTGCAACTCGTCTCAGAAGCCGGACCAGAAGTGGCAGAGACATAGATAAATTTCGAGACCAGTTCAGCTTTCCGTCTGTGGAAACAAGAATGAGACTTGACACTCAACCGACTCGTTCTCGACATGAAGTTGACTAATTTTCCCGTACTTGTTCCTGCCTTCACTGCACAGGTATGTTGATATTGCTGTCCGTTTACCTTACTCCTCTGCCTCGGATTTTCTATTATCCTACTTTGAGGCTTGTTCGATGATAGCTTCACATTCTCCGTGTGTTCATCTCAATGCCCTCCAAACTGCTCAAAGAGTCATCTGACATTCTCACGACAGATCGCCATCAAAGACCCGCTTATCATAAGCTCCAGTCTGCTCAATATTCCCTTCGTCCATAACGATGGCACACTCATCTCCGAACCCGGGTATGAACCTTCTATCGATGCGAAGTTTATACACGGCAGCGACTTTCTACGGCGTGATCCAGATGGGCAATGGGTAAAGCTTGAAGTGACCAGTGTTGCGCGCGATATATCTGGCGCTATGATGCGATTCAGCTATAACGGCGTCGTAGACATGGCAGGGGATGAGGGGAAGGTGATTCGAGGTGATGCAAATGCCACCACGACCGGGTTCGGAAAGGCATGTAAGTTTATTCCTATGGCTTTCTCTCCATGCCTTGAGATGCTCCACGGTCTGTGAACTGAATGCTGACGAGTCTAGTTGTGCAGATCAGGTTCGAGACAGATGCGCCTGGTCTAAAAGTCTTGCAGGACAAGCTTTATGTAGGGTCAGGCAGGTTCGTTGTCGAGGAAGACCGGCCTGTCATTGTGGAATACAAAATCAGTGAGGTGAGTGCGAAGTGCAACAAGGAACCCAAGGCTGGCTGAGTATCGACTGGCTGGGGTACGAATCGGCTGAGTGACAGCCGTGTAATGTACGGACAAAGATTTCGTGACATGACCAACAATGCGGGGGATCGTGCTATAGTGTTCTAATTTTTTGAAATATGTTCTTGTTTTGGGGACTAGAAACAAGCCTCACTTTGATACAAAAAGTCGCCAGTTCCGTTCGCGTGCCCCGGGCCTTTAATCGCCCTCTTTACAATCAACTCTCACCACGAAGCACTCTGATCGAGGCCCCTAAAACTCCAGTCCGCAGCTCTTTGTCGCTACAGGGATATGCTTTACCATGTCTCCGCCACTTGTCTCATCTGTTTGATCTATCCTCCCAGAGTACAGATCCAATACATGCCTCCTAGATTGTATACAGTTGAATTTATCCACCCTGATGATTACACCATCCTTCTCCGCCCTTCGTGCTACGCTACACGTTCTGTCCACGCTGTTATTCGTCCACGCCTATTGAGGGGCTGTGGAGAGCTGCAGGAGGCGTTCTCCGGCTCGGATGTTGGCATACTCGTATGCCTTGGACTCGGGAGGGAAGGTTCCATTAGCGGCCCAGAGATCAATCAGAGGCTGCATGGGCTCCAGCTCGGCGGGCTTGAGCATATCCAGGGCGGTAGCAGTCAGGACGAAATGGGAAAAGCAACTGTTGAGCTGCTTCTCCAAGTTGAGGTGGTAGAAGGGCTCGGAGAAGTGAGCCCAGTAAAGATGAGCGTAGACTCGGAACATTTGTCGGAAAATCATCTGGCAGATGTCGACAAACTTGTCGGGGAAACCTGATCGCTTGCCGATATACTCGGGCTCGCCGGGGCTCGAGAGCTGTGACAAAGGTGTGGTGGTGATGGAAGGGTTGTGGGCGTACGAGACACCGGAGGGGTCAGTTGGGAAGATGTTGGTGTCGTCGACCTTTCCAGAGATCCATCGCTGCATGAGAGTCATGTACTCGTGAGCAGGGAGCTCAACAGGCTCCCTGTTTCGGTTGAGCCAGGTGAAAGAGTGGTTACTGGTCAGAGTAAGTATATGTGTGATTCATAAAGAAAGATAACTACTCACGTTCCAGCTGACATGCGTGGACAGCTGGTCGAGTTGCAGATGGATGTGCCATCATCTTCCTTCTCGTGCAGGACGCGGACGAAGTTCCAGAGATTACGGTAGTGTTCGATAACCTGATGAGCGATCCACTCGCCTTGCTCGACGGTTTTAGGTCGCGCACTCAATGTCATAAAGTTCCCCTTGACAATGTGCTTAGCGTACTGGGCGTTGAGCCACAGAGGAAGAGGCCGAGGGAGGTGATAGGATGAGATGAGATCGTCACCGCCCATGACGCCGCTGGATTCGTCCATGCCAATGGTCTGGGAAAACGAAGGGGAGCTGGGCAGAGGAGGAACCTTGGGGGCCAGGCTTGCTGCAGACTGATTCCCTTGGGCTGGCAGCTCTGGAGGAGGAGGCTGACTGGCGGTAGAACCAGTTGGGCTCTTCTGAGGACCGCTGCTAGCCTTGCCGGAACCGCCTCGGAAACGAGCGTTGCTGATGATGGTCAGTGGCTAGGGAATGAAATAAAGCAGACGAGATGAGAAGCAGAGTGAAGATAAAGATACAAAGATGAAGACGAAGATAAAGGTAAAGATAGAGATGATGGAGGAACAGAAAAGAGGTCAGAAACAGCTAATGTGACAGCACACTATGCTTAGATAGGCGAAATTGGTTGAAACATTACCAGGTCCCGCTCATGATGGCTGCAGAAAGGCGCCATGCGTGGCGCCCTGACAAGGGAGACAGACGAACGATGGAAAAGGTAGGGATGGTGGTATATGAAGGAGAGGATGCTCATGCTATTAGACAGCGTTCCTTGAGGATATAATCATGCGAAGGGCCTTGTTCCCAGAGGACAACCTTGCCCTGCAAGCAGTTCGTGACGATACCTGCGGGGCTTGGGATGAACCTGCCAGCTCATGGTGATCCTAGGAAGACATGTCTCGAATGTTGTACTAGGGGACCACATGGAGAGAGAGAGTTTGGCTGTGGGTGCTTGGATATGCTTCGGTAGTTGGCCTGCAACAAAGAGTACGCAAGGCATGGACCTGGGTCTTGGGTCTTGAATGTATCCAGGGTAATGTATTCGCAATGTTGCACTCGTACGGTAGTGAGAAGCATAGCATCGTGGCTGGTGAGGAGCCCTATATCTCTTCAAAGATGCCCCATCGGAGAAGAGAAGAGCGGGAGATGATAACAGCAACGGGATACAAGCAAGCCACACAAAGGCTGTTGATAGCAATGAAGATCCCAAGGCGGGACAAGTGCAAGCGAGATGAAGCAAAGAATAACGAGATATAAGAAACCAGAGATACTCACATGCCAGAGAATAGGTTCGACATGGTTGACAGAAAGGCGGGGTGAAATCGTAGGTGAGAGGACGAAAGAGGTTTTCCCAAGCTTGAGGTTGAACGAGAGAGTCTTGGGTCTTGTTCCTCCTTATCGAAGCTGCAAGTAGCGTCAAGTCGAGTCGAGTCGAGTCAAGCCCTGTTGTTAGGATCAGGTCAATATCAAATCCTCAATCCAATACCAGCAACAGGCGAGGCGTGATTGAGAAAGGGGGTTTTTGAGGTGTCGGTGTCGGGGCTCGATGAATGAATGGATCCCTCCATAGGATTAGAGGGTAGTCTAGCGGCTAAGTACCCCGTAACTCCCATGTTGTAGCAGACGCAGCGCCACACGCTAGCGCATCTTCCTCCCGGACCAGAGTGAAACCCACTCCCTGCTGCTCTGACTGCTCTGCTACTGGTTCTGTAGGTCACCTGAAGCGCGCCATGCCTGTTTCAGAGATCTCCTGTCCTTTGACCTTCTCGCAGTCTCAGTCTCCTGAGGCTGCACAACGCTGTAACTTCCTTCTCCACTGACCTGCGACAGAGACGAGTGAGTTGACAGTGGCGACGAGACGACTCAAGACTGGGTACCTACTAACCTACCTGTAGAAAAGTGGCTGTTCATTGTGGCTGGTGATCCTCCAACCTCAGGCCCAGAAATAGTTTGGTCGGGTCAAAGACTCTAGTCGCGACTAAGCTGGACTGTAAGCTATCGCTTTGTGCGCGCCAACACCAACCACTTTTCCATCATCATTCTTCTTATCCAATTCCTCTTTACAAGCCCTCCACAAGTCGCAAAAACACACAAATTACATCATGTCTGACTCAGAAGGGCCAATTGACCCCATTGACGAGGGAGGCGATGACCTTTTCGGCGACGACGGCGACGACGATATTGTACCTACCAAGGAGTCGGTCGATGAAGATGATGAGCTCGCCTCGGACCCAGAAGGGGACAGCTACGCGCGGTACCGCAACGACGATGAAGACCAAGCACAATTAGAGACTAAGGAGCGTGCTGTCCAAACTGTCACGACCTACCGGCATCGAGTTCCCAAGCCCAAAGATGGCGCGGTATGTGATATTCTGCTTCGCGCAGCACATCAGGCGGCTTGCTAACTTTTCTTACTTAGTTACGAGTCCTTCGCGTTCCCAAGTTCATCAAGATAATGCCTGAAGAATACAACCCCGACACGTACCAGCCAAGCGAATTCGACATTGCGAATGCCAAGGCTGAACATCCCAAACACGTCGCCCGAGTTCGAAGAGATCACAGCACCGGCGAGCTGAAAAGCAACACAAACGTCTTCCACTGGAGCGATGGATCAGTGACTATTTCTGTTGGTGGAGAGCACTACGAAATCACCAGAAAGGCGCTCGCACCACCTGCAGACAAGCCCTACACCGAGGTTCAGGATGGCCACTACTACGCCGCTGCCGCCGAACTACACAGCAATATCCTTATGACGGTTGGGCATATCACAGAGCAATACAACATCCGACCCAACAAGGCCGTCGGAGACGATGCGCTGACCCGCCTTGCTGAGAGAATGGCAAGCGCCAGCAAGCCTGCGAACGCAACAAATATGATTATCAACACTACTCAGGACCCCGAACTCCAGAAGAAGCAGGCTGAGTTGGCCGAGAAGGAAAGAAACAAGGCTCAGAGAAAACGCGAAAACGCCGAGGCTAAAATGGTTGGTGGCGTGGGTAGGTCGTCTGGGCGTGGGGGAGGACTGTCCATCGGTGATCTTGAGGGAGGCCGCCGTGGTGCAGCAGGCTCCCGCAAGCGTGGCGCGCCCAGCGCAGGCAAGAACCGAAGAGGTCGAGATGAAGAGTCCGACGAGGATCTTGAGGACGCCGTGGGCCGACACGAAGGCTACTCGCTCGACGATGGCTTCATCGTTAATAGTGACGATGAGGAAGCCGACAGCCCAGCCGATGATGACGACGAGGAAGAGCTCCTCGATGATGACGAGGATGAGAAGCCTCGTTCCAAAAAGCGACAGAGGACGAGAGACCACAGCGACGACGATGGTAGTGATGTCGAACAAGCGGCAGGACGATCTCGTCGGAGGAATGTCATTGACGATGACGATGATTAGACTGGAAGTTCTTCATGGAGTTTTGGCAAACGCAACAAGACATTAGTTGCAGAACAGGCAAACAAAAGCATTGCTGCATAATATGATGTTCTTTTAAATTATCAATCCGACTTTTGAGACTATGGTAGTCTAGCATAGTAGCTTTTATTCAACTTAGACTTTTTGGGATCGGCAGATTAGTAGTGAAGCTGTAGCTCACATGAACCACATTGTGTAATTGGTTCCATGCACTCTGCAATTAGATGACCAAATACAGTGACCTTGGTTATCTATTTATCAGCTTGAAGCTCATACTGACCTCCCTTACATGACATGTGAGCGTGAGTGTGGCTGTCTAAGACTCCTTGGTGATCTCATTGGCAATCACATGCCGATTTAGCGTACTAAGTGTAGGTGAACAAGGTACCGTACCTTCGTTGAACGAGTTGTGGGGAGCTCCACGGAACCCAACAACACCAACCTGCCTTACATATTTATCCTATAAGCAAAGCAATCTTTCATCTGTTTTAAACGCCTATAAGACTCCTTTCGCCGGTCCTGAGCGCCGTATATATATAGTCAATGTTTCTCGTCTAGTACAAGGTACATTCGGCCACGCGTAATCCCGTCCTCGCGTTCACAACCACAGACCTGATCCAATCTCTTGCAAATGGTGCTTGTGCTTGTGATCGGCCCTCGGTAACTCGATAATGGGGGTGGTAGTCACCGTATGGGGTGTCGTCGTGGACGTGGCCAGCTTCTGGCAGAGGGTAACCAACCCATCTCTCCTTTCCAACCATGGCGCGTGTTCCGAGGTTCATCGTTTCTAACTAATCATGTCCTTGCAGAAGCTTCGAACCTGGTATACGCGCAAAAGCCCTGTTGAACTATGGCTGGACCTATTGAGGACAGCAGAGGTCTTTGAGGACTGGGAAGAAGCCGCGCTGCATCTTGATAACCTCCTTGGTCTTGATCTATGGCGCGTATAGCTCTTGTCGTTCGGGAAGCTCTCACTAACACGGCTATAGGAGGAATAACCCAGCTTCAAAATACTATGACTGGAGACTTATTGCCGAACGCCTGGACTCCCTTGCGACCGCACGAGAAGACGCCAACTTTCAACAGCTCGTTAATTTATTGAGATCTGGTCTTGTTCGGAATCTAGGAAACATCACCTCACCCAAACTCTACAACCGATCCTTTGCTGGCACCAAGTATCTTATAGAAGAGTACATAACCCAGATTGCTGAAGCAGTGGAGGATATCCGTGCCCTTCCCACGACGCCGTCCGCAGTACATGGCCATGGGCCGTCTCTAACGACGCAGATGAAGCTAGATTGTATACACGATACACGGCAGGCTTTCGGGAGAAGCACCCTCGTTCTTCAAGGCGGTGCCATATTTGGCATGTGTCATTTAGGTGTTGTGAAGGCTCTCTTCTTACGCGGTTTACTTCCTCGCATCATCACCGGTACAGCTACAGGCGCCTTGATAGCAGCTTTGGTCGCAATCCACACAGAAGAAGAGCTCCCAGCTGTCTTGAGCGGCGACGGAATCGACCTCTCAGCCTTTGCGCCAAAGGTCGGAACTGAGAATGGCGAAGTCTCGACATTTCGAGCTTTCCAGTCACGGTGGGCAACTTTACTACGGAGAATTAGACGCTTCTCCAAGGAAGGTTACTTCCTTGACGTGACTGTGTTGGAGGAGTGTGTGAGAGCCAACGTCGGCGATCTCACTTTTGAGGAAGCCTATAATCGGAGCAAGAGGGTGCTGAACATTACGGTTGCGACAGAGGGTCAAGGAGGTGTACCGACGCTGCTCAACTATCTCACCGCGCCTAATGTGGTACGTTTTTGATGTTTGTCTGTGATGCTTATGACATACTGATTCACCTAGTTAATTTGGACAGCTGCTGTGGCGTCAAATGCTTCATCACCTTCGCTCTATGGTCACCGCAAGACAACGATGCTCTGTAAAGACGCTCATGGCAATATCGTACCTTGGGAACCCGCCACTACTATCGACTTTAGACACTGGACACACACATCATACTCGGACCGAGACTCGCCCTTGAGGCGCATCGCTGAACTCTTCAACGTCAACCACTTTATCGTCAGCCAAGCCCGACCATACCTCATCCCCTTTATCCAGTCCGATATGCATGGGCCATCCCTGGTAGAGTCGCGGAGCAAAACCACACAAGTCTCTGCTTTTCTGGTCCGCATGGTCGGATTGGAGATACGACACCGCCTCAGCCAACTGGATACGCTCAACCTCCTCCCAACAGGTATCCGCCGCTTTTTAGTCGATGAGCAGGTCCCAGCGGCCTCCATGGTTCTTGTGCCGGAAGTGACAGCCGGAGACTTTGTGCGATTGTTGGAAACACCGACTCGTGAAACCCTCAACTACTGGGTTCTGAGAGGCGAACGAAGCGTGTGGCCTGCCGTGGCTGCCCTGCGAATTAGGTGTGCCGTCGAGAACGAGCTCGACAGGTCTTACCAAGTGGTGAGGAAGTTCAAGGCTCCTGGACTGAGACGGAAGGGGAGCATGGCAGCCAGTATGGAGGCTGAGGGAAGGGAGCGTAACGGTCGGTTTGTCACTGATGTCGGTGCAAGTTGAATACTGTTTACTTCAAAGGCGCAGGGAGGCACGGAAGCATCGATAAACATTAGCCCTTTTATTCATTTGCTCTGTTTGTTTTTCTCATTCTATCGCTTTTCTTATTGCGTGCGCATTAAGTTGAAGGTTTGATGTCCTTCAATAAAGCATCACCACGTCCACCTTCCTGTTGTTTCAAGAACCTATGCTTCAAATTACTGCCTCATGCAATGTTGGACGTGTCCCTTCGCTCAAAAATCCAAGACAAGAAAAGTGTACGGTCACGCTTATGAAACTGTATCACCCTAGGGTCCAAGTTTGTTGGCGACCATGCCGTCGATAAGAAATGTGCCTGATTCTCTCAACGCCTCTAAGTCATTCTGGTCGCCCAAGATGTTGCTTTTGAGATAGACCGCGAAGCCGAGATCTTTCAGACACTCGTATACATCTCGTTCCATAGGATCTGAGGTGTTTCGCGTCAGGAATACCGGTGTGCTGATGCTTGTTCTAGCACAAGAATTCAGAGTGCCGTTATATGATTTGCCCTGCAAATAGCGAAGGAATAATCCAAGCCGGGCACGCCTGGCTTTCGGTGACTGATCGAGTGCTTCGGCCGGAACGTCGTCAAATAGGTTGTTCACGGAGCCCTGCTGAGAACTAGCAGACACGGGTTCCGGAGAATGTGCGGTGGCGATAGGTGTTTCTGTTTCTCCAGTGGTCGTATATGTATTTGATTCTCCAGCTTCCAAATCTTGGGTTGAGTCCTACATCTGGCAGAATTGTAAAGCAACTTGTGGATGCGTACCAAATTCTCCAATGAACGAGATGTCACTCTGAAAGGGTATGCGCAGTTTGCATCCGCAAAAGGCACCCAGAGGTTTACATACCTCCATTAGATACATCAGACCGACAGCACAGCCTTCCGCAAATCCCACGATGATAACATTCTCTCTTCCAACGATCTCGGACTCTGCTTCAACAACAGC
The DNA here is from genome assembly GCA_002093855.1 of Fusarium praegraminearum. Lineage (NCBI taxonomy): Eukaryota > Fungi > Ascomycota > Sordariomycetes > Hypocreales > Nectriaceae > Fusarium > Fusarium praegraminearum. Next base: position 239,905 of record LXHY01000017.1, on the reverse strand, counting down.
ACCGAGTCGATGCAGGGCATCGGCGACCTCAAGCCATTGTGCCTTGCTTCCCATCGTCTCCTTAAATGAAAAACTCCACCACTGTAGTTTACCATGAAAAACCTCAGGGTAGAGGACAGTATGCCGAGAATTCTTGCACTTTCCCAGTTCTGTTCCTTGAGAAATGGAGCGTATGATCTGGCTCAAATCTATTTTCTGGTCAAGAATCCAGATAAGGCTACACTTGGGATTTTGGTTATCGGAGGGGTTCGATTCCATATTGTCGAATTGCTGCTTGGCGGGATTAATTGGACTCATGTTTAGGCCTGGAACTGATAGTATATGTGTATATGGAGAGATTAAGTTCTGTTGAAGTGGTAATACCTAGGTAAGTACCCGGGTAAGAGGTGAATACAGGCTTTTGGGAAGGATCGATGTTGATAGATAGCAGATTTCGCAGGTCACAGCCAAGTAATAGGTAGGTACAATAGGTAGGTAGGTAGGTACCTAGTCTAAAGACAGTCTACACATCTACTGATCTGTTCCGTCCTCCAGAAGTTTATATGCAAGACATCAAGATGTCAGAGGTGCCTAAAATACCATCAATAGTTAAGAGAATACTGTCTTTATTTCTAGTATCATTAGCATAGGCCCATCCTTCTCCCACTACGTGTCTAAACAAGAGAGGTTGAACTTTCCATGTATGCGCACTCTCTATTTCCCAACTTGAACGCTGCTATTTGTCGTCATTCAGCTACAGATAGAAGGCACTACTGTCCCGTCGACACGACCAAGTCATGACGAAAACGCCGAATCGTTACAATCAATATGCAGGCAGGCATTCACCATTCTCTCAACTGTCTCCATGGTTATAATGCGCTGGGTGCATGGGTGCTCCTGAGCCGTTGCACTCCGAGGGCGATACACATATCCCGGCGGTCACGAGACTTGACTTTCTCATCATTACCTCCCCTCCCTTCTTTTTCCCAAAATAGACCTCCATCTATCAAACTGGGCGTCAAAGAAAGTGAGGCGATTAGCTTCTGACAGGTAATCGTGGATTCTTGTCTAATGCCAAACGGGTTAGAGGAGGTTATGCCATGCGATGATGACACCACTTGTTGAACAAAACGACATCGAGACTCAAAGTAGTCAGTCCTCATTCCTTGGGTACCAGAAAAACTGGCCGCTGGAACACAAGAGACTAAATTATTAGGTCAGCTTGTGCTACTTATGTCACGCTCTTTAGGCTGTTTGTTTTTGTCTACTAAGACTTATGCGGTCAACTTTTCTGCTACCCACAGGTAGTCAGTGCAAGTGCAGTTCATGGTATATATGTGGCACTTTCACGATAGGGCTGATTCTCCGCGTATTGATTATGTAGGGCTGTCGGGTCGAGACTGTCTCATTCTACTACAGGCAATGGGAGACGTCAGCGCATCAATCAGCGTGGCTTCTTGGGTGCGATTGACGAATCGTGGGAGTTCGCATACAGGCCAGATCTGATGCGATGGTAGTTCATTCGTGAGTTCAAAAGGCCGGGCCTCACCCACCTCCTCGGGTCGGTCTCTCTTCACTGCAATCCAGTATCGAATAAGTTCCTGTCCAACACTTCAGCTTGATCAAGCCATTACATCTTATCGTCGTTCTTGTATGACACACTACGTTCACGAATTGTCCGTACGCAGAGCAACCTTGCACTGCATCCTCTCCATATATATCAACGACGATTCGCGGGGGTTTGACTCATTGCTCCTAAACTGAAACAACATCCGACTTTGTTTCAAAATGGACGTTTTTGACAATCACGACAACAGCTCTGAATCCTCAATATCCCTTGCCTCGTCTGTCTTTACGCATGATCCCGACTTCTCACCTTATGACTCGTATGTTGTCGACTCTGACGCCCCTGATGATATGGATGTGGATGATGACGTCCAGCAACCTCAGCACTATGGCCCTCCCAGTTATGAGTCCTTGATGCTCGAGAACACTACCGTCCGTTCTGATGCCGACTTCTTCTCCGTCACGGGCTGGACAACAGCAACCATCGGGTCGTCGTCGGTCGTCTCCACCTCCGAGACAAGATGTCCCACTCCGGTCTCCGTCTCGGCCTCGGCCTCAGCCCCGGCAGCCGATCTCCAAGTCCAGGAACCCTGGTCTTCAGACTCCTCCATGACCACTCCCGGTCCCGTCTCGCACGTGGTCGGCCGTGCTTCTGACATCTCCACCGGCGTCGATTCCCTGCTCAACTACGGATACGCCTTCGTCGTCCAAGATGATCAAGGACTATGCGGCATCGGAGCGTGGGCTGACATCGCGACGAGTCCATTACTTGCCAAGAAGAAGCGGATTGCTTCGCGACAGTGATAATCTTGTATTCCCAGACTTTGTTTTATCTTTGTGTCGCTTCCTTCCTCCCTTGCCTTTGTCGCTAGAATCTGACTGTAAAAACCTTGAGACAAACAGGATCAAGGAATGTTGTTGGTTTCACTTCCTAATTTCATCTCGTCTCGTCCTTTTGCCATCCAACGGGTGGTCGCGCGTTTCATCTACAGTATTTTTTCCGTTTCCTCTTCCCCTCTTTTTATTCTTTCTTTCGTCTGGTCTTGTGCAGGAGGATGGAAGCTTGGGCGGTACAAATGTTTCTTTCTTCCCCGCTCGTGCCTTTTTTGGTGTTAGCTATATGTAACTTTATCTTTGTCTTGGAAAAGCAAAAGCGAAACGGGGCGTTATTGTGATAGTCGTTCGTTTCAAAACATCAACAGGTCAAAGACATGGCGGAGACAGAGGCAGACACAGACACAGCCACACAAAGAAACAGGAATGTTTGCTAGCGCAAGGGGCCTTGCATCAGATCACTTGCTTGCTTGCTTTGCTTTGCTATTGTGTACATATCAGATGAGATCGGTCATACCGGAAGACAAGGAGAACAGAGAATGCAAAACTTGACCATGTACTCTCCCTTTCCCCACGCGAATTGATGCCCATGAAATGTAACACAAACCCGTTAATAAAACGGGCAAGGAAGTGATGCATTGACAATCGAAACCTGTTTGCTGTTCTATGCAGGGGACAGAGTCACAGTGGTAATTAATTAAACCTCAAGACACTGCATGCGTCGTGGGTTTGGCGGATCCTGTGTCTCAAGTACACGCGTCTGGAGTTAGTCGTTCGAGGCTTGGAACCGACAATTTAATTACCGGCGTGCGACAAGTTTTTCGGTCAAATACCTCGAGGTCTTGTGTATGTATCTGTACCGACCGCAAAGGCGGTGATGGATCGCCTGTTCGCTTACCAGGATACCTAGATAACTAATGAAGATCGCATGAAAGATCAGGTGGAATATCCCGAAGAGGGAGGTAACATATGAGGAAATCTCGGTGTTAAACGGAGCAAGCGAGATCCGGAACCATAAAATGCGGCAATTCTTTTTTCTTGGATGCCGAATGAAGAAATGTCCACTGATATCATACACTTGCTATAGCAGGGAATAATCCCTACCAGGCACGCGAAGGTTGAAGGATTGCAGGATTACCCGCCCGGCCAAGGGGTCAGTTTGCAGTAGTCAAGCCGTTGGGATGATGATTCTGAAACTGCAATTGGGCCGTAGATGCATGGGTTGACAGGGCAGATCAGACCGGGAACCTGCATAAGAGAGTGGGGAGCAGAAGCAGAAGCAGAAGCAGAGGCAGAGGAAAATTGAACTGGGAGTCAGATATGACTGACAGAGTAGGAGATAGATGGAGCAGGATAACAACCCGACTTGCTTCTCCACAGTAATGAAAACCCAACCAACCCATGACATCAGAAGCTTTGATTCAAGGGAGTAAGAAGCTTCTACAATGGAGACAAACTCAAATCCCATCAATAGGAAGAAGCCCACAACGCCTGTCCCGCATCTCAATATTAACAACCATGTTGGAGGTAAAAGTCAGGCACAATTCAACATTGATACATCACTGTGTAGGAAAAGAAGAGTTTTAAAAAGGCAGACCAACTTTGAGTCTAATTGATTTCTAAATACCTGGCTCTGGCTCTCGTTCCTCCCTGATAAGCCAACGCGGGCTTCATCATAGGATACAGCCGGCCGTGACGCCTCGTGGGGTAACCGGAAACGAATAAACAAAGGCCATCATTAAAGTAGAATTATACACCGAAAACTTGAATCTCATCAAACCGCTCTTTCTCGTCCCGCGTATTCGTGCAGAAAAATCATGTCCATAACTTAGTTGAGGTAAACCATGGCCATGGCGGCACCGGCAATGAGAGCCAGAGAAGAGGTCATGCGGGTAGCACCGCTGACGGGGACCTCAGGGACACCAGTCTGGCCAGCACCGCCGGTCTTGGTGGGGGTAGCAACAGGAGTGGTGGCGTTCTTGGGGGGAACGGGGACGTGAGTGGGAATGATGGGCTTAGCAGTGGTGGCCTCCTCGACAGGCTTGGTGACACTGGCGAGAGTGGTAGCCTGCTCGGTGGTCTCAACAGCGGTGGTCTCAACAGCGGACTTGGTAGCGGAGGTGACGGAGGGAGCGTCGTAAGAACCCTCGTAGGTGAACTGAGCGCTGTAGTTGATGTCACCAGCAGAGTCGGTGATCTTGAAGTTGTAGGTGTCGGAGGGAAGCTGAGAAGGGGTGAAGGTGAAAGAGTCACCCTTAGCACCGCCTGTGGTGTGTTGGTTAGTATGATGATCAAAGGGCAGCCAAGATTAGTTTGAGACATACTGGTCAAGGTCTTGTAGTCCTTGAGGTCGGTAGACTCTCCGTTCTGGAGGATGATGGTGCAGCCAGAGTCACATCCAGAGTAGCGGATGGTGTAAGGCTTGCCCTCGGTGAGAGCGAAGTCAGTGTTGAGGAAAGCAGGCTTGGCCAGGGCCATGGTGGCGAAGGCAGCGATGGTAGCGATAGTGTACTTCATTTTGAAGGTTGGTTGGGTTTGTGGGATTGAAAGAATGACTGAGTTATTACTATCAGTCAAGTTAGTGGATGCTTTGCTTTGCAATGTTTCGATAAAGCGTGAAGAGTAGTGAAGCTATGAGCAATAGTGCGTGTGATGGATGATGTTGGATGCGAGGGGTTCGAAGAGCGCGAGTTGTTGTGATATAAACAATTCGCGGACCATGACCAGGCAGACATTTCCAAGTGAATCACTAGCACCTGCTTGGGCTGTCGGTTGACTGCCAGTGTCGGCAGGTGCCAGCGGTCCTGGTTGGTGATATCGACGGCTGCTGCCAGTGCCAGCCAGTGCCAAAGCCCGCGTCATGTTCCAACGCCATAGAAGGAAACCGGAAGTGTGATTCTATGCGGATGCGGATGGTGCCTTGCAAGGGAAAGACCGAGGGTAGTATTCAACTTACATTAAGGTAGGTAAGAGGCACAACGAGGTAGCGATTGACTAGAGGTAGACTGCGTTGATAGAGAAGAGGGAAAAGGAAGGGGATTGAGCAGACGGAGGGAGGCTTATTATAATAAAGGGAACTGAGAGCTAGTGACAATAGAATGGCAATACTAATAACAATAAAGGGGATAGGATGTTCTGTGAATCAAACGCTACGCTACTCTATCCTACGGATACCAACCTAATCAATCCCACGAGACCTTGGATCCTGGGCAGCATGTATCTAGACCAGGTCAATGGATGTGGAGGCTAATGGGTGGGATGGGAAGGGGGGGTGTGGTGAGAGTAGAAAGGCCAAGAAAGAGGTGTGAGGCACGAGCGAGGCGTAGCATCCCTAATCCATTATCCCCTACGGAAAGAAGCTGTAGGTACTTGCCTCAGCACTTGCTCTGCGCTGTGTTGTGTGTATTGTGCTCCTTCTCCTTTCCTCTGGTTCCTTTGGTTCCTTTAGTTCCTTCCTTTCCCCCTTCGCTTCAGATTCTTTGCACTTGACCATGGTCCCTGTGCTCTTCACCCACAAGTGGGGTCTACTCAGAGCTCGCTGCCAGTAATCTTGCTTGGTTTCAATGATCCCATCTCCTTCTCCCCTAAACCCATGCCTTGATTGCTTGGCCCATTTCGCTACATCATCACATTCCATCCACTGGCAGGCCAGCCGCGGCCTTGCAATGCCCGAACCAGAACGGATCATGTCAGATCCCTGCTGAGGAAATTAGCCATGCAGGCCTAGCGTTCAGAGCGTGCCAGCGCTATGCCCTTTGTGGTGCTCTCATCACTTCGCAGTTCAATGCTCGCTCCTCCAAGGATACTCCAGCTCCACCTGCAGGACCAACTAACAACCTGTTGGAGCGCTGTGCCTGACAGCCAAAGCGGGCACGCGCCCATTAAGCATCGCTAGTGATATGCGGCCTCGATCCATCACAATTTGACTGCCTTGCCCCCCGACAGCGACTATTACCTCTCAACCTGGGCACGCATACCTGCAATTCCTCGCTATCAGCGGATACTTTCTGACGTTGGTATTGCACATCTCCCAACAAGGAAATTCCAGTCCGTTTGGTCATGAGTCGAGCGTTGATCAAAGCGTATCTCTCTGCTCAATCAATCCCACCGCATCCCCGTGCTGGTCAAGGGTTTGTCAGCCTTGCCTTAGTCCGGCAAGTGGTCACGGCGCGCTGTTCCGGTGCGCACCGGAGGTGGTGCACCTATTTTCTGGGGCGAGGTCAGGCAAGTTACCCTACCTTTCCCTCGGGTATCCAAAAACTAGGGTGTGAAGAGATTCATTGACGAAATTACATGGCCAGTTTACAGTAGCTTAAGCCTATTCACTGTCTCAATCTTTTTTGCGCCTCAAGCAATTAGTCGAGTTTTCTGACACCCATTCGCCTACCCTACTGTACCCAGTGAGTAGCGATAGCCGCCATGATTTTAGGTTGACATCCTAGACAAGCTGTCGTAAGCCTCCCCGATGCAATGCGATCCAGCAAAATAGCCGTGTCTTTGTTCTGCTATGTATTGCCTTTGCAAGTTGGCCTGTGTCTTGTCGCAAGCTGCATTTCATGTAACAGATAAAAAGTTGCTTTAACGAACATGACATGACCAGTACTCATCAGTCCCTATTATGATGTCGGCGCAAGCGAGCAATGCTTTCAATTCTTACAATCGACATACAAAGCATGCTACAATATGATAGGAGGGTCGATGATAGCGGATATCAAGACCCTTGCGGGCTGTGGCCAACGGTTCTCAACAACCGGGAAATTTCAGCATGTCGGCTGCTGCAATTATCGATCCTCTCTCCTGCACGGCGGTCTGGATGCTTGCCGCTATTGGAAACCTGGTCTCACTCCCTGGCAGACTCACCTTTCCTTATCGGGCACCACTTTAATGACATTGCCCCCCTTGGCTTGTCAATAGTTCCAATAGCCAGCTTCAATCGTTGTCTTTTCCTTGTAAGCACTTGACATTCTTGTTAAGTAATGACTCTTGCAAATTTTGTTGGAAACATTGATGAATTGGGGCGTTCTCGGCATTGGATATGTCGAATCCAACTACCCGCTACTGGCCACAACGATCCAAGACTGCCATCTCAGGCGCCTACAGCGCATCATCCATCGATAGTCGTTACCGAAAGTGCGTCCAGCGCAAATTAGTGTGAATCATTGCCCGCTGATGGCGCACGCCATATGTACGTTGCTGTAGCTGAACATTGGGCAATAAAGACAACAAACATACACGGCCACTCATGCAAGGCTCTCACTGGCCATGACTGCATGCCATCACAGCATTGGCAAACAATTACAATGTAACGCAGCAAGGCAAAGCTATGGCTGACGACACCATCATCGTTTGCTCCTCGCATTTGGTTCAATCTTTCAAGTAAGCAAAGGGACATGCACTGCAACACATTCCACAAAAGTTGGCATAGCTTCCGAGCCTTGAGGAAGGACTACGCAAGAGCATTCGTACTATGCATTCTTTTCACCAGTCCAATCCTCATGGCGCAGCCTTGCTGATGATATAGCGTACTCTCCAGCCTTCTACAACAGCATCGTGAACCAATATGCTTCGTTGGCCACCCACCAGTTTCTAAATCGGTGTGCTTGTTGTTGACGTTGTCTTTGTGGCTTAAAAATCGGCAAAAAGTCAGTCACAGAGATTCCCTCAGCAACAAATCCGAGAACGGAGGGTGAATACACAACCGTTCCAGGCTGAGACAGAACCTTATTTCTCCGTCCATTGTCTCTTTTTACCTCAAGCTATCAATGTTTAGAAACATACTGGTCAACCGACAGAGTACGTGCGGAGTAAGTGCGGTGTAAGTGAATCACGCAAAGGCACTTACTTGGACGATGCACCAATGTTGAACCTTCCGGGGTTTGCAACACTTCCTGGTCATGGAAGCATCGAATGCAGGCATTGCACCGGCCAAACGATATCAGGCTGGGGTCCCCAACTTTTGGCATTGCCCACGCTCAGGACCATGCAGGCCAGTCCAGGCCGGTCCGGACATCGCATTAACCAACATCACTAGCACCCCACACACAATGAAAGCCTGCATTGCTGCTGGCTGGCTGGATTGGTTCCGTCGAACTACGGGGCCACCCTCTCCGGACTACACCATTTCAAGCATCCTCATGATAGCCATAGCCTTGGCTGATAGAGGCCGCCATTATTAGCCAAGCCTTCACGATACCATCATGGGCTGTCTTTGATATCCCCTATTTTATACCATAATTTCCTTTCGACTATTCTAGACGTTGACTCTCCGGCTGGGCATTCGGTAAGAAAACCAAGGGTGCTGAAAATATCTTTTCGTCCTTCCAGAAAGTATCGTAGCCCCCGAAGCTTGGCCTCTTTCTTCAGGGTAGGATCCAAACCTTGCGGAGATGGGCAACGTCTTTTAGTGCAAAGTGCGTTCGAAGGCTATCAGTAACCCCGGCTCGGCATTGAAGATCTCAGAAAATGAAATGCCTCATTTTGATGGAACGTCATGAGCGCCGATCCAAGTCCTTTGATTTCGCTCACTACGGAGCAAGTAAGTTTGCTTTCCGTGACAAGCGCTCCCATCTCGGTTGTCGACCATGATCAATTCAAACTCATACAAAGTCAAAATGCTCCTTTGGCACTTGCGCAGGGTCTTTTCCAGCCTCCCCCCCCCCCAGAATGCTCACAGACCAGTCTGTGAGCATTCGCCCTAACGACGTCTCATCTCTCAAACAGACTGTCGTTTTGACCCTGTTATCCGACCGCGACCAACTCGTAGTGAGCAGCCACCCGGCCACTCGAAGATCATAGTGCGATGCGATCGATCTATCTCACTCACGCTTGGAGAAGTAGACGCCTCTGTTTCTCTCTCTTTCAACGCTATCATAATGTGCGCCCGTTGAATAATGGCGTTTGTTCTGCCTGGACCTTGGGAAGGTTGGACCAGGGAAGGCTGGTGAACTGTAAATGTCTACTTACAAGATATTTAAGGTTAAGATCTGGACCAAACTGAGGTTAAAGCATGTGGCTATTGGGTCGCGTCGACTCAGTCCTTTGACAGAGAAATACCACTAATAATGAAAAAGAAGCAGAGGAAAAGTTAAAATTAACTGTTTAATAGCCGGTGCTAACGTTTGCGGGTTGGCGTTGACTGGTTTGTCACTTAGTAGTCAAACATCATAAGTCTTTCGTTGGCACGGAACGGCGCATTTTTCATTAAACTCTTCATTTCCAGAAATTGTCATTGCCTTTTTTCAATTAAAATGTGCTCTGCACCTACGTGTAGGTGGCGAGCTATTGCTGTTTTGCCAAGTACGTACATACTCAAAGTGTATCCTTCAAAGTTCCCAAGCGTAGAAGTCGACGCTAGAATTCAACTCCCTTGAACCACACCTGACGCGGAGACACTCCTCCATGCCAAAGCACAAATATCCTTTTCCCTAAGGATTTGCTAAAATGCCTGCCAATGTATCACCATCTTATCCTATCCACTCCAAAAGGTCTTGACAAGAGGAACTCGAGAACCAATATGCGACATGAGCGCACAAATTCTAACATGCTTCCACTTTAATGCTCAAGCAGACGCAAGCTACCCTGCACGACAACGTTCTCAAGGATAGATCCAGGTGGGACGTCGATGGTGCTGCCCTCTGTCGCAACGATGATAACAGTACCCTTGAGCGTCACACCACGGCCGAGGTTGACAGCACCAGTGATGGTGAGGTGGTCCAGCTCCAACACCTTGGGGATGGATGGGATTCGCTTCTGGAAGTCCGAGACCTTCTTGAAGTCACCACCGAGCTTGATCAAGGGGGCATCACCGAAGCGGGCGGCGCTCATTTGAAGCTGACCGTGCTTCAATGTGTAGAGATCAGACTTGACAAGCATGAGGTCAGAGCAAGTCTTGACGGGCAAGAATCGTCGACGGGGGACGTTGACACCGTGAGCGTTGTTGAAGTGACGAATGGCAGCACCAACAGCGGTCTCGAGCTGAACAATGGAGATGTCGGACTCTCCCTTCTTGTCACCGGGGATAGTCTTGCCGTTGGGGATAATCTCCATCTCAAGCTCATCATTCTCTACAACGCGCTTAATAGCTTTGAGGTTGAGCCAGATGTTGTTGGTGTTGAAGTACTTAAACTTCTTGATGGACTTGAACTCGTTGACGTGCTCCTTGGGAACCTGGGCGATTTCAAGCAGACGAACGGAGCCCTCGTAGTCGATAATGGTACCACCCTTGACATCGGCCTTGGTCTTGTTAGTCAACTCCATGATGTACTCGGAGTCGGTCTCCATCATGTGCTGGAGGATGCGGAGATCAACAACAGCGCCGAGGTTGTCGACGTTGGACAGGAAGACGATCTCAATGCCTCGGTCGAGGAGCTTGTCAAGAATACCAGAGTTGTAGAGAGACTCGAAAACATCACCGTGACCAGGGGGGTACCACTCGTTGATTGGAGAGTCGTTGTCCTTGGGAACAGGGAGGAGAGAGTCCTTGTAGACTCGGGGGTATCGGGACTGGTTGAAGGTAAGGATATCGACGTTGTGGCCCTCGTACTTCTTAATGATGGCAGCGGTGTCGTCGTTTGTGTTGAAAGAGTTCATGAGGATGAAAGGGACGTTGACGTCGTATGTGCGGTTGAGGTACTCGATCTGTCGCACGGAAAGGTCGAGGAAGGACATGCCATCACGGACCTCGATAACGGACTTGGGACCGACGCAACCCATTGAGGTTCCCAGACCACCGTTGAGCTTGAGAACGGCGAGTTTGTTGAGGAACTGGACAGACTCGGTGTTGGCAAGGTCATCGTAGTCGACGACCTGTCCCTGAGCGGGAGGGGCAATGCGATCCCAGTCTCTACACTACTATCAGTAACTGCCGGGTTGAAATATAACTGTTCGGGGGAGGGGGTGAGCATACACTGCGTTACCCTTCGCCTTATCGTTCAAGTATCGTCGGAACAGGGCAAAGAAGTTGTCCATCTCGGTCTCGAACAGCTGCAGACATCTGGTTAGCTTGGGATAGTCCCAGAGAGTATTCATCTGATCCTGAACTTGCCTTCTTCTGCTCGGGGTCCTTGACAGTCTCGGCGAGGTTGGTCAGAGCATTTCGCATCTGAGCGGCGGCGACGTTGGTCGAGGTGTTCTCGAAAGCCTGGTACATGATGGATTAGTACAATGTGGAAATACGATTGTTTGCTTCGGAATTGATCGCGAATCTCTGTCTTTCTGTTTGTTTGTGGGGGATTGGAGAGATAGGAGGAATTTGCCATTCTCGTCGAAACATCCAAATAGACTCGAAGGGAGAGAGGGGTGAATATGCGCGCGTTGCCGTTGTATTCATTGTGCCTGGTGCAATGGAATTTCATGAATTCAAAGCTTGTTCATAGCTGCAGCTGCGTCTGTGTGATGGCTGGGTTTCGACATCACTGCAGAGGCAGTTACAGGCCATTGTTAAGTTTTGAAAACGGACGCAGGTTCGCCGTATGTAGGTGGTAGTACCAACATCATGGCATGATGCATATTCACGCCCTCATGAGCTCTCAACGAATGCATTGTTCTACAAGACCACCAGAGGGTGAATGATTGTGCTGGACTCACCATGTGACTGCGTGTCTTGCCATGACGACGCTCGTTGCCCTGCTCATCGCCAGTGTTGGGCTTGAGGTGGGTAGGCAGCGCGCTCTTGATGATATTAGCCATTGTGAAGGGCGTGCGAGGAGAGGGTTATTAGTAGGACGAGAACCAATATGGAAGCAATGGAGAGAAAGATGAATGGAGAAGAGAGAGATGAAGATGGAGAGGAAGAGAAGAAAGAGGAGGAGCAAGTATGTATGTTAAGGAATGAGGTACGGTAGTAGGAAAGGGGAGGGAGAGCAGATGCGGGGCGGTGATGCCCTGGCTTGCAGCTCTCGTCTGCTGTTGCCCATGCCATGGCCCATGGATTGCAACTTCTTGGTGGGGGTGGCGACGGAGCTGTTCCCTGTAGAGACAGAATAAGCCAGACACTTGGTTGGAAAAGGATACAACACTTTGTCTCTTTTATTTTCCATCATGATTCTGCTGAGAAAATCGTAACAGTGACGTTGAATCCTATTTTTTTTCTTTACTTTAATTTTTGTTCAAACCTGTCTAGGTTCTTTCTTGATTCACAATTACATGGCACATTTTCTTGTTGACCAGTACGGTATCAAATATCAGAGACAATGAGCCAAGTTGCGGTGACAACCCCCTTCTCTGTTTGTTTACCGTAGACACTCGGTGATATTGATCGTCTAGATCCAGCTCGCTCAGCTCCCATGCTTTGTCGAGGCGAGACTATTGGCCGTTGGGGGGAATGGAGGCTGGTAACACGTACCCGTTGTCTGGGTACTGTAGACAAGATGAGGCGAGTAGGCGGTGGCTTGAAAGGAGGAGATGAAGATGCTTCGGTTCTCCTTTCTGTTATTATTCCATCTCGTACATTGATTTTATCGTAATTGTTCATTTCTCTGCTCTCTGTCTTTGTCTCTGATGCGTATGTATTCTTAGTAGACGGGAATTAAAAACCCCACCAACTCACCACTTTGAACTGGCGATCTCTCATCTCCATCTCATCTCTCTCTCACTTGGAGCGGGCCCAACCCAACCATGAACTAGGATCCGGGACCCGTTTGCCGCTTCAGTCAGTATATAATTAGCAGTAAACTACTCAGTTAGTCGAGATGATGGGCAAAAGAGTGAATTCGAGATCGGTCCTTTGCCGATATGATACTACAGAAACCCATGTATGATTTTCCTAATAAAGATGGAAACATAAGCAAAACTACTCTGTGCTCCATACCACCCTGTCAGAAAAAAACCTTTTGACGGGAACTAAATGTGGTATCATGGCAATGGATGGCTAGTTTTGGTCCAAGTACACCACCTTTTCATCATGATATCGCTCATTGAATTGCCACTTCCTTACCCAATACAGCAAACCGCTCAATATTAAATCCCTCTTTTTCATTCAACAGCCTACTGAAAAGAAATTAACAGCAAGAAAATTCTGTTTCCCGCGGGTGAGGTAACATCCCCAACCAGCTTATATTTACATTTACTGTACATAATGCCCCAAACTTTCTCCTTCAACGGTGAGGGCATGGACAAAAAAGGCCAAAGCTCCCGCAGCTCTCCGCACGCAAACTATCTCGTGGCTTTACAATTGGTTGACCATAGCTAAGAGAATGGAGTCTAGGCCCAGTCGAAATTGAGCAAGAGTGGAGGCAATAAGGTTGACTATGCTTAGTCTCGACACTATCTAACTATGCATCGGTCGATCCTGTACTGATATACCTAATGCTTGACTTGTGTTGAGTAGTTATGTATACACTGAATCAGAGAATAAAGATAGAGATAAGAATATAGAAGTACAAGAGTCTGTGTAACCCACTGACATGCGCCTCTCCCGCTCTATCATGCAGTAAGTGAATTCTCACATGCAAGCCTTGATATGTTGAGCACCCTTCATTTATCGTCTCATCCACGTGGCCCTCGCAGTGGACAAGAAGCCTGCTTACCCTACATATTCAAAACATGACAGCGTAAATCCAAAATCAACATCTTGACAGCTCCTCCACCATGTAAATCACGCTGATGCCCAATATTGTGGTTCTTTAGACCTCCAACTCCTCTCTCATACTCCATGCGCCGCAGTTTGGTGGAGTGCTGTCCTATGATACCCCGCTCGATTAGTTGATGGCAGTTAACAGGTGGCGAAAGTACAAGCATATTACACTATAAATCACAAGCATTTTAGACTACAGATCAGAGTATATTACACGTTGAGAGCCTGATTAACAAGGGTTGGACGAAAACGAGTTGTACAGCAAATCGAACCTCAATAGATAGATCTCGTACAACTCATAGTTAACTGCATATGCCCTGTCTTATCATGTCCCCTCATCACGACTAGTGCGACTTGGTGGAGAACAGAACAGTCTATCAGTCCAACCTCTGAGCCAGGTAAATCAGCCTCAAACGAGCCTTTCTACGTGATGAAGAGCATTCCAAATATCGAATAAACAAACAATATGAACACATAAGAACGATTGAACTGCCTTTCAATAAGATCCTGTCAGCTTCAGTTTCGTCTTTCCTGACCGCTAATTATCGAAAAATCGAAGCTCATCTCACACCGTAACTTCGTACAATACCAACCACCAGCAGTCACCTCACACTCAACTCCAGCAACCATGGGCAGTGCAGATACTCTCCCCTTCTGGAACTACAACATACCAGAAGACCAAAGAACAGACGAGTGCCCTGAATTTCTTCTCATCACCCACGAAAAGGACAAGGGCATTCTCTCCACGCCAGACGAAGAATACCACATCTCAACCTGGGACGAGGTCAGAGATATCATTCAGGCAAATCGTCTAGAACTCTTCAAGCGTGTACCCTCAGAGCTTCGCCGCTATAAACAGTTTACATTCCATCTCAAGAAGACTTACGGCACTGTTGCCAACTTCCTCCTTGAGCATCGTCTTAAATGGACACTGCCTGTGACACCGCGCGGAGCACCCTTCGAGTTTGAAGACGACTACAAAATCCTATGGAACGATGCTCCGTATGGAATAGATCCGAGAATCGCGCACCTTGTGGTCTGGACAAAGTTCGATCTCAAGGAGGACCCTGCAACAGGCGATTTAACAGATGGGGCAAGGAAGGAGATTGATGATTTCGTGACAAGAACGTTTCGAGTACATGTCCCAGAAGAAAATGTACGTATGCCCGTCACTAATACCTCTTTTGGCAATGAATCTTATAATTACAGGTCCTCTGGTTCAGAAACTGGCAAGGTCTGCAGTCAGTAAACGCCATCCAGCATCTACATGTGATGCTCTTCAACCCAGATCCCGACTTTGTTCGGAAAATCACAAAAGGAGATATCCCACGAGCAGGAATGGAAGTGAACAAGTGAGTACAGCTTGACGCAGCGAGCTTCATCAAAAGTGCCTTGTATGCGGTGAGCTGCAAAAAGGATGCCTAAATGTTGAATAGGCTATACACTTGATCAATGCTATTTTTGCGTTATGTACAACATGTGTAAACTGTTGAAAGAAACCCGTGGCTAGTTCAAAATACCATGTCAGGTAGAACGTGACCCAAACATCCTATTCATACATCATCGAGCTTTGTTTTCCCCTTGCTTCTAATTTGTGCCCAAGACGGTGCTGCTGCTACGACTTGCCATCATGGCTCTTGGTAGCACTTGGTTTAGCACCGTCTGAACCTGCAACCCTGTTCCTAGTATCGTCAAACCTCACATCCTTGGTTTTTGATACCTCGATCTTGACATCCTCGGTCTTGACTGTCAATTCAACACAAGCAGCTTCGGCAAGTGGCACAGCAGTGGGTTTCTCTAGGCCAATGCGAATGATCTCTCCATAAAAGTCATCCCGCTTGGTCCTCAACTCCCTAGCAATGTGGAAAGCCAGACTGGCCGCCAGAGCCTCCAGAGTTTCGAATGAGGATTCCGACATGGCCTGTACGAATAGGTGTCAGCGTATGGTTGGTCTGTCACTTGGAATTTACTCACATCGACGATAATGCTCTCTATGACAGCGTAGTCATCATGGGCCGTCTGGTACTCGTCGATACCGATGTTTGTGATAACAACTTGTTTGGCGTTTCGCTCATTGCTGTTGACGCCGATGAGCGTGGGCACTCTGATTCCTTCCAGGCCGAGTTCCAAGCTTCGCGCCGTGATGGCCGAGTCAACAAAGAGACAAGAGCCGGTGAGCCTGATGGCACTTCCCATCAACGAGGCCTTGGGGAGAACTAGCGAGATTGATAGGCGTCGAATGAGACTGGTCTGGAGGAAAGCTTTTGTCTGCTCAGCAGATGGGTCCCTCACACCAGTGTACTGAAAACCAGTGAGGTCGACCCAGAGCCTGTTCAAGACATCACTCAGCGACAAAGCTGACTTTGGCAGCTTCTTCAGAGTGCTGAGAATAGACTTGCTCAGAAGACCATAGTGTACTGTGTCGGAGACCTCGTCGTCTGCTGAGGATGAGGGGAACGCATGTGTCAGTGAGACCGCTGCAGATATAAGCAAAGGCTGCTGCTTTGAACCTCGACCCCAGGCATCCTTTGGTCCTTGGATCGTTGTCTGGAGGTTTCGCACGCGGACAACAGCAACTGGATCGCCCTCGGCGTTGGAGAGTCGCCGCGAGGAGACGAGAGGAGTTTCTTTGCCCATGGCTGATGATATGATGTGACTCAATTGGTTCTGAGCGAATTGACAACAAGTGGCTTGCAGTCTGGTAACGCGACACGACGCGGTATATGAGACCTGTAATCAAGGAAGTGCAGCAGATTTATGTTGACCTGGCGAATGTTTTTATTGGTAGTTGTTTGTTTAGTTGTTGACTCTAGAGTACAGAGTTATGTCATTTGTGTGACTCTGTGAAGCTAGAATGACAATCAGCAGCGGGGCAGCCTCGTCTAACTATCTTTACAACCGACAATAGAGTAACACCACCAGCGCTTGTCATACAATATCATTAATTGATATACTTGAATTGGTATTCCAATTGCGGAAAGCTCATCTGGGAATATCAATTAGGCTGTAGGGTATTGAAGCACTATTCAATGTATTGAGACAAACATTACAGGAGTTCACAATTATCACAACTTAAAAGTTCAACCAAAAGCAACAATGCCTCGTCTACCTACCTAAGTCTAGGTAGCCAAACAACAAGTTCATCACTTAAGTTCTATTTTATCATCGACAATACAAACATTTCCTTTCTTTATCCTTCCTTACCTGTTGCTCTCGTCTTACGCGAACAAACGTGTATCACGTGATAGATCAAACGACTACCCTACATACTATCTGCTGGACTTGGACATCGGTTACTTACATTCAACTTGTTGACACAGATATCAACAGTTTTTCTTTGGAACCTGTTTCAACTATTTGCAGTGACTCATCGCTTAATCCCATGCTGATAACTTCAAACGAGACAATGGCGACCATGGGATGCATTTGGTGATCCACCCGGTATTCGCAAACAACCAGTGGGCAGTTTGCCGATGGACCGTTGCGATAAACCTGCTGATATATGTGGTTTGAAACCAAGTACAAATCTCAAACGGTCTGTCACTGATATCCTACCATCCAACCTTCAGAAAGCCACCCGTGACGGCATCCTTCCCGCGGTTCGCGCAATCCTCATCCTTTTACCCATCACAGCGGTTCCCAGGATCAGCGTTCCGTCGTTCGGACTTCCAGTCCAGGACCAGGGTATCAAACGTGCACTGGGCTGCTCTCATGCACTTGCACCCGCATCTGCATTTTTGGCCCGAGCCAGCCCTGTCTCGCCCCCCAAATCTGTAGCCCTGTGCTGCTCGCAAGGTTTCGAGTCCCGTCCGGACCAAGTGGTCGTATGAGGAAGTTCAGGTGCTCCTAAAATCACGCAGCGCCGCGTGTTGAAGTCGCATTTCCAATGGGGAAAAAGAAGAACTGAGGCATTCGCTTCCAGAACATCGGGTTAACACTTATAGCCGTTCGGAACACCCATCTGTATGAGGCAACTGCAAATGTCCGACAGTACAATCACGGATAAGACGCATGTATAGCCTTAAGGTGATCCTCAGGGTCCGTGGTCGTAACCCGCGGTCGTATCCTCAGAGCCCACCGTCCAAGCTGTTTGCTTATCTATCTCGGTTAACAACAGAACAAGAGTCGCCTAAGCTACGCGGTTGAAACACAGACGACGACGGCTACGACGATAGGGTTTTGGTGGTGGAGTAGCGAAATAGGAAGAGATGAAACGCGACGACGTAGTCGGACGATGATTTCAAGCCGGTCCTTGCTTTTTCGAAAACGCGGTAAACCAGCACCATCACCAACTTCCAGAGTAACAAAAGTAAAAATCCATTTCGACCAACAGTCGTCAGCGCTAAGTCTCTAGAATAAGTGACTAAAGGGCCGTGTTGGCACCTTGCACCTTTCAGGTTGCATTGGACTGATGCTACCACAACGATCAATAATGAAGATCATATTGCTGCGGCTCTCTCGCCGGCGGTCCTCTCGGTATGTAGAATCCGTATACAATGCAACCCGGCGATTTTCAACACAAATGGAACCCTCCTCCGCAACGGTGAGGAGTAGTTAGTCCTAGCTAACTAGTACTTCGTAGGATTCGCGTCAACAGTCCCTGGGAGTACGGGCGACCCTAACCCGCAGTGACGAACTTGCACATATTTGTGTAGCAATCTGGCAGAAGCCATGATGAAGCTAACAAGACAAAACAGTAGCTTCAAAGTCTTTAGCTGATCGGGCCGCTGCGCAAAAAGCACAGAAAACCAGCACTGGCACTCAATTTTAATCATCCTTCGGTTTTATGTGCCAGAAAGAGTTAGCTTCCTCCCGAAAAGGGCTCATCAAACTACGAAGTTGGACATGCGAGTCAATCAATTCAGGCTCAGATCATCTCATAGCTTGGCTAAGACGGAAGCTATGTTGTGGGTTTGAGGACCGTGTCATGGGCAGCTTCGCTGTTAATAGAATCAATCAAGGTCAGTGCAACTTGTTAGGCTGGTCAGTTTCAGTTTCGTGCGCAATCCGCGCGTTTCATCTTTTTACCATGTTTTAGTCCGGAATATTCTATTCCGCGTTCCACATGCAACCTCAATCGCACTTTGCTTTGCTTCCAACTAACTGCATGCAACGAAGTCGTCCTCATTACTGCAAGACGTCTGAAAAGATTCTAGACTATTCGTCCGGTCCGGAGAATGCAAAAAAGGATAATGGCCACGCGAATATCCTGGACTAACTGCTGACCGGTATGGATAATCATTTCTTGAATCAACATGGTCAAATTTCCAATCCGAGTATCACAGTCATACTTCTTGCTGTGCCACTCCGGCTAATACATGCGGCATTAGTCTGTCTACCCACCTCTTGAATTCCGTGAGAAATGGGGTTGCAGAAGCAACAAGATGCAACAGTTCCGAATCACAAACGACCTTGCGAATTGCATGTGTTGGAGTGAGATATATCCGGAGACTGATGACAGTACGTGGTAGCCAAGAAAACTTCCTTTTGACGGTATACGACGTTATATCTTACCTGTCAGCTGGGTCGATGGTTGCGTCGGCCTTTACCCGATATTGGTATTTTATTGTACGTACAATACGTATATCGATGGACCGGGACGGCTTCCTGTAAGACAATTTAATGGTCGAACCCCTGAATGCTTCCCGAATTAGGACAATATCCACTATTTATGGAGACGGGAACAATGTCTGCAAGGGCCGGGACAGACACGCAGCTGCAACTCTGCGGCACATCAAACCCATGTTCTTTGACTAATTGACTACTAAGGCATATCATCATGCCACAATTGAGGCAGTAAGATATTCCCAGTCCTTAACACTACCAATAAACCATCATTGTAGCACCCGTTGTCTTTGACAGATGCCAAGAGAGGACGTCCGAAACCTTCTTTACAGCGGAGAATTTCCATTGACTCCTGAAAAGGCTGCAAGGCCTTGAGCAACGTAGAAGCATAGTATGTAACCATATCAACAAGAACATCTTGTTGCCGTTATCCGTGGAATTGCGAGAACCGAGAGAAAATGCGCTACGCATCTGGAATAGGTATCTGAGCCGCACCTAGCCAATGGCCAAACGGCCTTGGTGATGGAGTACACTTACACGTAGAGAGTTCCTTTGATAGCTTAGCATAACTCGTGTTCACTGTTCCTCAGAGGCCACTAGCCAGGAACTCGGATGTGAGGATAGTGAGCCGTCCGGGGAAGGATCGTGGGGAAGACAGGAGTAAATACGAAAGGACAATTCCACTTGAAAGGATGGCTGTGCGTCTTACAAGAAATCATGTGCTGACAGCATCATGGTATTCACAGACAACAGATCTGTTGCGAAGTGTGCCAGTCGGATCTTGGCACTTCTGGGTAAATAGATTCGCAGAGTGATAGTCTGTTCACAAGTCTCATACACGAAGCTATCCGCGGATAAAGTTACAGTTGAGTTTGATGACTGGTGGTTGCATCATCACTCAACGTTTTTGTTCAAGATATCGCACTAAAGAACCCAAGAGCAGTCGTAAGCGGATATGCAAAGCACCACACCATTAGCTTTGCAAATTCTGCAAACCAGGCGGAAGTGGCTGACGAAGTGGTGTGAGGTGAGCTGCCCTGAGCGTGCATCATGGTGTACAGTACCTGCATCAAATGTACCTGTAAGGCACGGCACCGCCTAACTACTTGCTGACTGCTTCATGGATGAGGCAAGTTGTCATGTTCTTGTTAAGATAACGTATTATTCAGACTGCGGTGGTGATAGTGGGAATAATAACACTTGGCCGTATACGAATATGCTACAGACGGATCGGGAAGTTATTTGTGAGTTTATGGCACAGGAGCATGGCCCTGTGTAGTGGATGGGTGGATAGGTGCTGGTGAGATATGTAAGCTGATGTTACTCGATTGTGTGCGTCTTGAGATCTGTCATTGGCACCCTTTCAACCAAACCCTGAAGAAAATTTTCATTGGTAAAAGTTGGCGAGCTTCGGGTGGTGGGAAAGGTAGCGTGCGTAGGTACTATGATGGTGAGTATAGTTGGGCCGATGATAATGGCCGATGATATATATGTATAAGATAGGTGTTAACGATGCGTGCTTTCTCATGCTTAGTGATGTAAAGGATGAGCTGCATATATTTGGGGATCTCTTCTTCAACTGCGATTGGACCCGACAAAGTTGATGATAGTGGATATATCGTAGAGTGTAAAAACGAACACACGAATCAGAAGTTGAGGTACGATGTCGGAAGGAATGACAAGGTGATGATATTGCTGAGTGGCAAAAAAAGAGCCAACCAACAAAAGCCCAAAGCCAGGAACCGAACAGCACCAAGCACTAACAGAAGTGACAGGGACCAGGACAAGGGAGCCGCCCATGTATGTGACTGACCGGGGGATCGACAAGGGCCCAAGAAGGGCCGAGAAGCCAGTAAAGGCAAAGAGACAGCAGCTGTCACGTCCCCCAAGACAGTGCTGGAAGCGAATAATGAGCGACAGCCCGTTAGTGGTTAAGGCTACCGCGCAGGCTTGTGATCTGTCGATGGTGGCTTTCGATATGCGACAAATGACGAGCGTTGAAAAAGACGTTGAGGAATTAGATTGGAGCTTGCAATACGCGATTGAATGGAATCTCACTCGCCAAGGATGGTATTGCTTTTCCCGGTAATACATAATTGTTTGAACCGGAACCGTAGGGCTCATGAATAAACGTTAATAGATTATTTTAAAAGACTATGTTGACGAATGACTGGTGAGAGAACCGCCAATTGCCTCGAGAAATCAAATGCAGTCTAGGTTGTCCCTGCCAAATCTATCTCCAGGAGCTACTACGGAGTAGGGAAGGGACAAATAGACTCCACCGCCTGCCCTGTGAAGTATGGCAGTCGCACTGGAAGAAGAAACATTTTGTGGACAGATGGATGATAACCATCCGGGGGAAAGAGAGGGCGAGGCCCACCAGATCGATGCCTGCCGGTCAATCCAATCAATCCCTGTGCAGTTCAATTCCCACTCATACGACAGCCAAAAGAAAATACATACAGACGTTGAATTACCCGAGACATCGCTGATATCACCGTACCTGACACTACACCTATTTTCGACGACTGTTACATGCTATAATGGCATCGTCGCATCGAACTCTACTGTAGCGCTCAACTCTGTTAAAGCCATGGAACGAATTGCGTATACGAGACCGGTACTTCTCTTATTGGTTGCCCATCAAGCTCCATGCTATGCTGCAGCCAGTGGATTGGGATTGGTTACACTACGCTCAGTTCACTGGGTTTAGGGTCAGCTCAATTTAATCTACAGCAGGTCTCAGCTTAGCTCCATTGCTGTGTTGCCAAATTTTGAAACGAAGCACGGTCGACTCCAAGTCCCGAGAGCACCTCTAGCCGATAACCGTCTGCGGTGTTGGGGAACTATGGCGCGAGACCCAACGTGATTCTGTCTTGACCTGTTGGTTTAATTACACCGATCACTAACGTGGCTCGGCGTCGCTATGACTTCGTTCTGGGGACGTCACGTTTCGAGAGAGACTCGGAACAATATGGCCCAAACACTTCACATTGGTTCACAGACCTTAGGATGACCCAACCGAAGCGCGGCCAAGCCGTGCTTCTTCACACATAAATAACAAAGCTTGGCAGGACCCCATCTCTCTAAGCTCTCCCGTAAGTGTGGTGCTAATGAAAAGATGGCGTCCTTCAGGTCTTCAACAGTGTACCAACCAATTCAAGGTTGGACTAGGAATCCGACCAACATCCCATCGATGAGAAATGCGAGCGAATGCAAACATCGATGGCTGGTCTGTTCGCAGGATTCGTCATGTTGCATACATGCATGCACACTAACCTTCACAAATAGGTGCTGCTGTGTGGTTGAGACACTACCAATAATCAATTCTCGATGGACTTGTTTTGTCGAGGCATTTGTTGATAACTGACCGCTGCAGATCACGGACCTTTAGACCTCAGTCACCTGTGAGGCTGCGGCGGGCTAGAATAGCGCCCTACCTGATACTACCTACCTACTTACCGTATGTTGTGGAATCAGTCTTCTACGAACTAATAAGATTAATTGATGTCACCCATTGTTGACAGACGCTCAAGTTTTGTTCGAAAAGCTCATCCGCAGCCCTGTGGATAAAATCAGAGTCAGAGAGTCAGAAAGACCCGAGTAAGTCAAGTGACAGGGGTGTGTCGGGACAACCAAGACATGCATCGACGACCCCTGAGTCTCCGCCTTCCACATTCGCACATCCAGGCACGCCAGGCACCCGCACCACAGCTTCTTGGAAGATGTGCTGCTTCTGCTTCTGCTCCACCCAGTTGGACACCCTCGTCTGTGTTAAGCTTCGCCTGTATGTACGTATGAAGGAGGAGAGAGCACACATTGCATCCTCTTTGGGTACTTTGGTACACTCTCCTCTACCAACCTGGGCTCTGCACTTTGACGGCACCGATGCACGGCAGAGTGGGCCGTTCCCAAGTTCAATAACCCCTGCAACCTCACTCACTCAGGTTCTCTTCCATTGCTGGACGCCGCCCGCTTGTCATCACCGCCCATTCCCCCAATCGCACGTCGAGTCCTGGTTCTTAGCAGTCTCAGCGCCTGCAACTCTTTTGGCTTGGTCTCCATCAGGGCCCTATTGGCCCCTGCTCAATGCCCTAGTCCTGGTTCGCCGTGTCTCTACTGATCCAGGATGCTCCGAATAGATGGGCGAGATGCAGGTAGACAGAAGGAAACCCTACCAGACTCCAGCATGGCAGGGGTCTTTGAGAGAGGCAAAGCCATACCCTGTTGCCTCCACCTTCGCTTCAAGTGTCGTTCTCGATTCCCCGTTGTCAGTGCTCGAGGCCCCGTATTGGTCCTGGCCAAACACATACATGCAGAGATCTCCCTCCATCTCTATTTCATCCCGTGAGCTTATATGACCCGTCTGCCCTCCTCTCCATGCGAGCGAGTCTGAGTTCGCAGATTGTTTCATGAGTCTAAGTGCTGACTGCACTGTTGGAGCTGCTGTCACACTTTTCTAACAACTTATATTGTATAATATTCTGATCATCATCACACGTCTCTCTATTGTCATACCTTTCTGTCACTCTCTTCGAAACTGTCTCGGTGCTGCCGTCTTGTCACACATTTTCGAGCCATCGCCAATATAACGCCTGCTATGCTATAAACGCACCTGGCCGATTCAACGTCAACTACAACGCCTCTCCAACTGGTATCGGAGGGAAAAGTGCAACACTCGACTGCAGACGTCTTGGGCTTGGGTTTGGGCTTGGAGTATCTATTGGCTGGACTATCGATAATTCGGATTGGCACGGCAAGCCTGCCCATTCTTCACCATGGCCAACACAACCCTGGGGATCAACATGTGCCCTCCGCCATTTTATGATGCCGCTATATTCCCTGACACTGGTGGATGTAAGTTAGATGAATCTGGAATACAGGCCTCCTTTCTAACAGGCGCAGTCATCGATGGCCGGCTCTGCAAGCAGATAGGCAGTACTGTGTGCTGCCTACCTTGTCCTATGACGGACTGGGTCTACCCCGAACGATTTGAGACACTAACTTCAGTTGCAAACTGGGTATCGCTCGCCAGCCAGATATGCTGTATTTTCTTACTTCTATCATGGGCATGCCTCCCCGTTGAAAAAACCAACCGGCATTACTTGAGCATATGCCTGACCATTGCCATTCTACTTATGAACGTAAGCAATACCAAGAGTTGCCCAGGCCTTGGGTACAGTAACTAACGCTACATAATACAGATGGGTTTTGTGGTCCCCCTCGTAGCTCAGCCAGAGCAATGCTATAACGAAATTACACCGCACAGCATGTACACCAGCAAGGTCTGTGGTGCCTCTGGTACCTTCATCCTTCTTGGAGGCTGGGCGGGTGTCATGTGGGTGTTCCTCAGATCGGTATCTCTTCACCTTCAGATTTGTTGGCAAGTTCTCGTTGGCAAGAACTTTATGATTTTCGCCCAAGCAGCCGGCTGGGGAGTTCCTATTCTGGGAATCGTTTTGGCTCTCGTCTTCAGTGGTGTCTCGTTCCGTTTTGGCAAGACATGCCACATCAACCACGAGAACAGCTTGGCTGACTTTTGGATTCCCCTTCTCCTTTTTGCTGGACTGACAGTCATCATCACATTCGCCACTTTTGGTTACTGTATCAAGGTCTACCTAGCATCCTTGTCTGATAATGGAGCTTCCTCTGAGGGTTCCAGTCTGCCTACTTATACGCACAGCGTCAAGACCATGAGCCCACGACAAGTTTACCGCCGAGTTCGTCGTGTTATCGCCCATCAGTGGCGCGGAATTGCCATTGTACTGATCATTATCGCCGACGTCATCTTCTTTTCAGTGGTTTTCGTCTTTCAAGACAACGTTGTTCAGTCTGTTGCGGACGATCCTGATAAGGCAAACGACTGGGTTGGATGTCTCTATCTTACAAAGGGCAAAAAGGAAGACTGCTTTGATGAGGCATCCGGCCTAGTTATCAACGAAGCAACTGTGACAGCTGTGCTTCTTCTCTTAGCGGTATGTGTCCTATGAATAATGCATTCATCGAAGTGAAAACTGACAGTGTGATAGTTCAACGGTATGTGGCTAGTCCTCTTCCTAGGACGATGGTCTATGGTCCACGGCTGGATGGACTTGATCAAGCGACCATTTGTCCGAAGCAAGAAGGAGTTTGTGTCAGTTGACGCGCGTGTCGACGTCAAGAGCCAGCCCCGCTCGTACGAGATGCTCTCAAGAGATTCGAGCGCTGCAGTAACACCCGTCTATCCAACGGCGAAGTCTCCAGAAGATGGACGAAGAACACCAGACTACTTTGGCAGCACGGCTCGCTATCATGCGCCTGCTAGATCCTTCTCAAGTCCTAGACCACTACCGGGCCAGGACGGGGATTCATCCCCACTGCCGATCTACAACAAGGAGATGAACCCTCTCGGTATGAACCGAACATAACAAGGGCCGATCACGGAAGCGAAAGATCCCAAAAGGGATGACTAATTTATATTCAAATACCTCTTTCTAATCAAAACACATCCGGAGTAATGGCAAAATCGAGGCCTCTTCGGAACATGTACCAACAACGCACAATCGGCCACGCACTGGTATCGCACATTTGCTTGCTACTCGCCGAGCGATTGAGACCAGCGGCCGAAAGCATACCCTCATCAAGAGATGAAGGACGGCAACAACAGCAGCGACTGTATTTTCTTTGTTCAAACTTGAGATGTGAAAAAAAAAACATCAGCATAACTGCGAGATGTTGGCGCTGGTACGATTCAACCTTGCAGTGCAGGGAGACGAGGGAAGAAAAAGAATTGGATGACGATGAGCTGTGGTCTCATATATGGACAACACTGTCCCGGGCACTATATTAGCGGGCTGCGGGAACAGACGAGGATTAACGGAGCTGCGGATCTAAGATGTTTCCGTACATGCCGGGAGATCTAGGACGTCGATGAGGATCGAAGGCAATTGCCTATGACTGGGAATAGTTGACCTGAATCATGCCCATGTGTTGCAACGTGCCGGAAGTTGCGGGTTCAGGAAGCAATAGATCGATGGCAGAGGCCGAGGCCGAGAACGAATCATCGTGTTCGAATTCGGGGACTTCTCGAAACGCCAAGGATCGCCATGCGTCCAACATGTTACATCTCATCCGTCGCGGATGCTTAAACGTGCCAAATGATGGCATCTTTATAGAATATCATAGCAGCCAATTACTTAATCATAAGATATCAAGATATAATACCATACACTACCAAGAAGAGACTTCTCTATGGAACGTGCCGATTAGTCAATGGATAAGCCCGAGCTCAAGGAATGACGAAATTGAGGTCTCTATCCAATGTCGTGTCGCGTGAGTTGACGGCCAGTCTCCATCAACCACGCTCTCTTAGTCACAACGCCATGCATTCTCTTCCGGATGAGCCGGAAGATGAGACTACCTTGAAGACTTGGCAATCGGATCGATTGATATTGTAATATGTTAATCATTACTCTGTAGTGCTGTATGACTACGCGGTGAGTGAGCTCGACGCACAATAAATAGGCCCAGAGCAGCCGTCGTAATGCTGGACTTTATCTTTATTAAACTTGATCCTGTCCTACTGTGGTCTTTTTCACCACTGCGTCGTTTGCAGATAAACAGCAACTTGAGACATTGCGCCTCAACTCTGACAAAATATTTGGATCGATCAAACAGTTTTTTACTGAAATCGAAAAAGGCACAACTTGATCTGCCGAATTTTCAAACAGACAAGTTACAATAAGGCTCGGCCAGAAACGTGACTTGAGCCTCAAGTCAAAGTCAACTTGTTGGTAGCCATGTGGTCGGCCCTCCGGAACCGGCCCCGCTCCCCGATGCCACCGATGGACGACTTACGAGATCACTTACTTGGTGATTGGGCAGATGTCGAGCAGAATAGAAATATCCAGGAAGAAGATGGACAAAAACAGGACGAATTGAACTATTCAAAAAATACAAGACGACACGTTCATTTTGCCGATGACGAGAAACTAAATATGAAGATCGATACGCCAGCACAAACCCGAGCACGAACACGAAGATGTAGTTGTCTGCTTAGCCCGAGCAGCATCATACTTGTGGCTGCCACGATGCTGTTTCTCGCAGTTGGTTACGTCTATCAATGGAACATTGAACATGCGCTGCACCAAAGCTGGGTTCCAGATGCTGCTAGCGAGCGCTTCAGTCATAGCCCGCTGCCTCCCTCGCCAGAACATCTCCAGATCACCAACTACACACTACCTCTGCGGACGCAAGGCCGGGATATCGTCGACGCCAACGGTCGTCGCTTCAAGATGGCATCGGTGAACTGGTATGGCGCGAGTGATGAGTTCTTCGTTGCCGGAGGTCTGGATATCCAGCATCGCGACCAGATTGCCAAAACCATCAAGAAGCTCGGATTCAACAGTGTCAGGCTACCTTATGCGGATGAGTTGGTTATAGAAAACCCAGTCGTTGACGAAAAGCACCTTCGTGCTAACCCTGACTTGGTAGGCCTGCGGGCTCTCGACATTTTCCACGCCATTGTCGGAACTCTCACCAAAGCTGGCATTGCAGTCATCGTCAACAACCATATCACCAGCGCAACATGGTGCTGTGGTGCCAACCCTTGTGATGCAGGCTGGTCCAATGACCACCTAGGTCCTATCTGTCGGGTAAAGCAGACCGAAGAAGAATGGATCCAGCACTGGGAGACGATTATGCTGCCGCACATTAAGAATCCACTCGTCATTGGTGTTGATCTGAGAAACGAAATCCGCGGGCTTTGGGGAACCATGCCGTGGTCCAAATGGGCACCAGCCGCTGAAAGATGCGGCAACCGACTTCTTCAGATGAACAGGGACTGGCTTGTGATAGTCGAGGGCACCGAGTCGTCCAACGATCTATCCAGCGTATGCAAGCGTCCTATTCTGTTGGATGTCGCCCACCGTTTAGTGTACTCGGCACATGTATACGCGTGGTCCGGCTGGGGTAGCTGGGAGGGTCGATTCCTCCAGCGCGACTACAAGTCATTCGCAAAGACAATGCGACACAACTGGGCCTATATCCTCGAGAAGCAGATTGCTCCGGTATGGGTTGGTGAGATTGGCGCTCCTGTGCAGCCGTCAGTTGGTGATATAAACTACTGGCAGCATCTGACACGATTCCTGCAAGAGATGGATGCGGATTTCGGATACTGGGCACTTAATGCGCGCAAGCCAAAGGGGAATGTCACAGAGAGATATGGTCTTTTGCATGATGACTGGAAGACGCCGGTGCTTGATTACCGGATGAAGGATATGCTGGAGCTCATGACGGCTTAGACATATTGAATAATGTATTTAATGAGTATGGATGAAACAAGAATGGTTTTACGGTTTTGACTTGGAGGATATACCTTGATAGCGCAATGAATATTTAGTAGTATTGTATGGATATGTCTTTCTGAGGTGTGGTGTTTGGACGATGTTGTATTGAAGATTCATTTATACGAGTAGAGCCGTCCGTGCATTGTAGAAACGCCAATATTGATTCACATAATCGTGACTTGCTGTAGTTTTGGCTGCTATAGTAATATCTACTGAGACACTAAGAGTAATGTGTGTGACGAGTGGTGAGACATACATGTAGATATTTGGCCGGGCATGATACTGTCCTAATCACAGAATACACATGAACTGTAGGTTATCAAATGATAAACATGGAAATAAAGTTCCGTCTATCTAGTCTAAATGGTTTCCCGTCCCGCTGTCGGACCCCAAAAAGGGTAAACTGTAGATTTTAGAATGCCGCTGCCTTCTTACACAGTTCCCCAGACACTTGGTCTATGCATCCCCCGTTTGTGCTGTTCACGACAATAAAACTGCCCAATTCGGAAACCGTTTTGTAGCGTTTACATTTACGCGCATCAAGCGGGCTGCTTATCGATAACAATCTACCTACGTAAACAGGAAGGAACTGACGTGCCGCTGCACCGCACCCCGCGACGCTCAATTCAGCCGCTCACAATTGGGCCGGACCTTCCAAGAAAGAGGAACCTTTGCACTGAGATCCTCTCCTGCCTGCCGTGTGGTAGCCCGGCCGTGTTGTGTTGTACACTCACTCAGCTTCTGCATAAACAACATTCCGACCCATCGGCTTAGATCAGCTCAGATCATATCAGATCATATTGTCGGTATCACCCTCGGCTGCTGCGAGCACAAGAGACGAAAGACGAAATAAGCGAGTCAGTTTATGTCATCTTAGACTGGCTCCTCATATCATTTATTTCCTCACCCTATAGTTGAGCTCAACTTTTGCTCATGGCAAGCCAACAACAACCCGGCAATCGCAAATTCCAGCCAATATCCGTCGGAAAATGCTACGCGCAAACTGCCACAGATAGGGTAAGTCTTGAATGAAATGCAATTCGGATCTGTGCATGTGTCTCTTTTGCTGACGCTGATTCCTTTGCGACCAAGTAGTTTGGCGATGGCGCCAAAGCCGCAGTCCGTGATCGCGAGCGGTTGAACATGGGCCTGCACCCCCAGAACTCCGAAGTCCCCTTCGTGTGGCCTGGCAACGACTCGGACGACGAGAAGCATAGCGGATCTATATACCAACTAATACCATCCATGCAGAAGTTCAGAGGCAACCTGACTGTCCTCTCCCAAGTATACAATGTGTGACCATCTCTCTTCTATTGTGTTCACGATACTAATTGATCATTCTAGCTCTACTTCTCTGCATATCAAGGCCGAATATTCGTATACAGACCCCGAGCCGCCCCGAGCCAAGCACTCCCGAGCCAACCTGACCTACAACTCAAACCGAAACAAAGTAGTTTGGCCCGATTGGTAGGAGGCGCACTCGACGAATCCAGGCCGCATACAGTGAACCATATGACAATCGGATTCCTTGGCGACGAAGAAATAGTTCTCGCGTGCTACGACGACGGCGACGTGGTTGCATACTACACCAAGGACCTTGCGAAACGGATTTTCACATGTCGTGGTACGACTGATACGTTGCACAAAACAAAAACAGCTCCGAAGCAGTTCTTTCATGAGAATGTTGGGATATCAGCTTGGGGTTTAGCTGTACACCAAAAGTCTCGTCTAATTGCTGTCAGCTCGAACCGTCATGAGGTGGTTGTTTTTGCCCTCGCCTTGACCCAGAACCTCCCGAGTCGCAGGACGAGTATACCCCGGACGACGCAGCCAACCATTCAAACACGGACCCGGAATTGGCGAATTGTGATCCGATTGCCTCCAACCGCGGACAATATCCCCAATGTCTGTTTCATAGATGATCGTCATGGCAATGCGCAGCGTGTTGGTGCGGTTGATGTCAAGGGAAACGCATGGCTTGCAGAGATCTGGCAAGGGAACATGGGCCCAATAGAGCTTCGACCAATATCCGAGACTCTGATCAGGAGTGAAGAGTTCTATCCCGCTCCGTCTAGAGGATGGGGAATATTCGCACTCGATGAAGGGGATTTCTTGAAAGTCAAAACCACGGAGGAGCTGTTTGGTTTACCTTCAGATCAACTTGAAATTGTTTCAGCAGGCAATGGGCAACCTCTGGTGAACATTAGAAACGCACTCTCTAAGATTCCTGACAACCCTCAATTGATCCCGCCACCCCTTACGGGTATGCCAGCCATGCATGGTCCAGCTATTTGGGAGCCCGGTTTATTCCAGCCATGGTTTGCGATGCCGGATGGAACAGGACTACTAGGCAGCGATGGAAGCGATGTTGCAGGCGAAGATGAATTTGAAGACACCGAGGAAAGCGACGAGGAAGGCGATATGGACGAGGACTCCGAGGTTGATACGGATACTGCCACGGTCACGGTTGCTGGTTGGAACGCTACGACCCTTCTTCAAGACCTCATGAATGCTCAAGCCCATAGGCATGAGCACGATATGTCAGTCGCCAGTCTTCCCGATAACTTGTATGCGTGGGATGCGACGTTGAAACAAGAGGACTTGAAAAGGCGGCAATGCGCAAAGGAAGACAAGGACAAAGCTGCTTCAGGAGACATTACCAACCCCCACAAGCTTGACATGACGTACTTTCCTCATATCAACACGGTGCAACCAACGTTCCGGAACACCTCTCATATGAAGGCTTTCCTGTCGAGTATTAAATCAATTGACCATAATCGACATCCCTTGACACCGCAGGCTCATCTGGCAGACCTTGGGAAGAAGGTGTTTCTGCTACGAACATACGAGAAAGATATCGAACTGCGCTCGTTCGCCGCACCTACAAGTGAAAATTCACCCTCAGAGATCGGAGTTGTTTGTCCAGACGTACTGACATTTGGACGGTTTCGGAATGTCGGCTTGCGAGGACATTTTCATGCGACAAGTAGGCTGAACATGATTGCTTTAGCCCCTGAACTTTCTCTCATGGTCATCGGATCACCCACTGGACGGGTTGTGATTATAACACTAACACGGAAGGCTTGCCCGACTGAGCACCATGAGATTGCCTGGGAGCACGGGTTTCGAGTGGAGTGGGTGCTGCCAACAGGGTCTGATGAGGCCAAGCATCGCAAGACCCTGCGACCTATGCATGGAATGGCCCTGGGTCCAGTCCAGACGGGCGACACTGTCGGAGGTAAGGCCGGGGGTGGAGGACCAGCGATGCCACGGCGATATCGGCTGATGCTGCACTATCGAAACCACGATATCTTGTCTTATGAATTGACAAGGGAGGAACAAACGGGAAAACTATGCATTTTCTGATCCCAGGCGTTTTCATTCGGACTCCCTTCGTTGCTTTTCCCATGGTAGGAGAGAGTCCTGGCTCATCATCGATACCCGGCGGGTGCTTTCATTAGGTATGCTAGGCTGGAGTTTTGGCGTCACGGGCAATTATCATGGCAGTTATTATTTCGGGGTAGCTGAAATTCTCAAATACCGTAGATTTGTTGCGGATTGGGGGGTTAGCGGTGCAGTTCACAACCGCGCGGCCACATAGCAGAGGAGCACAAGACTCGAACTGTCAGCATATGGGACGAAATCATTTTAGTCAATTTATGCCAGTTACGACGGGCTCTTATCAGGCTATAATTTCTGTACCCTAAAGTTCGGGTTTCAAGTTTTCTACTATCTCAGGCATCGATCACTTGAGTGTCGTACGTAAGTAGTAGCAGCAGCAAGTCGTCCGTCTATCGGGTGAACTAGGCTTGTTGGCCATGATGAAGAATAAGAACCGGGGTGAAGGGTGGAGTTGAAATTGCCTCGGAAATGGTGACAATTATGAATTGGTATTTATTACGGTTCTTAGTCCGCTGCTTCACTTCACCTTGAGTGCTAATGCATCCGTATCTCGGGGTTCCGGGTCGGCGGGACGAGGCAGAGCCACCCCGCAATCCGTTCCGGGGAGAAGGACAAGGTCCAGAAGGTCTTCTAGAAGAGGAGTGACGGTAGTAAAGATAGCTACAGCAGTAGGCAAAAGGGCGTGTGGGAGCTGGGCAGAGTCTAGGACATGACCAAGTGCGATTTGTGTTGATTTGATGACAGGCCGAGCCTTGATTGGTTCAGATGCTGCAAGGGCAGATAAGACGGAGAAGATCGTGCTTGATTAACTTGTAGAGAGCGAGTGTGATTGGATAGGTTAAAGTTAAAAACCTGGGGATAGAGGCAGAGGCTGGACATTGAAGTCCTGACAGTTTATGGGAGACGTCATGGAGAAGAGGTGTCGATGAGGGAACTGTGAATAGTGATCGTGTTCCGAAAATGAGGCTCATGATGGAAAGTGCCATTGACACCAATAGTGCTTGGTGAGCGGTCTCACCGAAATACAAAGCTGACCGGATCCGTGTTAGTCAAAGGCGAGGTTTGGCTATATGTAAAGTGCCGGCATCAAATTCGGAGCGGCCCCAAAATGCGTCCGAATTAACGGCACGGAACAGAGGATCCGCCCTCCCGATGTGCCGGGATGCCCCGGAATACAAGGGTTGGCCAAGCTTTCACACCCACGATGATGATGTTACAGTTGCAGATGCAGGGCAGCTGCCAAGGTTTATTTTATTATGAAGATGTAAGCTGAGAGTAGGTATGTATGTATCGTGCCGTGTCACGGTAAGCTTGTTGGATTTGGGTTGCGATTGGGTTTCTCAGGTACAGGAAATAGAGCTAAGAGATAAAAATAAGAAACAAAATAAGAAAGGCATGGGGGGCGGATCCGTTGCATGATGACTGCTTGGGTAGTAGGTATACGTAGAACCGCAGC
The DNA here is from genome assembly GCA_002093855.1 of Fusarium praegraminearum. Classification (NCBI taxonomy): domain Eukaryota; kingdom Fungi; phylum Ascomycota; class Sordariomycetes; order Hypocreales; family Nectriaceae; genus Fusarium; species Fusarium praegraminearum. Next base: position 206,205 of record LXHY01000017.1, on the reverse strand, counting down.
TGGATATATTGACATTGACATTCATCAGCTGTGATAACAATTGAAATGATGTTTCAAAAAAGAATAAAAGGTACTTGTACGGACGTGCATGCCCGGCTGGCTGGGAAATACTGCGACGACATAATTGGCTGGTGAGTTATTATGTGTCCATGATTTTAGCAATCGACCCATGTTCTCATTAAACAACACTTTTACTCACATGAATTGAAGAAGGTACGTACCTTTTTTTAGTGAGGTTGCGGTACTATACCGAGAAAAGCCACAGCCTCCCCCCACAAAAAACCAACGACAGCAATCAACTCGTTCTGATAAGAAACTAAATTAAAGTAAAAGCCCATTCACCTTTTAAACGTCCGTCATGGCTCGTTTAGGACGGCTCCCGAGACTTGGGGGCCAATGACAGGCATCAAATTCTCTTATCTGGATGACGCCAGCGAAAGTGAATCAATGCCAGTAAAATAAACAAGATGATGCGCACAAGACGGTGGCGTCCTTTCTTCATGTGTGAGACAGGTCATCGTCAATCAATAAACAAGGTTAATTAGAGCTACTGCTTTTGCTTTTGCTTTTGCTTTTGCTTCAGAATGAAACACACGATTAAGAGAGAGCTGAAGTCGAAATAGCCAAGAAGCCAAGCGATTTACTTGTTGGTGGTGGTTGCAGCCTCTTTGTTTTTTTTTGATATCTCGCCAAGTCTGTTACTAACATGATTCCGATATCTTACAGAGACGCATTACTTACAACAGAGACAGAGCTGAGAATGCAATCTATATACCAAGCTATCGTATCGGCCAAGATCATGCTCTGTCTCTTAAATGGTCGTCTGACTGAAAGCTGAAGCTGGAGCTGGAGCTGAGAACCCCAAAAATCAATCTGGTCTGGTCTGATATGATGAATACGGACAGTATGTATGGCATGGATGAAGTTTCAAGGTAGTAATGCAATCAAACGTCTTTACACATTGCCCGCTGTAATGGATTAATCTTTACAGTTTAGTCCCTTCCCCCCCTCCCTGGTCTCTTGTTGGGTTTCCTCTCCGCATTTACGGACGACGATCAGCAACCCACGATGTACAGTAGTTTCCGATCAAGATGCCCGTTTTATTCTTTTTGCTGATCCACTCGGATTTTAACTACTATTTCGTTATAGTAAAACAGCTTTTCATCGTCATGAAGGCGAGAAAACCGGACATGATGAACCGACAACGGCGAGGCCATACTCGTATCAAACCCAACAAGCACACACGTCAGAGTAGACTTTTCAGCTTTAATCACAGCAGTGAGTATTCAAATTTCGGCGCCCTTGTCTATCTAGGTACATAATCCGAGTTGAGTTTTCTTATCCATGCCCGCCTAAAAGCCAAAGTTTGAGATTTATTGTTACCCTTGATTGCAGAGTAACTTAAAAAGACACAAGAACAACCCTGCTTGTTTTTCGGTTCCCCGATAATCGTTTGATGCTCAAACAGCAACAGCAAACAATCTGTCAAGAGACGAAAAAACCCCACGCTTTGCTTGCTGTCTCCATCATATCGCGCGTCAACGGCGTGTGCCAAACCAAAACCCCAGGTCTTCCAGGGGGGGAAGAAGTCGCGGTTTAATCCCCGTCTTTTTTTCTTCGGATAGGGATTCTTGTCCCCAGGTTTGCTCTTGATCCAATGGATTGAAATATTCAGGCTTTTCATGCACACCCTTGTTCTTTTGCTGATGCCCAAGTAGACGGCGCCCCCATTCGTAGGTAGTGAGTAGTAACATGTCGTACGGGCATTACACCACAGATGAAGGATTATTTGTGTGACTTTTTTTATTCTTATTATCCTGCGAGTATATTTATATTAAGCAAATGAGTGACAATTCATGCAGCATAAGCTTTCTCCCTTCTTCATGTGCGATGCAGTGTCGTAAAGCCTCGCTCGAGCTTTGCTGTAAGGGCGTCCTCTACAAACGGACTCTGTCCGGCAAGACCAAAAAAGACAGGGCAGGGGTGTTCCTCCGATCTGGGAATCCCAGGAACCAGCCGAGAACGGCGCTCAAAGAGGAGTCGACATAGTAGACGCTTTACCCAACAAGTACAAGCGCCGCTGGAGCTATGGTCGGTACTGTACCTGCCGCTATCTTTATCTCTTACTCGACTCGGTACGTACCGATAAAGATATCGATTTTATGAGTCCATTTGGTTACTACGCGCTGTATCTAGCGGGAGTCAGATCAACTGCTGGCGGTATCACAGCGACTAAACAGGTGCTGTACAGCCCTGTGAAATGCTGTCAGTACGTACCTACCGTGCTATCTATGCTTGTCCATGGATGCCATGCCATGACATGCCCTGTCTCTAGCTAATCTCTATCTCCCTCCCCCAGCTGCTATCTCTAGGTATCTTCTGTCTCGAATCCAATGTATCGCGCCTCTATCTTGGGCACAACCAAAGATCTGCACCAGATTGGACTGTCCCCCCATCCTATCCCATGGCGCACTTTTTTCTTTTTGGCTCGTGGAGAATGGGATGGGTCCTCGGCATGGATACTACTTGGGTGGTAGCTACATTGTTAGATACCATTGATACCATATTAGTATGCAGTCACAGCCCACGTCGAACAAATATATTAAAGTCTTTCCCCGTCTCAGATCCCTTTCTCTTGCTCTCTCTCTCCTCGTCTCTATTCTCCATATTCCGTTCCGTTTTCTATTCCAACTAGGTTGCTTCCATACCTACCTAGAATCGGTGGAACTTTCCTTCCTCATCCGGTCTCTCTTATCACTTACTGGAATACACCCTTTTTCACCAGCCGAACCGAGAAGGACTACTTCAATCTCATCGATCCTCATCTTCTCGACATCTTCCTCTATCAAACATCATCCAAACATACGAATCGGAGCCCGACGACACCTGGTATACGATAATCCAGCATGTCTTACGTTGTCCCCGGACCCCCAACGCCTTTCAATGGCACCAACGAGGAGCTTGGTGGTGATTCCAGTATGTTTTTACCCGCAAAAAACAATATCACGGCTTCGTGATGCCACTCAAAAGCAAATACTAACATGATTCTCCCCTAGCCACCGAAAACCTCAACCAATGGTACCAATCTGGTGACCAGGCCTTCATCCTCGTCTCGGCCTGTCTCGTTCTTCTCATGGTTCCCGGTATCGCCTTTCTCTACTCCGGTCTTGCTCGAAGAAAGTCGGCTCTCTCCATGCTCTGGGTCGTCATGATGTCCTTTTCCGTCATCGTCTTCCAGTGGTATTTCTGGGGTTTCTCACTCGCCTTTTCCACAACTTCCAACAACCCTTTCATCGGCGATCTCAAGCATTTCGGTCTCAGGCACGTTTGGGGTGCCCCCTCGGTCGGATCAGCTCTCATCCCAGCTCTTCTATACTCTTTCTACCAGATGATGTTCTGCGCCGTCACTGCTGCTCTTACCATCGGTGCTGTTGCTGAGCGAGGCCGTGTTATTCCTAGCATGGTCTTCATCTTCTTCTGGGCCACTCTCGTTTACTGCCCTCTCGCCTACTGGGTCTGGAACCCCAGTGGTTGGGGTTTCGTCCACGGCGTTCTCGATTATGCCGGTGGTGTTCCCGTCGAGATTGGCTCTGGTATGTCTGCTCTCGCCTACTCTTGGGTTCTCGGTCGACGTAACGAGAAGATGATGATGAACTTCCGCCCTCACAACATTTCGCTCATCACCCTCGGTACCATCTTCCTCTGGTTTGGCTGGCTCGGCTTCAACGGTGGCTCTGCCTTCGGTGCCAACCTCCGTGCTGTTATGGCTTGTTGGAACTCTTGCCTTACTGCCATGTTCGCTGCTATGACTTGGTGCCTTCTCGATTTCCGTCTGGCCCGCAAGTGGTCCATGGTCGGTTGGTGCTCTGGTACCATCTCTGGTCTCGTTGCTGCCACTCCTGCTTCTGGTTTCATCGACCCCTGGGCCAGTATCATTCTCGGTGTTGTTGCTGGTGTCGCCTGTAACTTTGCCACCAAGGGTAAGTCATCTCATCAATACACCTCTTATCTCACAGAGACTAACCTTATCTCACAGTCAAGTTCCTCATCCGAATTGACGACTCTCTCGATGTCTTCGCCGAGCACGGTGTCGGCGGTATGGTTGGTCTCATCTTCAACGCTTTCTTCGCTCGCGGCGCCATCATCGGACTCGACGGCGTTAACACTGGTGCCATGGGTGGATTCATGGACGGTAACTACGTTGTCATCGGCTGGCAAATTGCTGCTATTGTTGGTGCTTCTGCCTACGCCTTTGTCATGTCCGCCATCATTGCCAAGATCATTGACCTCATCCCTGGTCTCAAGCTCCGTGCTTCCGAGGAGGCCGAACTCCTTGGTATGGATGATGACCAGCATGGCGAGTTCTCTTACGATTACGTCGAGGTTCGCCGAGACTTCCTTGCCTGGAGCCCTCAGCGTGGCGAGCCTGCTGAGGATGGTGATGTCCTTGAGCCCACTCATGGTATCCATGAGCATCAGTCCATGATGAACCCTAGCGAGTCAGACGACGCCCGCAAGACTCCTTCTCTCAACACACCAGACGTTATCGCGCCCGACACCGTCATCAACGAGAAGCATGCTTAAAGTTGCAATTTGCAACCTTGTCTTTGCGAGCCATGTTAGCCTTGTTTCTTTGATATAGAGGGTTTTGTTTGTCACGAGAGCAGCTTCTCTTTTTTTGTTTTTGGTTACATATATATTTTTGGGATACTGGGAGTAGCAGGCAGCGGCGTTACGGATTGATCTACTCGTCGACGTATATGCCTTTATTGTTTTGAATACCCGGCGGTAGATGTGTATGGCTTGGGAAAAGCGACACAGGTCATTGGATACGTACATATAATCGTGCAATCTGACATTACAGATAGTCACTGAATCAGATTATTTCTTCATATTTGCCCATCTCTGAGTCCATAGTGAATATTGTGATTCAAAAAGATCATGAAGGATGATATGTTTCTTGTACATACGCAAACATTAACCATTCTGGTGTGTCTATATCAATTACATTCTATACTTCATGAAACCCATAAAAAGATAAACAAATAGCAAGCCCATATCTGACCCAATGGTGTCGTGGTTATCTGCAAAACCTAAATGGTATCTCATATCTTATATGGTTATATATGTCATCTCACTGTACATAGCCCAAGGTGGCTTATGATGGTGGCACTCCGTCCGTAACTTTACCGTAAGGCGGTGACGTGTAGTCCCCGAAACAAGCGTAATCGAACTGCGCCTTTTCCGCCATCTTGTCCTGAACCTCAATGAACGTGTCAAGCTCGCACCAACCGTCCTTGCGGTTGACATCGCACTCTGGGAAACTCTTACCCAAGGGCACAGTTCGCTGGTTGAGCACAAAGTGGATGTACTTGGTCTCCTTACCTTCTTGGTAGTCCTCCCTGTTTGGTGAGATAGGTTGGGGTGCCTTAATGATCTCGATATCCAGACGGGCACCGAAGGGTGTGATCTTGGAGACAACAAACTCATGGTCGCCAGGGTACTTGTCGGTGGGAAGATCCTCAGCAAACTGGCGGAAACCGAAAGCTGTCAGAATGGAGATGATGTTGGTGTCGTGAGAGAAGTCAAAGTAGAGGCTCTGGTTCAGAGGGAAGGTCTCTGTCATGCCATCCAGAGTGGTGTTGATCTGGGAGCCAGAGTAACCAAGGGTATGGTTCTTGAGGCGCGCCATAACCTCTTGCTGGTAACCAAGACCGGTTGCTCTCTGTATCAATCGTTAGCAGTACTCGCATAAGCAGGGACGTGTACATACGCCGATAGGGCTCTGGAACCCGGCCCCGGAAGAAAATCCAAGGTCGATTGAGTAGCCAAAGTGCTCCCACTCTTCATAGGTAAAGAGGTCACAGAATCTGCTGAAGCCATAGGCGACAGTCTCATAAGGACACATGTTCTGTGCAGCCCAAACGTCTGCTGCAGTCCACGTGAAGCCTTCGGTCACGTTGTTGAATCGAGCGGTTGCTATTCGGTTTGTCAGAATTTATCTCAAAGTTTCTGTCTTCTTTTGTGACATACCATCCTTCAAATATATCTCATACCATGCCGCCACAGGGGTCACATAGTCCGCCTTATCCGCGTTAGGGCAATTGAGACTGCCAGCAAGTGAGTTATTGAAACCAGGAGCTTCAATGATGACTTCGATAGTGGCATTGTTGGTCCTGCTAGTGTCAGTATTCTGTGAGCTGTCTCGTGAAACATGACTTACCACTCGAGACCGAAGAATCCCGCCATCCAATTCTCGGCAGACTTGAGCATACGATCTTGTGTCTGTACAAAGTTAGCTCGCTGATATGTGAGAATAGTAGTTGGGACAACATACGGTGGTTCTGACAATGAGCTTGCTCTGGGGGTTGTACAGGCTACCATACATGTAGCTGTGCAAGATACCTGTAGTCTAATGTTAGCTAACATCCACGCCACAATCATGTGTTTGTCATCTCTTACCAGAATCGAAAAGCTCCTGACGGCCTCTCGGCACTAAGATAGCCTTGCCGAGCTCGTACTTCCAGTTGTTGAGGAACTCCAAGGCTCCACTGGTCTTGAGACTCGCCGAAGCATTCGCGATACGTTCACCGAGAGCAGCAACATTTGCGCCAGGGGTCGGGTAACGAGCACCATGACGGGACAGCATCTGGACTTGGACAATCTCAGCACCTGGGGGAATGGGATATTCATCAACACCAAAACCAGTGGAGGGAGAATAGGGACTCAAGTAACCCATCATCTGGAAGATGCTTCGGTTACCCTCCTTCATGCCCTCGATGGGGATGGAAGTCTGTAACGGGTCGTTGGGGACAAAGGTAGCTGTGGGCTCGAAGACATGAGTCTGGGCCATGAAAGCCGGCTTGCCAGTCTCCGTCACGCCGGGCCATAGGTTCGGCGATGTCTGGAAATACTGGGGCACTCGGTGTGGGTCACCCGGACATGAACCGGAGCCAGAACCGGAACTAAAGGCCAAAGGAAGACTGAGGTAGAGGTTCATGGCCATGAGAATGACGACAAGGACTGAGAGAACAATTACCATGTTGCGGTAGGTTCGCATTGGACCCCGGGGAGCAATTGGTTGGACGTGGGGTGTAGGGTGGCCCTCATCGTGTCCATCACCGCCCTCGTCTTGATAAACTGGCTGGTATCCTGCAGAGCCAGAACCGGCCTTTCCCTTGAGTAACCCTGGAGCTGCGGCCATGATGAGACGAAGCTGGGGCGTTTGCAGTGGAGGTACTCAGTATTGAGCTGCGATGCGATGCGCGGTAATCACTATTGCTGTCTCAACTAACACCCTCTGCGACCAGCATAGGTTACGAGTGATGTACCCCTTTGACACAGTGGAGGCGAGATACTGTAGGTTCTGCAGTGAAACAATGCTGAAATCCGGGCCCTGGAAATTAGAGGGAAAGGGCAAAAGCAGTGGAAGAAGAAAAAAGAATGGGTCCGGTTCGAGATGCGTCAACTCGTGATGCGGCTCGATTGGGATTGGAGTTGATGCCGATTGATGATGCTTCTTTCAAGATTGGAAGATGGAAGCCTCGAAAACCGATCCCCTGCGCGTTTGAGATTGGGGGGAAGTGGAAGGGGACGTGCATTACGAGCGAAAGAAGGAGTAAGGGGAATGTGCCCAGCCAATTGGGTTCCAACCCAGCACTGTGCATCCCTTGTAAAGCATACCTGCCCTAGTAAGACAGGGGCCAAGACTGCTGGGGCCATGATCTCCAGCTGTTGGTGACGCTAACGGGGGACTTGTTCTAGCGTACCTGCCAGGCGTTGGAACCGGTGAGACGAACTCTACGAGGAGCACACTGTGCACACACTGTACTCTGTGGAACTCGCTTAACGTTCCAGCGCAGCCGCCAGTGTCAGTGCCGCCGCTCCCGTGACCTACTATCTTTCAGGTAAGGCGGTATCCGTACAGGCTGTTTCGTTTCCCAGCGGGCATGGAGGCATTGAATCCAGGAACAGTTGTCTCTTCTCTCCACAAGCCCATGCACTTGCTCATCGCCTCGTCATTTTGATACATGACAGTTTCTATTTTCATCTTGCCATGCATATAAGTTGTTCAAACAATGCCTTCATCATGCTCACTATTATCGTCATGTCTCCCTGCGAAACTTATTTGCGATTGGTTACGAAGCCACAAATAATAGTCTGGAGCTGCTCCGCAGACGGCAATTCGTTGCTTGATAAGAGAAAATGTCTTGTCTCAACCCTGTCTCCCTACCATGGAACTCGTCGTTTTTCTGACGATACCATGAGATATTTGACAGTGGCCGCGCCACTCTCCCTTGGATCATCATAAATCGTCTTGTCGCCTCGTCATCGACCATGACCTTGACCTTGGCTTCGGTCTTGACCGCCATTATCTGCCCGCTTCAGTAACAGTCGCAATATATGTAGTACAGCACAGTGCAGTGATAGAGTTCGTTTCGGAAATAAAGAGAGACCCTCGTCTCGTGCCAGGTGTAAGTGAGGAAAGAAGCAATCATTGGACAGGGAGGGAGTATGAGAGACAACGGGGAGATACAAAGCAAGCAACGCAAGCAGGCAAGCTCTTTCAAAAAGCAAAGCGTAATCAGGTCGATTCTCACAGGGTTTATTCTTCTAGTTCGCTTCTTCCTTTTTGTTGTATACTTGGCCTTTCCGTAAAGTTCATGCAGGTAGATGATAGTCAACGGTTCAAAAGTGCAATTCTGACATCCAATGACTTGATTCAAATCTCGTCCATTGTCCAATTGGCTTCGTAGCATGTGTTGTCTCACTCTCATCGTCGAACCAATCATTTGGAACTCGATGCATTTTGCATGGTTATTTGAGCAGGTCATTCATCAGTCATTCCGCATCTCCCTCCGCTTAATGCATCTGTATCTGAAACCCTTGCCAACGCTCATCTTGTGTCACCCAACTTTCATTGACGGAAGCCACATGTTTTCTGATGGTAGCCTCTCGGATTGGTTACCACCAAACACACCCTTGCCAGGCGATATCCCTGTCACTACACCATGATCACCAGTCTATCATTACAACAGACCCCAGCCAACTTACCGACAGCCAAAGTCCCAGCTCGAGCTCCAGCCCCAAGCTCCAGCTCGAGCTCATGCCCCCCTGCCAACTTTCCGCCAGCCTCATCCTCATCCTCACCATCATGCCCATTCTGGCCTGACCTGATTGTGGCTAGGGGTAATAATTGGTACCTTATCACTTCTCGCATGTCTCTGATCTCATCGGCTTTCTGAGTCTGTCTCATCGATACTTACTGGTTTCTCACAACATGACATGTCATTGCGCGACAAAGTTTCCCCCTCCGCCATCTTGATACTCTTTTGTCGATCGTAAAGACGCTCCTTGCACTATGACACTATTCGCGGGCGCAGACCCGTAAACACCTGACACTCTTGATATGAGCCAAGTTGGAGCCGACAAGGGTCTGCCTATGTGCCAGCTGGGTCGCCTTGGGGCTGATTTACTTTACCCCTGTTACTTATCAGATCTCACTTTTGACAACTCCTCGCCATCCATCGATCTTTCCATGCGACACCATGTATTCACCTATTCATAGGTTGTTGTTCAATTTCAATACAGACTTGTGATAGAGTTATTACTCCCCCTTTCCTTTACCAACGTAAACCAGATGCCAGGTTCGCCCAAGACAAGAAAACAATTCCTGCTGCTTTTCCACGACCGACCGTGACACCAAATAAAAACTTACTGAATAACACCCGAATGAATAGACCATAACCATGTAACATAACTTTTGGCACCGCTTCCATTACCTCTGACCCCCCCCCCCTTGCCTTTCTTGTGCGCCTTTATTCCAATACCGACAAGCGTTCAATGACCTCGTCATGTTTGCTATTTTGCAAACATGTATGCGTATGCATGCTCTGTACTCCCCACAATTTTGTTGGCCGCAAGCCCATCCTCAATTGGCCTGAGACCTGAGGGGAAAGAAGCCATCTGGCATGGGTTCGATGTGCCAGATCTTGGGGGCGTCTTTGTTGAAAGCCTCATCCCACTCCCGTCTCAGGTCCATTGGAAGGTTCCATCCCAGTTCGTTGTCGCGAAGTCTCATGCGCACCAAGTGGCGACGCTCTGAAGCAGCTTCGCCATTGACGAAACCTTCACGACGATGCAAGACTGTGAGGTTGTTGATGAAGTGCATATCACCTGGCCGCGTAGTGATCTCCAATTGAGTCGCTTTGGCAATGTTCTCGATGGCGTCCAAAGCTTCCATCTGGCGTGGAGTAACGGTGGGGAGATTGCTGGACCGTGGGTGAACTGCGTTCCCTGTCAGGGCCACTCTGCCGAAATTCATCATCACTCTCCCATCGTGGTGGAAGAGGACAGGGCGGCATTGGAAGCGGGGCCTATCCCGGCAACAAGTCAGTTGATATGCTCTTCGAATATGATTAACATAACTTACAAGGCGAACGGCCAGTCAGAGCGAGACAATGTGCGGATCATGTCAGGGCGACTGGCGGCAAGGACATTGTAGACGGTGTAGGTCGATGCGATGATGCATTTGCCTCCTGAGACGGCTGTGTTTCGGGTGAGCCAGCTCACGATGTCTCCGGCTTCCTCATTGTGAAAAGTCTGGAATGCAAGTTAGCGTGACTGCGGTTATGACCGGGGCATGTACTAACGATTGGGGAGGTGGAATGACGATGGTGACCAGCCTTTAGCTTGGAAGAGTTGTCGGCAACGATATGAACTGAAAATGTGTTAACAAGCGTCAAGACTGAGAGAATTGCATCTTTCAAAATACGAAGACTTACCAAGCATGTTGCCTTTTCGGTCCTGGCGTCCGTGCCCGCTAGCGATGTACGACTGGATACCGAGATATAGTACCGTCAGATCCTCGACTGAGTACTTCTTCGGGTCCAGGCCACGAATGACACCAAAGCCCTTGCCTTGATGGACGTCTTGGCGTACTCCATCCAGGAGAGGTTCCAAAGTAGGAAGGGGGAAATTGTGTCGGGACACACAGTCCCCATCGAGACCCAATGCTGTTTAGTGTAAGCCACATCCCGGACGCCACAAAAGGGGAGGCTCAAGGAACGTACCTTTGAATATCTGTAGAGCCTCTTCAAGTTCCTGTACATGCAACTCGCTCAAGGCCAAGATGTACTCCGTTTCATCTTTGAACTGAGTCCCGGACCATGCCATAGGCACAGCGAGTCTTTTGGGCCATCCTTCGGGGATTCCAGCCGGTGCATCTACCAGGCCGGCACAAGCAGCTAGTTCAACGGCCCGGCTGGGGCCAATGACAGGCCTGAGCAAAAGAGATGTCATGATAGCGGTTCGTGAAGGGGATGGTTGCTAGTGATTATTTGCGGAGGACGTCTTGGTACTGAGCTGTGTGTGTAAGCCAGAGTGTTCCACGGGCAAGGGAATAAGAAGTGTAAATAATCTGGGAATGGGAACGGGCTAATGTCTAGCTAGTGTGTAAGACAAGAGGTGGAATGAAAGTTGATATCAAAGATGATGGATAATGCGGATTATAGTAGGTATGGATGGGGTATAAGAGAGAGATGAATGAGAAGAGATTGAGGAATGGAACTGAAGAGCGAAGAGCCAGTTTAAATGTCTTGCTTGAATTTGATGGGCAGGAAGGAGAAAAAGGAACGTTGGCAACTATCGTGGCAGGTGCAGTGCAAGTGACGTTGGAGGCGTTGTTCGAAACTCGTCAGAAGGAAAGCGCAACTTACAGTTGAAACAAATGTGAAGTTATGAACGGTTTAGATAGTGGGAAGGAGCCCAGGAGGTATACAGACAGATGGATAGTCAGATGAGAGAGTGATAGTATCCAATGAAGGGAAGGAAGTATCGAGAGATACTGCCGTATAAGTAGTTTGGGAAGGACGGCAGATGTTTGTCAACCGAAATCCGAAATGGCCTCGTGATGTACAAGCTCAAGGTTGAGGTGGATATGGAAGATCTAACGAACGTTTAGACTAGGAGTGGATGCTAGTTTATTATAGCTTTTCTGGAGTGCATGGAAAGTACAAATGGCCCTTGCTACGGAGTGTACCAAAGATCTCAGCCAAGCCTAACGCTGCTCACAATGAAAGGATACGATACGATAACGGCTACTTGCAACCTCGTTACGTCCCTCTTTCCTTTGTTTCCGTTAGTTAATTTGGGTTTCGGAAACATCCTAGGACAAGAGAATTCTCGTTGAGCAGGGTAGAATTTCTTCTTTGTTTCCCGGTCCCGGAGGGTTTCGTATGTATGTTCCCATGTCAGACTCAACGCCCAGTAACTACCTCAGATAAACGAACAGGGGTTTGTTGAGATTCTTTGGACTGGGTACTCCGTACCTGCTTGGACGTAGATCGGCTGCATGCCTACCCGTGCTTGTGGAAGGTTGCAGATACGCCGGGAGACATGGGTTGCGAATCCAACAGACGGGTAATAGCTTGGATACCATGGCTTGGCTGAACAAGGTGCTCGGTATTTCCAGAAAGCTACTACCTGGGGTACATCATGGTACCCCTGGAGCGGCCATCTACCTGGTACCCATAGTCTAGATGCTATAGGTAGCAGATAGGTAACATTACCTGTCAAGTTACCTCATGAATGGGAAATGGCAGGAGGAAACGAAGCAAATGAAAGAGAAAGAAAAAACGCCATACCGCTGGTTCCGTTACAGCTTTTGTGACCCCTTCGCTTGTAACTGGTCGTTCAAAGGCCTGGGTAGCAACATTAACTCTACGTAGTCAACCTTGATGAATAAGTACGTGCGCTGAGCACAGTGCAAGGGGAATCGATGATCGTGTGAACCAAGAAGCAGGAGGCGAGATGAGACGAGATGAAATTAGATGGGACGAGAACACTGTAACCAAAGAGCGGGTTATCTCTTACCTCGAGAAAACGGTCAAAACCCGCCCCTTCGACGGGTCAGAAAAGAGGGAAAGAGAGCGAAAAAAGAAAAGAGACGTACCTGGAAAAATAGGAGTTTGTGGTTGGGCTCCGCACTAGTATGGGTTGTTTCTGAGTTGAAGTTTAGAAAAAAAAACGAAGAAAAAGCAAACATTACACCAACAAGCTAATAGAATCGATGAACGACGTACAGTGCAGTCCAGTTGCGTCCTAGGTAGCACGAGGGAGCGCTCAGGGCGTCATGATCCGGTTCGTGTTACCGCTCCCTTGCAAGCCTATGACACTAGAACTATGCCATCCAGGAACGCGTAAATAGTCGACTTTGTTTAATTTTAGTTGCCTCTTGGAAAGTTGTTCTCTCAGCTGTCTGAGGTCCGGTCCGCAATGGCGCCCTGAGCTAGTATTCAGGCTACTAATCCGTGGCTACCTGACCTTTCGTCAGCCTGCCACTTGCTCTCTTTCGCATGGTGCACTTCGTAATATCCCCAAGTTTACAAGACTCGGCAGTCAATAAACCGATAATCCTCTAGACGTGTAGTCGAAACTTACGTAGTCTGTTCTCCCAACGTCATTGGTTGGGGGGAACTATGTGCAGCCACCCGCTTAGCCTTGGTGTCGCGGGCCCTAGCAGCCATTCCCCGTACCAAACAATCAGCTAACCAACCCGACGAACGAACGCATGGGCATCCAGCTCAGCCCAAACGTCAGGCCAGGCAGAACAAGGTAAGGCAAGGCAAGGCAAGGTAAGGGATAACTATGCAATGCAGTTATGCGCATTTCATTAGAATTCTTCTTCTCCTTTCTTCTTACCCATTCAGTCAATCTCGTTCATTTTCCCCGTTCTTAGACAATCTGCTTGCTCTCCCTCCGTCTCTCTTTTCTTGCTTCTCGAGCCGATCGGTACACAACACCAACAGAACATCGTGCCCAACAGAATATCGTGCTACACCAACAGACAACCCGGCTTCACCTTGGCAGACCGAGACCAACAAAACCACACTAGAACAAAGCATATCACAATATCCGTAGTTCTGACTGTGGTTCGGATTCCTCCCAGTTGCCGCCGACCAGGCCCGGCCCGTCGGATTCCTCCCGCCACGCCCAATCCCCAGGCAGCTTGGACATATAATATGAACCTTCAATCCGCCTCGTGTTTACGTGTAACTGCACAAGCCATCCGTCCGTCAAAACGCAACCACCCGTCATCGCTCGACGCTCGGTCAGTAACTCTCGCCTCTTTCTGTAGGGGACCGAGCACGCGCCTTGCTCTCGAACGATCTCCCTCTTCACAGCGTCACCTCCTTTCCGACCCATATTGTATCTTGTTACGCGCGATGTGTTGCGTTGCGCTGCGTTGCGTTGCGTTACAACGCCGCCTATGAGCATTTCCGTCGCTTCCGCTGGTCGGTCGCCCGTCTCTCCGATAACGCAAGCTGGTCCACGTACCGTGCTGTCTGGTGACACCTAAACAAGAACGATTGATCTTTTGGCTATCTTCATTCCCCCAAACAGTCCATCCAATCCAATCCAGTCATGTCCCAAAATTACAAACCAGTTCAATTCTTTCTCTATACCTTCACCCACCATTGACCGCCTTTTAATAACCAAACCATACCGAAGATTCCGCCAGAGGAACCCCATTATCGTTATCATCATTGTCGTTACCGGCCGTGATTCGTCGTCTCCCCCGCTATATCCCCTGCCCTCTTCAACGTGTGTACAGTCTCACTTCCCATACCTTCGCTGTAAGCACAGCATTTACAAGCATCATGCAAGATCACAATACCTCCTGCGGGTGAACAGCCCGAAACGAAAGAAAAAAGAAAAAGGCTACAAGTTCCCTGTCGATCAAACACCCTGTCATATCGTTGTTCGAGGCTGCCAGTTGGTCTCAAACAGCTGGCTGACGAAGAAGTAATCATGCTCGTACGCAGCTGACTTACGAAGTTTCTCCCATGGCACCGCTGAACCGCAAAGTTAGCCGATTTCCCTCACAGGAACAAAACAAAAACGACGAAATCATCAAGTCAGCTCTTGGTAGACTTACCATATCGTTGGGCCAGAGCGCTTGTGTTGTGCACAAACTTGATCTTCTCCTCATCGAGGCCTGCGAGGGTTCGCAGATCTTGGTCTTTGCACTCTTCAGAAAATGGGTAAATACCCTTGTTGCAGTAGTGAAAATGCGCAAGTAGAATGTTGGCTCCTTTTCACATATTCAATCAGCAAGTGCTACAACAAGACAGAGAATGGCGTCATACCTAGATGATATTCTTTGACCTTTTCTTCACGCGCAAAACGCCGCTACGAGTACACTCATGATCAGCAACTCTCGCTCTTCTGATACATACCAATTGTATTTTGCTTGAGTCTCTTACCTTCATGCCGTGCTTCTTGGCATATCCAGCGTCGTGCGCTGTGATGAGAGCTGTGTTGTGCAGGAGGATGAAGATCACAAGGTATGTAACCAGCCACGTGCTTTGCTTATTCTTCGACATCATCTTCTGCAATTTGTCTAGCAGCTCTCTTCGCAATCTGGTCTGGATGTGATGGATCAGAATAAGATCCATCTGGGCTCCGAGAACTGGCGGAAGTGGAATGTTGCCGTGATTTGGATTAGTCTCGTCCAGGATATTCTTCTTCATACCCAACGTCTCTTCCCCAACAATGAAGCTCGACCTGGTTGTCAAACGGATTGACATCCATAACAACAGAGTCTGGTGGATCAGATCAGCGCACTCGGGCGACGTGGACGGGTCCTTGAAAATCTTCCATGCACGCAGGTAAGTTCGGAATAGGAGGCCTTCAGGTGATCCAAGCAGCTTGGTGAAAGCGTCCTGCATGGTGCTCTCGATATGGTTCAGGTACTCAGATTTTACTTCTTCGAGGTTCACCATTGCATACGGAGGGATTGTCACCGACTTCTTGACTCCCCTGTAATCCCATGTGCGCTCCAGCTTGTCGCCAGCTTGGGGAATGAACCGTTGGACCTTGACTTTGACGCACTTGTTCGAAAGCCCCCCAGAGAGATAAATAGTTCTCGGCTCTTCGGTCGCCCAACTTTGTATTGGATCCGAAATATTGTTGGTCCATCTTCGCGTCCACTCATATCCAGGAACTTGGCCAGGCTTGAAGAGTCGGATATCCGTGATCTTGTATCTGAGACACGGAAAGCGCCCTGCCCTTGAGTTAGAGACCTTCTTGCAGGTCAAGCATGGTCCTCCCTCCTCCTCTGGGTTGTTTTCGCACTATACCATGTGGTCAGTAATTTCCCTCATGGCCCAGCTCATGATGACAAAAGCATGAACTTTTACCAACACAAAGTGGTTGAGATGACATCACTTACGCGGATTCTTTGCATCCTGCATCTGATGCATGAGCCGATCTTTCGGGTTTGAGCAGTTTGTTCACGGAGATTAGGATCTTTAAATGGGCCTCGCTTTCCTCCTCGTTGATTGGGAAGCAGGATCTCAAAGTTGGGATGCTGATCAACAAGGGACCAGCCATTCTGCACTGCCTCTTCACCATTTTGCCCACCGACAAGCATGCCGTATTGGGAAACGCTATCGGTAGGGATAAGGCCGTGGTGAGTGAGGGCTGTCGTGTCAATAAGATTCGGGCCAGAGCTATATTCAACTTGAGAAAAGTTCTTGGACAGCAGGTGTTGGTTGCTCATCATTACTGGAGTATCCAGCGCTGCTTCATCCTTGAAGGTTTGTTCAGGGTAGAAATCCCCTCCCGGTAGAAGAGATTGCTGAGTTGGGCCAGTGTCACTCATCAAAGGCTCAGCTAATGGTGTTTGGTCAGGAATTAGAGGGAAAGTGACAAGAGGCGCAACATTCAGTTCGGGCTGTTGATAGTGATAGCTTGGTTGTTGCCCAGTACTCAGAACAGTATTATCATACGCCTCAGAAGATGGCATTGTCATAGATGGTTGCTTTTCTGCTACATAGGGAGCATCTGGACTCGATACCACAGGCGCAGCACTTGGCAGCTGTTGATAGCCTGCCATATTGGTGTAAGTAATTGTTCGGAGCACGTCATGGTGTGCCGAAGATGAGTCAGAATGAGAGAAAGCAATCACGTACCGTCTGACTGTCTTGAATCCCAGCCGCAACAAGGGCAGAGAAACAAGGTGAGGTCCGCCATGCGTCTGGCTAGTGGTGAAGTTGAAGACGACATGGAAGTTTGAGCACACCCGTCCCAACCTGACGAGGTCCCATACTGGTCATGGCGCGGGTCGTAAGGGTTTGATACTGGGAGCTTCATCAGAGATCCTTGGGACGAGGTTGATCCATGGTCAGGCGCCATTGGGATCGACGGGTCGACTCTTCTTCTCTTCCTACAATGCGCTTGATCAAGTAGTTGATGTACCTGATAACCGGAAGCTAATCCATAGAAGCTTGCAATTTGATCAAGGCTTTGGTGAATATCATATGGTAGGATATTATAATTGGGATCCGTGAAAGATATAGAGGAAGAAGAGGGATCGTCAACCCCTAGTTCGAGGAGAGGCCTCTTGTTTTTAGAAGAATAATGCGGATTCTATAGAAAAAATCAATTCACCGCACATTTGGGTATGATAGGAGGGGCCTGGGGCAAGATCAAGGAGAAGATGCTTGTCCGGGAGTCATGGCACAAGAGCCACGATGGGGCGGCGACAAGAGGGAACGGGGTGATTGGCAACAGCCGCAGGGGCCATCCAAAGAAACCGATGAGACGGGGAGTCGATGATATAACTCCATGCAGCTTGCCGCCAACCGGGGAGAGAAACTCTTACCATAATGGCTGCAGTGAGACAGGACAGGGTGTGGAACAAGACGGCCTAGTAGCAGCAGTAGTAGGAGCAGAACAAAAGTCAAGGTACCACCACGCGGGGATCAAAGTCGACGAAATACAGGCAATGACAAAGGAGAAACTAGCTTGCCCAGTTTGGACTTCGAAAACAGTGGTCAAAATCGAGCGACGCCGGGGTGGAAAGAGGGGGGAGTGTGGTGGTAGGCTAAGGTGCCACGAAAGCCATCACCGGAGCACTTGACGTTCGAACCCCCGTAGTGCGCCGAGTGGAGCGCCAGCGATGACCGGAGCCCAGACGACAACGACCGAGAGAAAGGCACCCAGACGGTCGGGAGAAGGGAATAATGCGATGATGGAGGCGAAGAATCCGGGGAAGATAGGCGGAGAAAGGATAAGTAGGGGCCTGTTGAATAAGCCCAATCAGATGATTGAGGCTCCTTGTCCGCGAACACAGGTTCGATAAAATATTGGTGTGCTGCTCGCCGCCGCACTGGAAGGCTTCAATGTGAGCACAGTAGGTAGGTACCACTGGAACAAGACGTGGAGCCTTGTCCACCCGGTTCACTTCTTTAGCAACAGGGCAGATTAGGTTGTCGTGGTACTGGTAACAGAACGTGGAGCTGGCAACTGGTGGTGCTGGTACTGGTGCTAGCACCGGACGGTACGGTGCGTTGAGCAAACTCAGAGCGATATGCCTGCGGCCGTGATCGTATGGATGACGACCGATGCGGGCTGCGGGCTGAGCAAGTCTGCGGCTGGCGGTGTGGTGGCTGTAGTGACTGGGCGTTGAGCGATTCAAGCAACGGCTCGACGGTCTGCTGGGAATGGCGATGATGAACGAGTCTGTGAGAGAGGAAAGTGGACTCGGTGAGGACGGCGTCTACATGGCCTCGTGCTGAGCAGTTTTTGACCGGTCTGAGGGGTACCATGGGCGTAGCAGGGGCCTCCTGATTGTAGTGCGCGAGGGCAGAGATTTTTTGGGATATTACCCGCCCTACCGGTTCAGTGTGCCTGGAGTTCCCGATCTGGTGTAGAATAGTCGAAACAACTCTGGTATGCGAGTGATTAAAACAAAAGTATTGTCGGCAGGTTGAAAGCTCTGCTGGAGATCAGAAAGGGTGGTCTGACTTGCGCGTGGTCGTAGTGGACTTGATCTGCCTAATCAGTCGAATCTTCGAATCGGTCTATTATTCCATGGCACGCATAGCCAGAAAGCCTGACAACGGTTAATAATTCGTGCATTAGAATGCCCATGTGATTGACATGGGGCTGACCAATGTAGGTCATGGCTGCACAACCGCTCAGCTAGGATTGGATGTGCTATCCTCAAATTGCTTTTTCTCCTACAAGGTCTCGCAACGCCAGCCCGCCCGGGCATCGCACCCTAGGTAAGAGGTACATCGTCAACTCCGCAATTTAGCAGAAGTTCTCAAAAGTACTTATCCTGACATGCCAAGCAGGTCCGAAGAAAGGATGTGTTTCGTCCATTTACCATCCCGAGACCAGCGTCAAGAGCTCTGCGAGAGCAACTGCAGAGAGATGCGTCCCAGTGTATAAAGAAAATGCAATGGCACCTCAGAAGACGACTGCGGACAACCAGTCCTCCAAGTCTTGCTTGCCAGCGTCCACTACTCCAAGATGCATTTTTTTTTTTCGCATCGTAAACCTACAAATCTCCGGATTTGGTTCCAATTCATCTCAGTTCGTCCTTTACCTATCAAGTGAACTAAGGCTGACGAGTGATGACAGATAGCGCGGCCAAATAGCTCAAGTTGAGAACTGTGACCTGGGCGCCGTCAGGTTTCGACCATGTGATAAGACTTTTGTGTGCTATCGTCACGCAAACGTTCTGGTTGGTACAAGAAAGAAACAGGGGCAGTGACCGGTGAGACTAAAAATCACCATTGTTCACAGCCGGATATTGGACTTGGACATCGGACCGATCGACGTCGGTTTGGGTGCTGTTATCGTTGCGAGTTTCTTACGAAAGAGCTAGGTATGTATAGGATGCTGGAGCTGGGCACACGCTAACCGCACTAACGGCACGATGTGAGTTGCGGGCATGATGCCCTGTCCTGCCCTGCCCTGCCGCCGGCCTGGCCAAAGGTTCTGCAGAAAAGTGTCGAGGTAATCAGTTGGTTGATGTGTTTTGCTTGCATCAAAATGCATGGGAGGAAATGAGTGGCGGTAGCTGCATATCTCCCTCATGGACGGGCTGGAAATGTTTTCTCTTCTCTCATGGAAATGCAGCGTTCCTGACGATATCAGCCTGTGATGTCGGTCTGGAAGATGGATGGCAAAGGATGCATGTTACTGAAACAATCACTGGGCTTTCATCAGAATGGCAGGAGGTGTCGTGGTGATATCCCGTGATTGAAAGTTAGACTCAAGTGGCGGTTGCGCCTTCCCTCAACAGATGTGTGGTGATTTTGCTTTGCGTTAGTACAAGTCCTCAACGGTCTGCGGAAGGAAGCGGGAAAGTAGGTGGCTGTTGACTTGGCGTCCACTCGAGACGGAAAGGGTCAAACATGACTTTCGTATCCAAACTTAATACCCGTCCTACTACTGCAGACCGAGGCAATCTCGAGTCTTGATCGGATCCAGCAACCAACCTCTCTGAATCTTCTGGACAAGCGCCAACCCAACATAGGTACCTAAGCAGAATATTTTGCCTTAGCGGATCTAGAAAGGAACATGGATGCCACATGGAAGGAACCCCTTCTCCTTCACTAGCCTAGTCTCTATCCACCGACGGGTCTTCCCGTGCCCTAAGTCGAACCGGTTTCTGTCGAATAGATGCCAACGGATATTCTCCCTGAGCTTCTGCGTTTACCCAGCCATGTAACATGTGCGCCTCATGTAGGCAAGAAATGGTACCCTAAATCGTACCGGGTCTTTCTGTCGAATCGATGCAAATGGAGTTCATCCCCGAACCTCTACGCCTATCCAACCATGCGACATGCACGTCTACTCATGTAGGCAAGAAATGGTTACACATGCGAGGTTGCTTTGCTTGCCATTATGAATAGCCTACCTAGTAGTCCACTAGTCCAGTCAAGTCTTTTGCCCAACCTCGTCTCCTCCTCGGTCATGTAAGCGGCTGCCGACCACTTGTTTACCTGAGACATCCTACTCCACACCGGCCGGCAGCCATATAGATACATCGTTTATGATTCCTCTCTCAAGGTATGGTAACGCAACAGCAACCGAGTGAACAAGTGCGGCCAGTCGGGAGCCCCGCGGGCTCGATCCTAGAGCATGCAAGTGTCAGCTCTGCGCACTGCGAAAACCTCCTCGGCCGATCGAAACGAAATGCAGTCTGTGGCCAGGGCAGGGCAGTATTGGATGACATGAACAATCGCTTTCCGATGCGCCTCCCCTGGTTCGGTGTCGGCTAGCACTGCCTTTTGTCAGAAATCAAAATATCGGGGCGCGGTTTGCTTCAAAGCACGCTTATTAGTGCATATGACGTTTCTAATGTCTGGGATCCAAATGGCCGGTATTTCGGGAATGAGAAATGTGACTGCTCACCGGTCTGCCAGGAGCCCTTGTTACCAAAACTTCGGTATTCCCCCACGCTGACAATTGAGGGCCAGGCGCCGGCATTCGACTGTGGAAGCGAAGCAACTGGTATTCGTTGTGGAACTTACGACATTGACGATAATCACGGCTCCCGGACCGTCTCAAGCGCCCAGCACGGGCTTTGGCTGGGTACTCTATCTCGTCTGAACCTTAGTTGTCTCCGAGCTTTCAGATCTGCTTGGTGATATACTCAGAGCAGACCTGTTCGCTTGAAGCCCAATGTTTTCCAACCAGTTGAGAGCATTCAAGTTGTCAGCTCTACAATTAATTTTTGATGTATCAGCTCCTATGCCTGGAGGCGGGCATGTGCACCTGTTAAGTCAACGTCACAATGGGCTTGTTTCATCAATGTCACTCAACTCCTACTTCCTCTGAAAGCTCGTTGCAAAACCGCTTCCCCACTTGATGTCTTCGTAGTCCTCAACTTGCATTCATTGTGGATTCTACACAACTTAACCAAGTCATCAGCTTCCTATGATATCCTCTTATTGTGCATCATCCCCAGTCCTATATCTTGCATTGATTTCTTTTTAGCTCGAGAGAACCTTCAATCGGATTGTACGATAATTTACTTCTTTCGCTAGTCCACTCCAAAATTCGTCGACAATCCTTCAACGGTTCACGCTGGCCGAGCATCAACCAACATTCGCAACAGACAGTAATACAATTTGGACAAGACTGATACAATACAATCCTCCGAGCCCGTTTACCGCGCCAACCCCTGCAATACGAAATTCTACAGCTTCGCTTCTGAAAGCACGGTAGCAAGCACTGCCGAAAAACCTATAGCGAGTATTAGTTGGACAACCCACATGCCCTTGCCTCGGCTAATCCGCGCATCTGCTTCTTCAAGATAGGTAGAGCCTTGAAAGGATGTACTTGATAACAATCATCAATTCTTCTTGCGTCGACGAATCTTTGATGCAGCCTTGATTGGGTCCATGACCCAGCTTTGGCGAAAATCGTATGGATCATCATCTTCAGAAGTGAACCAGACAACCTCATACCCCAAGACGTTGGGATTATCTGGGAAAGCGAAAGAGGAAATCTTGTCGCTATCTGCATTACCGATGTAAAAGGTGTTGGCTTCCGAAATAATCACCCGATGACCCTTCTTAAGCACTCCTTTGGTAACACCGTTGTGCCAGGTTTGGATAATCCAGTCCTTGGAGAGCTTTATACTCTTTTCCTCATCGGTGAGAGGGTCGTCCCATAGGATGATTGACTTGGTCGGGCATAAGGTTTGGAGCCAATTGAGAAAATTGTTGAACAATTTGTTGTCGTCTTGAGTGTTCCACATATATGCGACTTCGTCGCCACCAAAGTGATGGAGGGGAGACCCGAAGTATTTGTCAGTGGTGGAAACAAGATCAGCTACCAGGTTGTAGGTTTCTTTTCGTTGCGGTCTGATATCCAGTTGAGCATCTGGGTGTTTTAGGTCTACTTTGCCAACTACTAGATTCTTTTTCCATTTTCCCCTGTTATCACGTTATCAGCGCTAAACTCTTAGAACAGGACTTGGAAGCGTACCATATGTCGCTGTGACCAGGCATGTCTGTCTCGGGATAAACAAGGATGCCCAAGCTCTGTGCTTGGGTGACCACCTTGTGAATGTCCTCAGGACTATAGAATTGCGAGGAGCCACTGTATTTTATGCTCGCATTTGTTAACCCCCCGTCGGCGGGCCAGAGCATAGGGAAGCTTTCTGCATCATAGATATGCCAATGGAAGACATTGAAGTTGTACTGATGGAGGACGGCTAACAGGCTGAGAATGGCTTTGACGGGGAAAAACTTTCGACCCGTGTCGAGCATAAAGCCCCGATGAGGATAAAGAGTGCTGTTCATCTCCTAGCACGATGCTTGGCGATGCTTGGCAGAGGTGGTAGTGAAGGTGGGGGCGAGGTAAGGAGGGAGGAAAGAAGTTGTGGATGAGGCTACAGGCCACAGCTCAATATGTAGAACAAAACGCCAACATGGAGGCCTTCGACTATTCCGTTTCCGGGTAAATATTGTACTAACGTAAAGGAATGGTGAAATATCCTGCTTATCCCGGTTCCGGCTTTACTAAATTTGCTACTAATCATTTCCAGCTAAGGCTGACTGACCATAGCTTCAGGCGATTACGGACACTTACCTACCTGCCTAGGCTGGGCTGGGCTGGGGCTGGCCTCTAGGCACTGTATCAGACTAGAGTTTGATGGTGTGTTGGGATTCCTCAAGTCTAAAATCGACTTACACATGGTTGCTTTTTTTGATATATCGAGGCGGACAAACGGACAGGTGCATGATTATAAAGGCAGCCTGCCTTTAAACGGTGGAGCCTTAGGAAACCTACGTCAAGCGCGAAACTAAGTTGATAAAAATGGATCATAGCAGTAGGCAATCAACATCGCGAAGGAGCTTTCGATGTTGCTTGTCCTTCCTCACCAGAGGGACGAGTTTGTGATCCGTCACCTTCACCGCCGCCGTCGTCGTTGCCGTCATGTTCGGTCTCACAGAGCAGCGAACAGGCAGGTTCCTATTCCTTCGATCACATGATCGTCAGAAGCACGGTTAATCGCCAATCTGGCATTGTCATCCATGTCTGGTCTGATATTGTCACACAGCAACGACCGTCCTCTTTCTCAGCATCCTTTTTCACCGGTGACGCGCTCACAGCTTCGCCCAGTTGAATTTCATCGCCAGGCAAGTCAAGCCTCATTTTGATATCGGCATCTGCTGCACTGCCTATAGCTCAACAAGCCTTTACCAACAACCGTTTGGCCCATCCCCTTGCATCCGGAATTGAAACCCCTCATCTGCAAACCGACTGTTCATGTCGGGCAGCATCCAAGACATTGTGCACTGCTTACTACCTCTTTGGTGTACAACATTGCGGTCCGTTGACTTCGAGCTGTATCCTACTGGTTTTCTGCATCAAGCACGGCGCCGTCCTATATCATGGAGTTGAGCCAGGAATCCATTCATGATGTTATCCACCCTACTGCAGCTTACTCAGATCTTCCACCGACTCATGATGTGGAATCAGTGATGCGGGACGATCAGCCAGTTGACTGGCAAGACTCGGTTCTGAATCCAAAGAATCGCATTGACAGCCTCAGCCCGCTAGAGCGGCCTCACTGGAGGATCGATGGCTGCACTGCCTTCGGAAGCCAGTTCTACGCTGTGCCTTCTTTCATCGATTCTATGCCCCCGTTACGGGTGGATGTTTTTATCCCCGAGCCTTCGAAACTCTCACCTGAACTTCGACACGCTCTTGACGTTGATGTGGCATTTCATACCACGAGTGCGAGGCGTATTGCGAACCTCGGCATCACTCAGCATGTACTCCGCATCTTGCAGCATTGGACATCGTGCCAAGAGGATCCTGTTGCCATCTTCAAAATGATTCCTTATGGCTCCAGAATTGTGCTCAAAAACATGCCCAAGAATGTCGCTGATGCGGAGATCATTATCGCTCCAACTCATTATCTTGAACGTCAGCTTTGGTCTGTGTCTTCGCTTCGGGCTGCCTGGGGGAGTGATGTCGAACTGCCTCCCACGGTCGATCTTGATAACGTGGTATACGTCTCACAGCTGCACGACAGCGTATGCCTTGTGGAGATCGAAGGCAAGACGTGGATTTTCAAGGCCCTCACCAGTTACACCAAGTACCTTTATCACGAGCTGAGGCAGCTTCTCACTATCCCACAACACCCGAACATTGTTTCTCGGCCAGTCCATCTGGTTACGAAGCAATGTGGCTTTGGTGGGAAAGTGGCCGTTGTCGGATTTACGCTTGAGTACCATATACATGGCAGCCTACGCGATCTGATCCCGTTTCTCAAGCTTCACGACATGGTGTCGTTGGCCGATGAGACGAAATGGTCCATTCAACTCGCATCGGCACTGGTGCACCTTCGTGCGACTACTGATGTGTTCTACCCCGATCTTAGACTAGACAACATCGTACTTTCAGCTTCTCGGGACGCCATAATGGTTGACTTTGAGCAGCGTGGTGTCTGGTGTGAGTTTGCCGCCCCTGAGGTCAACGCACTCGAATATGTGCGACTTCTTGCGATCGACGAGGAGATTCCGACAGAAGTCAGCGAAAAGTACTCGAGCCTCTTGTCCGAAATGCTTCCAGATTGGGAGGCGATGGGTGACAGGGAGGAGTACAAATGGCCTTCTCAAGGCTACAACGTTCCATGGGCTTGCCTCACTCCAAAAGAACAGGAGGCATGTGAGGTGTATATGCTTGGCCGAGTACTGTGGTGCATCTTTGAAGGGAATAGCGCTCCCCAAAGAGCTGCAGTCTGGCTTTCATACAGATGGGAGCCGCTGGTCGAGTTTCCAGAATACACAAAAACTCCCGGAGCCATACAGCGGCTGATCAACCGGTGCACGCGTGGAAGGCGGTCTGGTCTTAGTAAGTGGATCGTCAGGGAAAGGAACCAACTCGTGCTCCGCGAACTTGAGAAAACAGGGCTCTCCACCCCTGACGATGTACAACAGACTGCAAAGACTTGGTGGTCGGCAGAGATTGACGCATCGGAGGAGTGGCTGAGACAGAGAATCGAAGGTATGAAGAGGGGTGACTGGAAAGAGAATTTCTACAATCGACCGAGTCTCAAGGAGGTTCTTGCGGAACTCGAGGCTTTTCGTGACGAATCTGGATTCAAGTTTTGACAGAGTTTAGCTGCAATTGGGGTTTCTCATTCCACTGAAAGCCGGCTGAAGAGTTTGCGTAGGCCATAAGATTGGTCGAGGCTTCTACCAAACTAAAGCAGTCTACAAATATGGTTTAGTCAAGTTGTCACTTGGGTTTGTTTGTTTTATAGTAGTTTTCATAGCATGTATTACTCTTCGAGCATTGCTTAGCACATTAATATCCATTCATTCCATTGTCTTCACCTAGTCCTCCTTGTCTTCCTGCCACCCATTTGCGCCTGACCAGATCGCTTCAACCCAGAACCTGTGCTCGATGTTCTTAGCCGCCTTAGCATTGCCCTGAATCGCTGTACATAACCTGCCGGCGCACCATATATCTCAATCTTGTCGAGAATTTCTTCGAGATTGTGCAAAAACTGACTCGCGGCCTCTGGGATCAGATTCAGTACGTTGAGGATGAAATCTTGGTCGCGATCGCCAATAAGACGTAGGTAAAGATTGCGATCGGTGCGGGCCACCGTCGCCGAGCCTTCGTCTTTGTTATGAGACACCACTGAGCTCAAGATGTGCACGAGGCTACGGGCTGCAGACAAGGCCTCATGTGTAGAAAGGGGCTTTTCTCTTGTATATATCTCATGGCGCATGCGACGCACGCAGCCAAGGATATGAGAAGCTGCCCAAGGCACATCGTGAGGGGTTTCGACGTCTGAAGAAGGAGTTTCGGTGTCGAGATCTCGCAATACGCGGTCAATGCGTTGTGTGAGCTTATGAAACGGATCTTTGATCAAATCTCGTGACCGTGAGATGGAGCGGAAGTAGTGGAAGAAATGGTGATTATCCAAAAGCATGCGAAATATGGTTTGCTCGAGGTCATGGCGCTTGATGATGTTCTTTCCCAGAGATACCCGATCGAATATGTCAGCACGAAACTGTTTTGGGTCCATATCATAGACTGAGGAGAGTATTTCTCGAGCTTCTTGGGCCCGAAAAGTATCAGGTTCGTTATCGTACTCTGAGTCTGGAGTGACAAGGTGGGAGTGAAGTCCTTCCGCAAGCACGTCAAGATGATACTTGGAGATGTTCTGGAAAGGATCCCCAATCGCCTCGGCGTATCCTTCTGAGTTCATCTTGAGAGGTTTGCTGATGTCTTCGTCATACAAGGTCTGTTTGACGATCTGATCCAGGAGCCACAAGGTATGTCGGCAGGGCTGTTCAATATCTGAACACGAGCAACTCATGTTTGAACTCCCGTCTTCTGGAGCGCGGATCCGGACTGAACGGGTGACAAGCTCTGTCATCTGGAACGCATAAGTATTGTCAATACGACGACACTTTTCCAGCACAATCCTTGGAGGTTCCCTAAAGGTTTCGCGGATAATGGACTGGGTGGTATCAGGGAGGTGATCGACGAGGTATGTTAGCTTGGTTGGAGATTGAATGGTGGAAGCTTCATTCTCGTCATTATCGGAACTATCGTCGTCAAAATCAGAGCCGTTTGAGTCTGTTTCCGATTCTGATGACGATGATTCATCGTGGTGAAGCTGTTCTGAGTCATGGGCGAAGGACTGCTGCCTTGACCGAGAATAGGTTTCTGAAGACATACTCTGTAGAGATAGTCTGCTGAAGCGAGATGAAGGAGAAGTCATTGGCTTGAGAAGAAGCTTCAATGTTGTGATGGTCATTTCGAGGACATCAAGAGAGGTCTTGATATAGTTTTATATCATACAACACGGCTGGAGCCTCGCAGCTAACTTGGGCCCTGCACTCAGACACTCAATAAGATAGAGATAGGCCCTGGCTGCGGCCACACATGGTCAGTGATGAGCCTCACGGCCGGGACGAGCGATATAGGAGGGGCCCAAGGCATCATAGCTAAGGTGCAGGCAGGTACAAGAATGTTTCGGAGATCAAAAACAAAGTTGTCGATATTCTGGCTAGGATGATGGGTTGCCATGAGGTCCCCCCCCCCCCCAGCTGTGGCTGTGAGATTCAATGTGGCATGTATGGTGCATATCACGGCATCCTTATCCACTTGACAGGTAAGTGGAATATGGGGTTAAAGGATCTACTGAGTCCCCTTTATTACTCCGTACATGAATGAAACTGCACTTTATTAGTGTTTCACGGGTATTTTGGTGAATGGTGATCACAATGATTCTCCCGTTCAAGATATCCACACAGGTACGGAGGGAGTACTGGAAGTAATTACTACTGTGCTTCAATCTCTAGACACAACTTCAGCAACTGACTGACTGTACAATCCCATCAAAACCAGGCTAAATTGTTTCAGTAGAAAAATCAAGTTGGTTCACTTTATTCAGATCAAAGCCTACTGTTCACACAGCCACAAGCCCACCGTCTGGCGGCTAATAGAGCCACTCACAGGTAACCACGGCTGATACCACGCGACCTCATGAGCGACCCGACATGGATGAGCCATAGATTGTACACTACCCAACTAAAATCGCCTGTAGTATTTCTACTACTTGGTCTCGGTTGATGCGGCCGGGGAAACAAACCGTTTGCTGGGACCTATTTCATAATATCTGTCGTCTGGCAAGGCATTTTCTAAGCGACACGCTCAACCTCGAGAGCTCAACTTGACTGAAAATGATGGTGATGAAGGAGAAGGCCGAGGCTGTAAGATGCGGTCTGTCTATCTTTGAGCGGCCGTGTTTATGTTTGCTTGTCGATGATGCGATGCTTGCTAGGGGCCAGATTGTGACGATGAGAAATCAGGAATAGCGACATCGCTCGTTGACCATAGTCATGCTGAGCAAGGCTGTATTTGTGTCATACCGAGTCCAAGTTTTGTGCCTCTTATGATGCCGAGGAATGGGTTGATAACGTAGTAGAGCAGTATAATTATAGAAATCACCGGTGTTGTCGATATAGGTTGTTCATTATGTCCCCAGCATTTGTTTAGTGCCAATGCCTCCCTCCATCTTGGCCATTGCACGCTGTTGGCCCTCAACACGGTATCGATCGATCCGATAAGTCAACTTACGGCACTTTTATGTACCATCCCTAACCGTGTGCCTGCCATCAACCCATGTGTTTGTTGGTGGTGTTCTCCGAGACTAAGTTGGCAGGTCTTGGATATAAAACTATGCCGGATTGCGGTGTCAGACCGATGCATCGAGGCGCAGACCACACTTCTATTGTGTCCGTGTTACTCATTACTTGACCACGGAGAAAAACTGTACGCGATGCAACGTGACGGACATGTTGTTGGTCCAACTGACGATGCTGTCATGCACAGGAAGTGACATCGGACTGCCGCAAGAGTCTGACAGATACCTTGGCCATAACATTCTCAGAATGAAGCTGTTTCTTGCACGTCACGGAATCAAATTGACTTCATTCTAGGTTGCTATGCTTATCGGTTCCCCTCCCTGATGACATTATCAGATTTCTTAGCATGCTATGCACAACGTCAAAGCCCAAAAGAAGGTGGAAAGTCAGAGCCTTGGTATACATCACACATCTCTATGGTCTGTTGCTCATCAAAGCAGATGGCAAAGGTGAACGAGGGGGGTTGGCTTCTCGTGGCCAAGACTTCCGGATGGAAAGTAAAAAATAACAAACAAACAGAAAACGCAATAAAAGCTATCCACAGGCAGCAACGTCATCAAAGCCTATCCCAGGCTCTATGTTTAAAAAAGCAGTTTGTGACTGGTCGTATCGCCACTTGCTGAATCAACCTTGAATTTCCCCAGTGCACCTAATTCCGAAAACCGTAAAAGGAGGTGTTTGCGTGTCAAGCGAGTCCGAACCAATGATAAACCACCTCAGAGCTGATGCGTGTATTGGGCTCCTGCTCTAGAGCCCCCTCCAAAAAGTGATATGATAAGAGTGTTGATACATCATGCACAGGTCAGTGCAGGTCGAAGTCCGTCGTCAAAGCGGACGACTCGGGGAGATGCGTGGCTCTTGGTGGCTACTCTCTTGGTCGGGGTTCGGCCTTTTCGGAGGATCGTCTTCGGATCGGGCGACGGAGATTTGGGAGAAGACGAAGACCGGCCTGCAGACGAGGAAGTCGACTTCCTAGGCAGGCTATCCACAGACCGGTCGGATTGTCAATCGATACCATGCTGCTGCTTGAGCTGAGCTAAAGATTCGCGGCGGGCTTCGAGGTCCTCTTTTGACTTGGCCATCTTGTCGGGCTGATGGTATAGAACTAGAGAATCGGGTCAGTACAACTCTAGATCCAACATGGCGTCTCGCCCCCTATTGATGTGATGTAACAGCATCAGCCGGGACAGACAAGGACGACATACCGACGAGGTATCGATTCTGGAAGTTGAAGCCGTTGAGCTTGTCGCAGGCCTGCTTCGCGTCGGTTACGTCTTCATAGACAACGAATGCGGTTCCCTTGGTGTTATTGGCGATACCCTGTCGAACTTGGCTGCACAGACCGTCAGTATAAAATTCGTCAAGCGCATCTCGACATGATGTGCAAATATCGTTCTCGTTGAGTAATCGTCGAGTATCGGGGCAGGTGCATACCGAATAGGGCCGAATTTTCCAAAGAGATCAAACAACTCTTCTGGAGTGACGTTGTAACTATCGGTTTCGATTAGTCTGGAACCGGGCGCAAATCTCGATAGCTGATCCTGGCATACCTCAAGTTCTTTACGAACAGAGCTCTGTAGAAAAGTTAGCAAAATGCATCGATATACGTGTCCTCAAAAGATCAATCTAGTTCAGGCCAAGAAATGCGACGAGCCATGAATAGGGCGCAAGACTTTGAAATTGATTCGCGGCTGTTTGTACTTTGCGTGAAGTACAAGTACAGCACGAGCGGATGCGTGTAAGTGGCAGCAACTTACCGATTGACTTCTGGGGCTAATTTACCGCCGCGACTACTCATCTCTTGGATGATGTTCGATGATGTTGATATTGGTTCTGTAGGAACGGAGAGGGCGCGGTGGGCGGTATTACGGAACGGAGAGAGAGATAGAATTGAGCGGAGCGGAGACGGGAGGACGGCAACGACCTGGAAGGCGAGATCTGTGCACGTGACCTTGTAATTGGACCACATCTCGGGAAGAGCAAGGGTGCGATTGGTCAGCGGATGCTGGCGTGATCTAAGGCGGATGGGCGGACAGCAACGGACAGCGTCACTTGATAAATGTGGCACTGTATTAACGTTCGCTAATAATGGTGGGCGAAGAGAAGAGACAACATTCATTATTGATTGCATTGGAGATGATTGCTATTTGTATATAATTTGCTGGCATTATTGTGACTTTGCGCGTTTGCGCATTTACTACCAGATACATCCTGTTTCTCTCTCCATCACGCGACCAACCAGACATCTCTATCCCGTCACCGCATCTGTTTGCACTCAAGTCAGGCTGAAGAATACAGTCTTCAGAGCAATCTGGGGCTACATGAGGCTTACTGTGGTCAAGCAAGCCAAGGCAGATAAGACTAGGCACTATGCAAGTGCACCGCGAGCCGTGGAGTCGCGTACCCGCTGATAGAGAAACTGACGGCACTTTCAAGCCGAGGCCTTGACACAGTTGGTAGGCTTGAAGAAAAGGCCCTGCAGAGGGTGGCTTCTAGCGTCTTTGCGTGCTTCAGGTATCACTGCAGCAGCATACAACCTGGTCACTCGGACACGTGGAAGGTGAGTTTTCAGGGATCAAATCAACAAAAATGTCAGTCAACAAAGGGTCCAGGTTAACTAAATGCGCAATCGCATGAAAACTGATACCTTTGGGCACGATTCATTAGGCAATTTTAACGACCTAGGTAGATACCTCGGTAGGTACCTAGGGCTAGGTAGGTGAATGGGCTTCACAGTTCTTCCTCCCTTCATTGGCTATTAAACAATCATGAACTTTTTGTTGTTGGCAACCGCTTCATCCTCTGAATCTCGGTTCACCCGTCCGTCAATTTTATTCTCGTAACTAGGTAGGACCCATTGGCCATTCTCCACAACCGCCCCGGTTTGTCACTTACTGACTCGGCGATTGCGGACAAGGACTCACAATGAGTCTTTGGAAAAAGCCGAACGGATAATGCGAGAAGTAGCAAATATCGTAGACAGTTGATACACTGTAGTATTAGGTCTACCAAAACCTAAGCGAAATAGGTTTCAGCTTAGCACTGAATAATAGGTTCACAGGGGATGTACGGCAAGGTAGGCAGTTTTCCCATACCTATCACTCTAGGCTGACCTTGGTCGGAACTGCCGTGAAGTGAGAGCGTGAATCTCAACTACAACATGAGCTTTACCAACTTGAGCTCGCCTAACATTATTACACTCTGCTTGGTTTCACATACTCGAGGAAGCGCCAACTTATCATCATCACGATATTGAACTATTGCCATTCATCCACCCTAGACATCTTCAACTATTTCTCAACATCACCTAACAACTCTCCGACAACGGCTTGCACTCGACTAAGAGATACCAATCTCATGGACTCACGAGGCGTAGTCTGATCGGCATGACTGTCCCCACAATGTCGCGCTTCGGTCACGACGTCCTCTCCGTATTTGATGTCGCTTCAAGTGACCAGGATTTCCTCGCCGACGTCATCGAATCCAGTCGGACCCAAGCAACAGCCGAGCTTGAGAAGCTTCGCAAGGAAAGTTTGTTAGCAGGCGCTCAAGATTGGTATTATCTTATGCAATGCGCTATCTCTATGCGACGAACTTGCCGATACGACAGATACAGCATAGAAGCGCAAGATGTTCTCACATATGTACGGTGCGTACTGGATGGACGGGTTCCTCCGTCAGACTCGGGCTCAGGCTCGGAGCCATGGGATATGACCGATAGGCTTATCGCCCGAGCAAAAGAGCTCGAGGGCGACACCGAGATTCAACCGCCACAAATCCCCGGAAATATCGACAACCAACGGCTCTTGCAGCGGCCTGGGCCGGAGGCTTTCTCGAACACGAGGAATATCTTCAAAACTTCGCCTTACTGGTCTGACCAACCTCAGAAGAAGGTTCCAAATGAGAGCCGCAAGTGGAGTCTTACACCTTATTCGACTTTTGGGTTATCGCAAATACATACCCCGTTAGAAGCACAAAATGATACTTTTCAAGACTTAAGTCTTGGTCACCTCGCTGTTGAACAGGGTTCCCCGCAAGAAGTCACCATGAGCGATAAGGATAACACCACAAGCGTCAAGCCCAACAGTGTCATCTCACCCTACTTTACAGACGCCTCGGTTTCTGCTGTAAAGACGTTAGTGGTGCAAAAGCGACCACCGCGAGGGACAGTGCCTTCTGTCCCTTTCGCACCCCTCACATCGCCGGATTTTGGCCTTGTTCAGGAGAAAGTCGCACGTGAGCCATTCTGGCTACTCATTGCTGTGTCGTTCCTTATAAAAACCAAGGGTATACACGCTGTTCCCCTATTCTTTAAGTTCAAAGAGCGATTTCCCACGCCAGCTGATATCGCTTATGAGTCGAATACGAAGCCAATTGTTGAAATGATACGTCACCTTGGACTTGCAAACCACCGTGTGGCTTTGATACAAAAATATGCTCGAGGATTCTTAGATAACCCGCCAGCTGCTGGGAAACTGTTCAGGGTGAAAAAGTATGATTGTAGGGATGCGGAATTTCCACTAGCTTCTGAAGACAGTGCATCATCCCAAGATAAAGGGAACAATCAAGATTTGGAAGCCTGGGAGATTGGACATCTCACGCAAGGCAAGTATGCAATAGACAGTTGGCGCATCTTTTGTCGAGACGAGTTACTCGGCCGAGCAGAAGACTGGAAGGGAAAGGGTAGAGAGCCTGAGTTTCAGCCCGAATGGATGAGGGTGAGACCTGACGATAAGGAACTCAGGGCATATCTGAGATGGATGTGGATGAAAGAGGGTTGGGAATGGGACCCGGTCACAGGTGAGCGTACTGTGTTGAGAGAAGAGATGCACAATGCTGTTAATGAGGGAAGAGTCGAGTATGATGATAGAGGCGGGTTGAAGCTGAAGGATGACCATCCGTCGTTATGACAGATTTGACGGCTCAAGGAGGAGATATTACGAAGCAAGAAGCTTACTGGGTCATACTTTAGGAGTATTCACTGTACGAGCAAATACGATAGACTTGCCTGGAATATGGTCCAAGATAGTATAATGATTCTGAAAATAGAGATAGAGACCGAGAGTTCTAGCTTGTTAGGCCCTGCCTAGGCCTAGTTGTCCTGAGGAGGAAGCTAATGTGATGGTCTGCGCCACTGAGGTAGTGTCTATTGTAAGAGTTTCCATTCTTGGATCGCCTAGTTCCCGGCCCTAACCCAAGTGGTGATAGGGAGGGAGGAAGGATGTCTGGGGCCCTGGTTAGAGGTTGAGCCTGTGTTTACCATGTACCTTTGTACCTACCTATCTCGTCTTTTGCTGATCTGACTGGCCTCGGCTTGAAGAAAGGTCGAGACTCGGAACATCTGCAGAGAATAACAAGGCTGTTAAGCAGATGATAGACCTCAAGGTACAGATTGGTACCCTGGACATGTAAATCCCCCTCGATTCGGCAGTAGTTACAGGTATCGGCACCTAGCAAGGCCCTGGCACAAATAGGAAGAAAGGGTGGGAGAGCTAAAAAGTGGGACGACACAAAGCTCCATCACGGGATCTCTAAAGGACACCGTTGTACAATCAGGGCCTCGCTGCCTCTGTTACTGTACCTACCAGGTAGATCCTTTTCTTAACTCGTCTGAGGTCATCGTCTCCAATTGAATCACAAAGGACAGCTCGCCTCGACGCCTCGTTCTTGTCTGTCTCTCCTTGCCCTCATTCTTTTTTTTACTCCTCCTCTTATCTTGTCTAGGTCGTTTGTAGAGCTTCTCAATCACCGTTTGCTACCACCTATCGTCTTTTGGTCGAGTCCAATCAAACAAACGCCCTCTCGTTTCGGTTCAAACCCCCGAAAGTGAAAGCTTCACCAACCAGCTCGCCTGTTTGACGTCTCTGCTCTTTTCTCCTCCTCTTCACGACAGCCACTCATCGGCGACTTCTTCTCCTCAACATTGTCGTGCTTTCTCATCTTCATCATCTAGTCAGCAGGTCTGCACGTGAAACAAGCTTCCTTCGAAACCGAACCTCAACGCTACAGCAATGTCCAACCGATTCAACTCTGGCTACGGCCTCGGTGGCCCCGCGCCCTACGGCGCATCCCAGCCTGCTGAGCCCCAGCAGGGTGAGGGCTTTCTCGAGCAGATTCGACCCTATACCAGCAAGATTGAGGATGCGCTCGACACCATCAGCGAGCCTGTCAAGCCGTGAGTCGAGCGACGTTCTTTGCAAGCGCGTTTGGAGCTCTGAGAGCTGACCTTTGTCCTTGTTGTTGACAGCTATCTCCCTGCCATTGGCCGTTTCCTGATCGTCGTTACCTTCTTCGAAGATGCTCTCCGTATCGTCACTCAATGGTCCGATCAGCTGCTTTACCTGAAGGACTACCGCCACAGTAAGATGCGCCTCTGTCCCGAGAAGCGGGAAAGGCTGGCTAGGGAGTTCTAGCTAACAATTTGACAGTTCCTTCCGGTATCACCCACCTGTTCCTCCTTGTCAACATCATTGCCATGTTCTCTTGCTCCACTCTGGTCATCATCCGAAAGCATTCCGACTACGCCGTCGCCGGTCTCATGGGCGTTGTCGTCACTCAGGCTCTTGGCTACGGTCTCATCTTCGATCTCAACTTCTTCCTCCGAAACTTGTCTGTCATCGGTGGCCTGGTCATGGTCCTGTCTGATTCGTGGGTTCGCAAGACTCAGGTCTTTGCAGGTCTTCCCCAGATCGACGAGAAGGATCGCAAGATGTACTTCCAGCTGGCTGGCCGTGTCCTCCTGATCTTCCTCTTCATCGGATTTGTCTTCAGTGGCGAGTGGTCGCTCTGGCGCGTCATTGTTTCGTCTCTTGGCGGCATCTCCTGCGTCATGGTTGTCGTTGGATTCAAGGCCAAGTACAGCGCCACTCTGCTCGTTGTCATTCTGAGCATCTTCAACTTGTTGGTCAACAACTTCTGGACTGTAAGTTACGATTTGCGACAGGTGTATCTACCAAAAACAAAAGCTAACAAATTACCTAGCTCCACGAGCACCACCCCCACAAGGACTTTGCCAAGTACGACTTCTTCCAGATCCTGTCCATCGTCGGTGGACTCCTGCTCCTCGTCAACAGCGGCCCAGGCCAGTTCAGCATTGACGAGAAGAAGAAGGTCTACTAAGTCCGTGACCAAGACAAACGCGCTACGTCCAGTAAAGGATGGGCATCGAGGTGTCCGGCGTTGGCAGGGCATTTTCTATTTACAATTTTGGGAAAGGATAACGATCCGAAGAAAAGTTACGCTCGAGCTGAAATGGCAGCGGAACGAGTTAAGTTACATATGGTGGCTGGGGTAGCAGCACCGGGATTGATATGATCTGATGGTATTAAAGTATGCTTTCGCAGTACATTGACGGCAATGAATACATGGATGATCTTAAACATTTGTTGATATGGCGGGCAACTTGGGCATGTGCAACTGTCTTCTAGACCTGTTCTGTTTGATTGGCATCTATGTGTGCGATACAAATGCTGGAGAGCATACGTCTGGTTAGTGTAGGCTATCCCGGCGGGGTTTAGTTGGTTATGTCTATATAACGATCAACGTTGAATGCAAACGAAAGTCATGCCCGTTTGAGCAACATGGTTTGCAGTTATTGGTGATGCTAGTAATTTCTTTTGTACTATGGCAACCAACCAACATTGAATACGGTTACCGTTCAAGTTGGTACAAACGCTGACGGGCTCTTTGAGCGTTTGAAGCTTGTCTGGGAGGCCAGTCTGGGGTAGTAGAAAGTTAACCTCCAAGTTTTGAAGTATGGCAATAAATAACCTTAAGGTTCAATCGAAATAGCATGCATAAACTGACTAATTTCGTCTCTTATGCTTCCAGCTGCTAACCTCTCTAATATCTTGAGGGAGGCTATTGCATTGGCTTGTACCGTAGCCCGTGCAGGAACAAACTCACAGATAGACAAAGCATTTGTCCATTCCTTGCACATGTCACTTGTAAGAAGATGCATCATTGTGAATTGAATCTTCCGTGCATTACTTTTCGTCAATATACCACTATCTAATTATTTACCAATATACCGAACAACATAACATCCTATTCCAACACTCTTAGACGTAGTGATGATTACCGCCCAACTACAACATAAAGTTGGGCATGTCTTTGAAACCACCGTTAGGTCGTTTAGAGGACAAGACCTTTGGTCTGCTTGAGCTTCTTAACATCAATGTTCCTCAGCATGGGAACCCAGACGAAGAACAGAGAAGCAATTCCAACGCCCGCAGCAAGCATTCTGATCTGAGCAAAACCGTACGACTCCTGAATAGCAAGTCGAGCAGGACTATCTACGGGGTATGCAAGCTGGTTCACAATACTTCCTGCAATAAGAGTTGCATTGGCCACCTCAGATTCGGGCAGTCTCTTGATGAGTTGAGGAATAAAAGTGTTTGTCCAGATGGCACCTGAGATAGCTCCTCCAACAGCACCGCCAACGCCTCCAGCGACATATAGCGTAGCAAGCGCAGCAGCGACATATTGGTGGGCAACGGCAGCCAGGACGGCGAGCTGCATAACCAAGATAAAGACCGCACCACCAATGGAGATGAAAATCTCGCACATGATGATGTATCCAACGTACTGGTTGGGGGCACGGAAATGGATCATGAGGCCAAGAGCGAAAATGTAGATGGGGACAGCGAAGTAGAAGGTCCACTTGTAAAAGCCAGTCTTTCGAATGAGGAATCCGACGATGAAAAGAAGCACACCAGAAACGACCTGGAAAGTTGAGTTGACGTATCCAGCCTCAGCAGGACCAAGGTTGACAACAACCTGTAGGAAGGAAGTAAAGAAGTAGTTCCAGGTGTAGTAGGAGACTTGGTAAGTCAGATCGATCATGCAGGCGGCGACTACGGATCGATCGAGAAGGAAACGGCCCTGGAGGAAGGGGACAGGGGCGAGCCAGTACTCCCAAACACCGAAAAAGACGAGGGTGCAGAAGCCGACAATGATCATGGCGATGATATAGCCGGTGCTCCAGCCGTTGGGAGCATGGCCCGCGAGGTTAAATGGGAGAAGGAAGACAACGAGGCCTCCACCGAAGAGGAAGATTCCGATGACTGTGCTATCGTTAGTATTTGAGATGTTTCTAAAGGTCAAATGCAAGGTACTTACCATCAAACTCGTTAAAAGCCCACCAGATGCTACCGAAAAAGCCACGGCTCCGAGTGGTCTTTGTAACTGTGCCATTCTTGAACGCCTTGCGCAGGTTGACCTTGAGGACAAGGAAAAGAGGGATTGTAACACAGGGCAGAACAAGTGCAATCCAGCCGAAGCCCCATCGCCAGTTCTTGACATCGACGACAAAGGCAGCAGCGGCCTTGGAACCCGCAAAAGCAGTGATCATGTAGGGAGAAGAAGTAAAGGCAAAAGCCAAACCTCGGTTCCTAAGGTTGGAAGCGTCGGCAGCAAGCACACCCACGGCATAGATCATGCCTCCCCAGCCGACAGAGTAAAAGACCTGAGCAGCGCAAAAGGTGGCGAGGTTCTGGGAAACGGCCATAAGGATGAGACCAAGAGTGGCAAAGCCGCTCATGAGCAGGAAACCTTCGGCGCGACCCCAAACATCGAGGGCCTTAGCCATGGGGATATAGCACGCTGCGGTCATGGCATCTGATACGATGGGGATGGTGGTCATGAGGGAATGAGCCTTCCACTCGCTGGTGACATAAGGGACCAGTACGAGATAGAAGGAACCGCGGAAACCGCTGATGAGGAACAGAGTCCAGATCCTGTAGATACTTGTTAGTGTTTCTGTTGCTGAATAGTGTTTGATCTTGGAGTCTCAAACTTACAGACACAGAAGAGCGGCCAGAGACCCCTTACCCCAAGTGAGGGTGATAGCCTGGATCTCCTTGACGCCATTTTGAACATCCTCGCTAGGAACGTCAGAGTCGTTTCCCTTGTCATCAGGGTTGATAGCACCAGCAGTGGCCTCCTTGTCATGGTCAGGACCAACTTCGCTGACGATCTCGGGAGTCTCATGGATCTCCTTCTCGTGAGGAGCCAGAGTCCCGGCAACGTGGGTGTTATCCTCACGGGCGAGACCCTCGCGGATCTTTGTCAGGGCCGACATTGTTGCTGTTCAGCTCGCCACTGATACTAACAGGTAGTGCAGTGATGTATGGTTGAGGCTGCAACACACTCGGGACAGTAAAGTTGAGAGTAACTAAGAACCGAGAAGGGGAGTCTGGGATGGAGAGGGAGCTGCATTCCTTATGTAGTGCAATGTAACCCTGACATGGCATGGGCAGATAACCAGCTACCGGACGAAGAATACAACCGTTCAAAGTAAAGCTCTTGTTTTTGCCATGTGTTGGCTCTGTTCTAACTCGGATGTGTCTCTCTTCTCGGGAAAGCCCCCTGCGAACTGCCCATTGTTTGTGCCTTGCACTCGGAGCTGGGCGGGACAGAACTTCACCTTCATGTCAAGCCAAGGAGCTATAGGAAGGATAGTCTCTTGGGGCTGAATCTGAACTGATGAGTTCAGTTGGTCTTTTCCTCAATGGGACGTTCCCCATAACGGTTCTACCAACAGGGCCGTTGAATCAGAGGCAGCATCAGATTATCAGTGGCAAAGGAGTGGGGGGAAGAGCAAAGTTACCCGAGATCGGAAGGCCAGGGGAGGGAGGAAGGGATGGACTGATGAATTTTTTTTATCTAATCTGATTGATGGATAAGATCCAATTGTCAACAGCTTCATCTGCCATGTCGTGCCAAGGGGTCTCATCCGAAGCTAAACCACCACCGAAATAACTCTGCTATAGCCTGGCACCAGCAGCAATGCAACATTACACTGAATGCGGGTCTATATCGTTTTAATAACCAAAGAAATAGACTCAGGCAAAACTTGTTGACGTTGCTGGTTGCAATGCCTGCCATCTGATTACGGAACCCTGGCAAGTCTGGCCACATTTTGGCGGCTTGGCATAGGCTTGGGATCATCCGAGCCCACTGTAACTAGCAGAAGCTGCATATTATAGAACATGCCTTATCCTTACCTGAACTAATAAGACGATGTCTTGAGAAAAAATATGCTTTAGGTTCGTGCTTCCTGTGCAAGAAAGAAATCCACTCTTGGCGCGGAACGTCGTCTTGGGCATCCGTGACAAAGTTTAGGTTGTGATATTAACGAGCTTATAACATGACCAGGTTCTACGGGTTAAGGCAATAAAATCCTCCGGAAGTATAAACTAATTAGGAAGTTTCACTCTCGTCAAGCGATTAATTCCGAGTGACTGAATCAGAAGTTGTCCTTCGGTCCATCAGGGTTACACTTAATAGAGCAGGGGACTTGAGCCGAGCGATAATCGAGTACTATGTAGAATGTCTCGGTTGGTTTCCAATTCTGTCACACGGAATATGCCGATTTTTATTACTGCCACTAAACTGCATGTTCGTTTGCCAACGCTGAATGTTGCATGTGTGCGCGATATAACCCACATGTTGCATAATCATGCGTCCATTTCTGCAGGCCAAGATGGAATTCTCATCCACCACCTGATACAATATGCCCACCAAGTTCCAAATGATCGGTAGATTCATAAATACAATGAAATAAATTCTATTTCTGTAATAATATACTTATTCTTAGAAACTCGTAATGTAGTTGAATATCATACAATCGAAGCCATACATAGACCAACGCCATAGTACTCACCTTTTTGAAATTGGTGTCACAGTAAAACAGAATGAATAGAATTTATAATATTAGAACGCTCAAGTATTCATTTTGGTATTGTTAAGATGTTTTACTATTTCGTAATTCCCACACACAGACTATGCCGCGCATACTTGTTGCGCTGACCACTCGTCCCTTGTGACCCGGTATTCCACTTCACCCTCCTCAATGCCAGGAGGAGGAGTGTCGTACTTGTTGAAAAATGTTCGGACATGCTTAAGGCCGATCTTTTCCATAATGACCCGCGAGCCCTGGTTCACAGCCATGGTCTCACCAAACACTTCTTCCACGTTGAGGTCTTCCAGGCCATGCTTCACCACCGCTCGGGAACCCTCCTTTGCGTAACCCTGGCCCCAAAACTTGGGAAGGATTCTCAGACCGAACTCGACACGCTTCTTGTTGACCTCGGGGGGGTTATCGTTGCTCTGGCTGGGTGCCAGTATCCACCAGCCCACAAAGTTCTCGCCTGCGAAACCAGCCCAGCATCCAAGCCCGGATCCGAACGAGGCTGTTTCGAGCAGCAGCTTGTGTACGATAGCGGAATCATCGGCCGAGAGTGGCTTGCCGTAGCCAATGTACTTCATCACTTGAGGGTCTGAGTCCAGTTGGTAGATGTAGTCTCCGTGTTCGGGTCCGAGAGGCCGTAGCTCGAGACGGTCGGTGCGGAGTGTGGCTTGACTCATGGTTGATATCGTATCGTATCGACTCGGCTTGATTATGGTGGCGGTTTTAGGTAGGTGGATAGTAATTCGGGGCACTTCTTTCTGTGTAGGTATCTTGAGATATGTATACAATGGGCACTGATTTAGATATCTACAGACAAGATCTCCTCCAAGACGTTGCGTGCTTCACCCACTCTTATATACACAATACCAAGAGATCCGAAAGCAGGGCTACGATCCTGCTTAAACTCTGAATGGAACAAACAGAGTTACATATCATAACAGCCGTGAAACGTTGCTGATCAACGGGGGTCTTTGCTTGGTCTGCGACAGCAAAAGGAGCCAGTGACGCCCGTGCTAAGATGCTGCTTGCTGAAACACGACAAGATCAGCATCTTGGCATCTTCTAATCTCTTACCCAGAAGTGAACGGCAGTGGGCACAGAAGGTCCTAGACAGCAAAGGAGTATCATTTCTCCTCTTGGTTGCCAAGATTGCTGTACCTGTACCTGTTATGGTGTACATTACCTAGACTTGATAAGTGGACGTGAAATAAGCATAGCATTAAGCTTCCCACTTTAATTGTGCCGAACTGTGACTCTGTATCTTGACATCCAATCATACCATCTTGCTTCATCATCCTAGATTAGTTATTCTCGGTGGAAGGATTTCTCCTGACTTCCCAGGGGTGCTTTGGTTGCCTTGGGTGTCATCTTTTGTCTTACAGTACTAAGGTACTAAGGTAGGTACCCAGAGTGGCCCACATCAGGGGAGGTTCGTTTTAGTCCATGCGCATATGCATATCTATGCAAATATCCATTCGTGTCCTCCCCGATACCTAAATGAGATCTTATCTGATCTGCTTTTGTCTCATAGTAGAAATTGGTTTACACACAAACTCAAAAGCTTCAGCTTCCACTGATCAACAACCTCTATTTCTTTCCCCGCTGTATTGACGAAGGAATAAGCATAAAAG
Organism: Fusarium praegraminearum; assembly: GCA_002093855.1. Classification (NCBI taxonomy): domain Eukaryota; kingdom Fungi; phylum Ascomycota; class Sordariomycetes; order Hypocreales; family Nectriaceae; genus Fusarium; species Fusarium praegraminearum. The sequence goes on along the minus strand of LXHY01000017.1, from coordinate 163,888 downwards.
CGCCTCTCGGGCCATTGGACTCTATCTGCAGCCCGAATATCAGTCTCTTTACTCCGATAGGACAAAACGGTCTACATAAGGCACTCTTCCCGATGCAACTCCACCATGTCTCCATAGCTGCGGCTTTTATCGGGGATTGTTTGCACTAAACAACACCCCTGTCATGACGATTGGTCTTTTGATTCCACTGAGACCAAACACGCCAGAATCACAGTCGAATGGCCTCGGAATGCCTGACTTTTCCCGAAGCAAAGAAATGCTCTCGGCTCCCTGGTCGCCAAGACGATGTACCGAGTTGCGAATATGGTTAAACAAACGACGATCACACCCGATGCTCGGCGGTTCTTTCACCTTCCCTTGTACATGCCTGCCCGTTCAGTTAGCGCCACATCACATCGCATCCATCTTATCAATCACCTCATCTTATCTGATCCTGGACCATCTTCCGTCTAATCCGACATTTTCTTGGTATTGCCGATCCCTGTACACCGGCTTCTCAGCTTCTCTCTGAGGTTTTTGAGTTTGCCAGACAAGCCGTCTGAGCCCGCTTTATCCACAAATTACCTTGATTAGAAGAATCGTTCGTATGCCCAGGCCCACGACGAACAAAGTGCCTGAAGAAGCCCATGAAGGATGAAGATTCTTCCAGTTTACGAGACAACCTCGTCTCCACTCCACTTTGTGATTCAAGGGTCTTTTGGTTTGAACCATGGTCGTGACCCTTGCGGTTGGCTGTCCACGAGACACGGCAACTTTGACCTCTGGTCGTTTGGTGGGCCTTCGTCAATTTCTCCATTCACTCAGCGACATCATTCAGGAATGTGGGAGACTTACGGGGACTGGAGACCATGCAATACAACCCTGGATTGCATCAAAGCTCGAGCGTAGACTCCGTAATGCAACTTCTGATGTACCAGTCAGCCAAGACATGCGTGCACGCATGTATCGATCATGAGCTTCCCTGATCGACAATAACATTTGCAGGGTCGTCTTGGCTCAGGGCACTCCTATATCGGCTGTTTGATCGAAATTTTGCATGACGTTGGCTGTCGAGAGTGCCCCCTGTTCCCTCTGTCTGTTATTGTAATTTGTTTGCCAGACTGGAGGGTTTCTCATGGAACATTCAGAGTAGCAGATCGATTCTTCTCAGGCACTGTCAGTCTCGTCAACCTGCTCTCTCTTGATACAGGTAACCAGTCATTGAGTGTATCAGGGGAACACTCCTGATTTGTAGCACTTAGACAATACTTGCAGCTATGGCTGCTGAGGCTGAGAAGGCGGCCACCGAGGAGCCGAAGAAGAGTATCTTCTCTGTAAGTCGAATCAGAGCGCCGGACCTTTTAACACAATTTGAATAACGCTAACCGCCGTGCCAGTCCCTCAAGTCTTTCAAGACCTGCTTCTCCTACCTCGAACTCCTTTTTGCCGCTGGTCCAACATGGGCTGACTACGCCCTCATCGCATTGGGTACCCTCTGCGCAGTTGGAGCCGGTGTGCCATTCCCTCTCATGGGTGTTCTTTTCGGACAGCTTATCGACAACTTCAACGGTGCGACATGCGCGGCGGATGGCAGCAACTCAGGTGCCAGCGAAGCTGCCTCGGATCCTCTCCAATATGAGAATGCTATCAACGACAAGGTCATAAAAACAGCTTGGATTGGTGCAATTGCACTTGTTCTCATTTATGGTCATCTCACATGCTGGAACATCATCAGCCAACGTCTCGCACAGCGTCTACGAACACGCTATGTGTCAGCTCTTTTGCGACAACCTCCGGAGTTCTTTGACACTCGTGGCGCTTCTGGTCAAGTTTCTAGCCGACTTCAAGGCGACATCACGGCCGTACAGGCTGGTACATCTGAAAAGGTCGGCAATATTATCACTACCTTGAGCTTCTTTGTCACTGTTTTCATCATTGCCTTCACGAAACAACCCAGACTTGCCGGTATCCTTATGTGTATGCTTCCGGCATTCTTACTCTCTGGAATCTTGGGAGGAAGATACCTCGGAAAGTTTGTTGTCAAACAGTCGGAAGCCTCTAGTGCAGCCTCTTCTATTGCTTCCGAGGCTTTGTCGCATGTTACTGTCGTTCAAGCTTTTGGCGCTGCGCCTCGTCTTGAGGAGAAGTTTGCGGAACACATGGCCCGCTCTCGCAAGTACGCGATTGCTAAATCTTCTATTGCTGCCGTGCAAACGGGTCTTCTCTACTTTATTGCCTACTCCGGCAATGCTCTGGCCTTCTGGCAAGGTAGCAAGAAGATCGTGGAGTCCGTGGCAAGAAATGATGGAAACACCACTGTCGGTGAGATTTACGCTATTGTGTATCTTCTCGTAGATGCATGCGTAATGCTTGGTGGAATGGCGCCTACTCTACCTTTCTTAGGAGCAGCTGTAGGCGCGTTCCAGCGACTGAAGGAAGACATTGATGTTCCATCTTCTATTGACGGCACCTCAAGTGAAGGTGTTGTGCTTCCTGCGACTGGGGCAAAGTCTCTTGCATTCCGCAACGTCTCATTCGAGTACGCATCTCGTCCCGGTCAACTTGTGCTTAAGAATGTGGACCTCGAGTTCCCAGCTGGAAAATACACCGCCATCGTTGGCCTCTCTGGCAGTGGAAAGTCCACCATTGCAGCACTGATTGCTCGTCTACATGATCCTACCGAGGGTGAAGTCGAGCTTGAGGGCCATGACTTGCGAGAACTTAATGTCAAATCTCTTCGAAGTTTCATCAGTTTTGTCCAGCAGGAACCGTCGCTTCTTGATCGCTCTATTCTTGAGAACATCGCCCTTGGCCTGATCAACTCGCCCAAAGAATCGCACCAACATTTGAAACCACTTCTCAAGGGTCCCGAACTTGTAAAGATGGCTGCGCAGGGCAAAGAAGCACTCCTTTCAGCTGCATCTCTCGGGCCTGAGGTTGCTGAAATCGCCGAGTTGATCCGTCATGCTACAGAGCAGGCCGATGCAGACGGGTTTATCAATCGTCTAGAATTTGGTTATGGTACATCTGCTGGACCCAAGGGATCACTCGTCAGTGGTGGACAAAGACAGAGAATTGCGCTTGCTCGAGCCCTGATTCGCGACCCTGAAATCCTTGTTCTTGATGAAGCAACTGCGGCTCTCGATTCTGCCAGTGAAAAGAGAATTCAGCTTGCCGTTGAACGAGCTGCTGCTGAGAAGCGGACCATTATATCGATTGCCCATCGGCTGTCGACCATCCGAAACGCCGATAACATTGTTGTCATGCAAGCGGGACAGGTGGTCGAGCAGGGTACCTACAACGAGCTCATGGCCAAGGAAGATGGTGAATTTGCAAACATGGCCAGGCTCCAGACTGTCGGCAACAACAAGAGCGGCTCAGCATCTGTTGATGGCGATTCAATTGGTGCTTCCACTCTCCGAGCAGACACTCAACTAAATGAGAAGGTCGACTTCTCCGAGACCCATCAGTCATTGGATGGTCAGTCGCCCGAAAAGGGCAAGGAAGAGGAGCCCAAGAAGGACGAAGAAGTAAAGGATCACGAACTAGATGAAGTGAAACCTTTCAGCTCCGTCATGAAGGGTCTGGTCTGGCTGATCCGGCCATCTCTGGGCTGGTTTGCGATTGCCATGATTGCTGCAGTATTTGTTGGAGCCACTTTCTCCGGTTCAGGCATCATCTTTGGTTATACCGTTGGAGCACTTAACCCATGTGCCAATACTCTGGACCATATTCGATCAATGGGAAATATGTTTGCTGGTCTGTTCTTCATGCTTGCTGGAGTTGAGCTAATAGCAAACTTCTTCGCCTGGTTGGGCTTCGGTATTGTCGCCGAGAGACTTCTTTACAACCTGCGCGTGTTGTCTTTCCGATCTCTACTAGAGCAAAGCATTCACTGGCATCAGTCTGAAGGACGCACTCCTACCAGCTTGCTCGGTATTATCACCAAGGACAGTATGTCTGTGGGTGCTTTCAGTGGATCAACGTTCGGAACCGTCTTTGCCATTCTGATCAATGTCCTAATCGCTATCATCATCTCGCATATATTTGCGTGGAAGATTGCCTTGGTCTGTCTTGTTACGCTCCCTATACTTCTTGGCTCCGGTTTCATGCAGCTGCGCATGTTGGCGCGTTACGAGGAGCGTCATCAAGCGGCCTTCTCGACTGCCACTTCACTTGCTACAGAGGCCATTCAGTCAATCCGCACCGTTGCCGTTTTGTCGCTCGAAAATGAGTATATGGAGGGTTTCTCGCGCCTTCTTAAACCACCAAGGAAGGAGGTTGTCAAGGCCTCAGTAACAACCAATATCTGGCTGGCCATATCGTACACAACTGGCACGTTCATCAACGCCCTCGCATATTGGTGGGGCTCACAGCTCATCATGAAGGGAGAGTACACCCAAAAGGACTTCCTCATCATCTTGGTGGCTATGTTGACAAGCGCCCAGCTCTGGAGTGGTATGTTCTCCCTTGCTCCGGAGTTCTCACGTGCTCGTCTTGCTCTGTCTCGTGTCATGACGGTCGTCAACATGGGTAGCAGCACTCACACAGGGAAGCCTGGTCAAGACCCGTCCAAGGCAGGAGATGATCCCGAGGCTGTAGGAGGAGAAAAGTCACTCAGTCCTGCGGAAAGGCACAGCCGTGGCGGCGCAAGGGTAACATTCAAGAATGTTTCGTTCTCTTATCCAAGCCGGCCAGATGCCACTGTTCTCGACGATGTCTCCTTCACGCTTCCACCTAACCAGTTCTGCGGTCTTGTTGGCCCTTCAGGGGCTGGCAAGTCTACCATTATGAATATTGTTCAACGGCTGTATGAACCTACTGCTGGTACAGTCCTTATCGACGACCAAGATATCACCAAGCTTTCTACATCATTCCGTGACAGTATCGCTCTGGTTCCCCAAGAGCCTGCCCTGTTCGACGGCAGTGTCCGTTTCAATGTCGGTTTGGGAGCACCTCCTGGCCATGAGGCTACAGACGCAGAGATTGAAGAGGCTTGTCGCTTGGCAAACATTCATGATGTTATCGCAACCCTTCCTGATGGTTACGATACCGAATGTGGTCCTTCTGCTTCTCGTCTGTCCGGTGGCCAAAGGCAACGTCTCGCAATTGCCCGAGCTCTTGTTCGTCGCCCACGCCTATTGCTTCTCGACGAAAGTACCAGCGCTCTCGATGCTGCCAGCGAAGCAGCCCTCCAAGAAGGTCTCGAAAGGGCATCGAGAGGCACAACTGTACTGGCAATTACTCACCGATTGCATACTGTCCAGAAAGCTGATGTGATCTTTATTGTTGAGGGAGGGCAGATTGTTGACAGCGGGCGACACTCTCAGTTAATGGAGCGAAGAGAGAGTTACAGAGTGAATGCGATGCAGCAAATGTTGCAATAAAGCATAGCGAGAGGTGTTTGTGAAGGGGAAAATGTATATTGTATTGTACAATCTAAAACTATGGAAACAGTCTCATTCTTAACATAGCAATTTCTAATATTAAAAGACGAAACAATTGGATTCTACCTTCGACTCAATACTCATAGGTCGTGATGATGCTCTCATGCAATCCTTTCTGGGCTTATTAAGCGATGGTCCATAACCTGTTTAGCTTGCATCTCTTTTTCTACACCTGAAACAATCGAGCAAGAATGTATTAATAAAGCGATAACCATCTGAACAAATGTTCTTCGCGAGTATACTTACCCTCGCCTCTCACAAGTTTCACCTCGTCACCTCCACCTCAAACCCCTCACTCGCACTCACATAATGGCTGCTGAGACTGTGGGAACTGCCCTCGCAGTAGTAGGCGTCCTCGGCCAGCTATTTGACGGCTGTATCAAAGCATACACTCACTTCACTACGGCAGCAAACATAGACACAGATAGTCAGAGACTTTTGTGCAAAGTACGCATTGAAGAGATGCGGCTTGTCGTCTGGGGTCGAGACTGGGGTGTTGCTGAGGGCAGACTCGAGGCTCATCTCGAGAGCACGAGGAATCCCCAGCTGAGAAGCTTGGCTTTGCAGATTTTAGAAGAGCTACATAGTGCTGTGACGGATTTCAAGAAACTAAAGGATAGGTATGGCCTGGTTGATGAGGGTGTGGGGAGGGCTAATTTGGATGTTGGTAAGGCAAAGTCGAGAAAGCCACCTTCGCCTTCAAGGAAGAGTTCAAAGGATGATGAGTGCCGGAAGTTGAATGGTGTCGCAAAGACTATGAGTGACATGAGTTGGGGGAAAGAGATGAGCTTGAGGGCCAGATGGGTTATAGCAGGTGAGATATCAACCTGCCAATATGACTGAATATCAAGACTAACTCAAATAGATAAAGATAAATTCACAAACCTGCTAAAGGATCTCCAAGGTACATCATCCGTAATAACTCGCTATAATGTTAACTAATTCTATGTCTAAGACTTCAACGATGGCCTCGAGCGTCTCTTCCCATTATCTCATCTGCCATCCTTTCAACGCGCCTGGACCCACCAACTCCTTGAGTCCGCCCAACGGGACATAACTCAGCTCTCCCTCCTCGAAACAGCATCAACAGGCGTCTATCCCAAACTCACAGCTTCGGCCAACCTCAAGAAACTCCGCATCAACCTCGACACCAAACCCCAGGCCTCATTCAAGCCAACATTTGCCCTCAAGGTCCGCCGTGCTGCGCTTGAACTAAGTAAAGACGACGGTAAAGGGGGCCGCAGTACGGGGCGGCACGAAACTGCAGGCGATGTTGTTATCGAGTGGGTAGACTATGACCGAGATGATGTGGACGAGCGTGTAGCTCATGTTCGTCGTCTGGATGATCTCGCTCGCATGATGCATTCAGCTTCGGAGTGTCACCCTGACCTGCACAGCATTGACTGTGTAGGCTACGTCGACGACACTTCGCGCTGCAGATACGGACTCGTGTACAAAGCGCCATCGCCGTCCTTCTCAACGCTGCACGAGCTCATCGCCAGTGCAGATCTCAAGACTCCTGATCTTGACGACCGCGTTCGTCTAGCGCACACACTTGCTGTTGCTCTGTGGTCTTTGCACTCTCTTGATTGGCTTCACAAGAGTCTTTGCAGCTCAAACATCATCTTCTTTCCCTCTGCCATTTCTACCTCGGCGCACTCGTCAACTGCCACGGCTGCTCTTGTTCCTGATATACAGCGCCCGTATCTTACTGGTTTTGATGCTTCGCGGCCAGATCTCGATACTGCACTTTCGGTTGTCCCGCGGAATCCATCTATCATGACGCTCCATCGACATCCAGCTTCGCTGCGTGGTCATTCCCACTGCAAACCCATGGACATCTATAGTCTCGGGCTGGTACTTCTCGAAATCGGATTGTGGAAAGTGCTGCAGACCTACCACAAGCCGCATTATTCCGCTGAGCGGTGGCGCGACAAGGTATTGCGGACTGCCCTCGTTCATGGTCTGAGCAGTAAGACTGGTCGTCGATATCGTGATGTTGTGGACAAGTGTCTGGCTGTGAGTGAGGACATGACGAGTGCTGAGGCTGCGAAAGTGATGGAGGACGTGGTGGCTGCTCTTGAAGCTATTCGGGTATAATGAACATGCTTAATGCATGACGAGATATTAAGTTGGATGAATGGATGATATGAAAGACAGTGATGAACGAAGAGCGTTGATTACCAGCGGACAAAAGTGTGTTTGAACAATTATAAGCAGTTTATTCCAATCCTTGGATGCACATATATAAATAGTCGTAAAAGCGCGCTGCCCTCTCATCTCCAGTGCTCTCTTGGTTGTAACCAAAGAGTCAATCGATGCAATGCCATGCCAAATAAATACACAGTATCAAAATTTCATCCATCCCTTTCCTGTACGCCATCGCAAATTAAAACTCCGGTATGCCTTCACTCCTCCTCTCCGAGACAATGTAATTTTTTCGCCTCTAAATGCTCTCCTTATTCATAACAAACTTCATTCAATCCATAACGTAACGATGCTTGGATGCTGCAAAAATGCAGGTTTGGAATGGCAAATAATTGAAAGCCAGACACGCCACGAAAAGTAATCGTGGGAGAAGAATCGGTTCAACATTCAAACACAAACGCCCATCGTCCCCTTTGGAGCCTAAAACGCCAACACATGCCAGACGTTGAGATCTCGTGACGTGCGTGAGTCATGATCATGATGTAGAGTCGTGCAGTTGCCTGTTGCGCCTCGCGTTAGAACGCTGAAGCGGTTGGGCTCGCTGAGCTGGTGCTTTCTAAGCCCCAGAGACCTTGCGAGCTGTTGAGGCCGCTGACACTGACGTGCTATGGCTAGCGCTGCCTACTCTGCCGCTGGTCTTTCGAACGCCGGACTCCTTTGCCCGGAGAGGAGACTCGCCCTGGCGCTTGCTGCCGCGGACCTTAGCCAAGACGCCGGGTGTACTCGGCACCCGCTCAACATACTTGGACCGCACCGAGCCAATGTTCTCGGCATCGTGTGACGCATCGTTGTCTATTGTGTAGATGGCTGTGGTCTGGCTCACTGATCGTGTCTTCTCGCTGCGAGCTGGCGATTGTGAAGTCGCCTTGCGGCGGCGCATGCGCAAATGCAACTCCTCGTCAGACTCCCCACTAGCCTGAGTGTACTTGGTGATCAAGTCTGCTTCTTGCTCGACTGGATATTGTGCTTCAGGGGGGGCTCCTCCAGATATAGAGCGTTGGTAGGGGTGGTGGCGATCCCTGGCAGTCTTTCGTGGTTGCCCTGGTGTGGGAGCTGGTAGATAGTCTTCCTGGACCCCAATGTTATTGCGGTCATGGTCAACTTCACTCAGCGGTGTGCGATTTGAAGGGCTTCGGTTGGGCGGTGTCGAAGCCTGGCCGTTTCGCAGTGTTGTCTTTTGCATGGCACGAATAGGTGTACTGGGAATGGGGTTGGCAGCAGCCATCTCTCTCCTTAGTCGGCGCTCAATCCTCTCCTCAACCCACCACTCTCGGAAGGTGCCCTGGTTGAGGTGAAGCCAATGCTGTTGAGGACCAACGACCATACCGGGTCGCATAAATCGCATGAAAGAGATGACCTCGTTGGCTGTGAAACCATGACGGTAAATGAGATAGGCGCCAATCAAGCAACCAGTTCGACCCAGACCAGCCTTGCAGTGAACAGCAATTCCCTTCTTGCGAACAGTGATTGTCTCGTGGGCAAGTCTGATGAATTTGCGGACAGTGGTGAGCGAAGGGCATGTGCCGTCGTCAAAGATCATGTCCAAATGCTGGATACCCAGAGCCTCAAAGTAAGAGGGTGAGTAGAGTTGGGAGTTGAGACGGACCACCAGGCCAATGTTCTTCTCCGAAAAGTGCTTGAGGACATTCTTGAAAGGCTTTGGTAGCTTGGGGTGGGCGTCCACAGCGGCTATCGTTCGTGGGAGCAATGGGAACAATTCGGAACCCTCTGTGATCTTCTGGACTGGCGCATGCTGGGGAGAAGCAAAGGCCAGGAAATGGGGGGTAATCCAGTTGAAGTCACCATGCTCGACTCTCTCGAATCGCTCGTACTCGTCCAGGTCGAAGTTATCGAGGTCGCAGCACTTCTCCTCCTTGGCCTTCCACACACCGTAAACGACATCTTGAACGCTAATACCGTAGTCCGCTTGGCTGTAACCGGCGTCTCGGAAAGGCATCAGAGGAGGATCGACTTGCGCAATCGGGGCGAGGGCCAGGTGAGGAGGCCAGTTCTGGATAAGGACCATGTAGCACGCGAGCATGCAGGCGGCATTGGCGCGACCTGGGATTCATGTTAGTTTTCTCAAGATGTGCACAATTGTGAACGGATGAGCTCACTCTTGGGGTCGGCGGCGCTGTAAAAGACAATGGGACGCTCCTTGTTCTGCTTGGCGCCTAGGATATCGTGGAACTGGATAGCAAATCGGTACAAGTGACCGATGTGGAGAGGACCAAAGTCATGGTGAAAAGCGTTGTACAGGAGAGTATCGTCGACAGTAAAGTAGCAGGGCTGAGGTCGAGATGGCTTCGCGAGCGGGGTAGCGCCAGCAGCGAGTCTTGTGGTTCTCTTTCTAGGAGAAACAGGCGCAGGCTCCTCAGGGTAGGGGAATGGAGTATCGGCGGTGGGCGCGACATTGTAAGCGGCAAGGTAAAGGCGATCTGTAATATAGTTTAGCGCTGATGTTGGGAGAGATATGTGGTTGAAATAGAGGTTGACGTCGATGAAGTAAGGTGGAGTTTCGAACAGCGGCGATGGGAAGAAGGGATAGCAATGCGCCATGACTCTTGAAAATCAGGCGGCCATTGAACAAATACATAAAATGAATTGAATGGTGGAGAGTTGATAAACCTACCTGGTATGTACTCGACGATTTGCGCCATGCTTTGCGGCTGCGGTTGCAGTTGTGGGTGTCGGCTGGAAGGCGCCATGTTGTTATTGTTGATGTTGACTTGCGCTTCAGGGAGTCTAGGCGGTGGAACCGTCAAGTAAGAAGAAGAAATGAGGAAAGAGCTTTCGAATGCGATCGGGATATGATAAGAGTATAAACAAATATACAATCAAGATACTGAAGCAGCAACGATGTCTTTATTCTCAAATTCTCGGGCGACCAAAAGCAGGCGGTGACGGGTGATCAATTGCGTTTGGGGCAATTCAACGGGAAACTGCAGCAAAGGCGTTTTAAAGCTAAATTGAGTGCGTCGAGGTCGTCAGGTTTAGAGGAGGGAGAAAAGAGATGAACAAGGTGTTCCAAGTCCAGCTCCAGCGCGGACGAGAAAAGGCACCAAAGACAACTTTGGGGAGGAAGAAGAAAGAATTGAAGGTCTTGGTTGACGATGTTGATGATAAGCAACGGGACCTGGGCTAGCGATTCTTTTGTATGGGCCGTTCTCGTTGTTTTCTGGCCCCTGCCCGAAACAGGTTGCTGCTTGTGTCGATTGCCATAGCAACGCAGCGCAACGCAACGCCCTAGACCACAACAGACCGCTCCAGCTACGGGCGGCAGCCCCAATTGACCAGCACTAAAGACTCCAGTGGAGGTCCGTCCAGTTGTTTATGGAGCACAGGGCAGTTGTCAGTTTGTATCGAGTGTTTATTGAACACTCAGCGCTTCGAGTCTCCATCGTTTCTCACGCGACAGCACTTCCATACTCTCCACTATTGAGAGGAATCCATCAGACAGCTGTCAGTACATTTATACCTCAATCGAGTAAATCTCGCTGCAGGTTCCCGTTTACTACTCCGCTGCAGTACTCTAGTTGTCCATTTGTTGATTGTATATCTACATGTAGACGGTTACCCTAAATTTCCTACAGCCAATTCTGTGGAAGTAGTGCTACATGAGAATTCAGCTGCAAATAAGCCCCGTAAGCCTACCAAGGTAGTTTCTTGCAAAATTGTGCAACCAAATGCATCATAGAGTGCTCCCGGGATATCCCAGCTCTCGTACAACGTCACTATATTCCGGGCACGTTGTATGTAAATTTAGCTGTTGTTATGATGGAAACCGGCTGTGGCTTTTTTGTGGCGGTGTCACACGAATCTGGCAGTTACTTTTAGTTACATCCAGCTTCAGTTCCCGCTGCAATAACGTCAATCTTTACCGCCCGATCCCCCACTGCCAGCCAACCAATGGATCTCACCCCGCGCGCATATCACAAACCTACCGTCATTTTTCACCACCAGAGTCACACTCACACTCACATACTCACTTATCAATATCACACTTACACACTTTAAAGTGCGTTCCTTCTCATATCACCCAAGAAACCGCCCTAGCCATTAAACCAAAACAAAGAGAAACCCACTCAAGTCCGATATAACGGGTGAAGTTCCTACCCCTTCGATATTGGGGCTAGATCTGCATTCCTTGTCACAGCCGAGCCAGCCTAGCTCCGTCATTGCCCTGAGAGAGAGCGACTACGGCCAAAAGAAATAAGAAAGGACAAAAAGGAAATCGATAAACAGATCGATCGCATCGCATCACACAAGAGAGTTAAGCGGTCGCTTCCTTGGAGCAGTGACCACCTTGATCAAGAACAACCATGACCGCCACTCCCGATTCCGAATTTCCCTGTTCAATGCAAGCCACCCCTCCTCCTCTTTCACTTTCCACCCCTTGACAATGACGCTTTACAAGGCTAAGCCCAAGGTCCAAGGCTGGCTGTTGTTTGTTGTTGTTGTTGTTCATAGCTCCCCCCATTCCCCTTCCGTACCTTTACAGCTTCCCTTTTACTAACCCCTGACCCCCTTGTCTAGTACTCTAAACGTCCCTTTTCCCACTGCTCGACTGGCCACAACCGCCCTCAAGGCCATTCAGGTGGACCCTGAACTCTCCCCACTCGTCAGGCGACAGCTCACCGTTGTCCCGGCGCCGACATCAAAGTCAACTCAAGGTTCACCAAATGGTCAAGATGCAGATGTAGATGCAGATGCGAGGCTCCTCGAGGTTCAGTACAGAGCAACAACCAATAGAATGCTCCGTGTCGCCGTCAACGGCTTTATGGAGAGCTTGAAGCTCGTGGTGGAGGTTATGGAGCAGCTAGACACCGACGTCCTTGCTCAGCAACAACATCAATAACATGATACTGTCATCATCACAATAAACGTTATTATGGATCCTTTCTCTTCCCCTTCCCTCCACCACACGTCACTTGTTCGGTTCTCGGCTCGGATCTTATTTCTCAAACCTGGTATCGTATCTCACATCCATGTCTCACTGTGCCTTGCTCGTTACTCGAGTTGACTACTAATTTGACTCTTGTATTCAATCCTGGTATATCTATGCTCCACGATTCATATGAAACCGTCAACCTACCCTTTACCGAATCATCCAATCATGTCCCTTGCTACATCGTATCAATTATTCTCTACAAATAGTCAGTCTACGCCCAAAGGCGTTTGCTTGTCTAATGCCCCGCCTGCCCGCCTCGTCAACCTCAGACAAAACGCCAAAACCAAATCATCGCTGCCGCCATTGAGGATATAATGCAGTGTGCCAAACCCCTTGCGAACTAGACCGACCTTATTATTGTCCGGGGGTCCTCATCTGTGTAGCGCTTATGTACCTTGCCATGAACCAACCCTCTCCATGCTGCTGTTATTACTTGTCCTCCGTTGACCCTTGTAAACCCTCCAATCGCTTTTTTAGTTCTTCAACCTCCTTCTTCAAGTCCACGTTCTCTTTCTCCAGGCTCTTCATATGCACGATAGCGTTCTCCACGACACTGGCTTTGCTGTTCTGTGCATTCGCTTGCTTTCCGTCCTTCTTGTCGCCTTCGTCTATGATGTCTGTCTTGTCACCTCCGGGCAAGAGTCCGGCCATAACCTGCAGCGCTGAGTTGATACGGTTACGGCGCCCTTGCTCTGCAATTTTGTGTGACGTTCGCTTGGATGTGAGGTTGGTCGAAAGTTCGCTTGGGTATGACACGCCCGGCACCTTGTTACCCTCCAGAATGTTTTGGTAGTTGGATTTTGACATGAGCAGTTGCGAAGCAGCGCTCTCCGCCGGCGTCATTCCAGGCGTACCGGGAAGCAAAGGCTTGATACTGGGGGAGATTCTCGGCAGTAGGGCAGGCGAAACGTGAACAGAACCTGTAGACCGCTTCCTATTTGACCGAGGTGCGAGTTGAGGAGTTCTCCGCGCAGATGGGCCTGTCGATCCGGGGGCTAGTTGAGGGCTCGCAGTTGCCGAAATAGTTCCTGATTGTCGTCGAGGGAATATTGGAGATGGCAGAGGTTGAAACCCGGACGCCTTACCGGCAGCAGCTTCCACAATTGGGGATTGGACCGAGGATCGTGAGATAACAGGCGTCATGGTCTTGCTGGATACCGACTCGGGCAGCTCTAGTGATTCGATGTGATCAGAAACAATCGGTTCTTGGTGTCCTGTAGCATGTTTGTTTGCCCTAGATGCAGGCAGCTTCATGAGCGAAGCCGGTGTAGCTGGAGCAGGATGTAGGTCCACAGGAGCCGGGACAGGTGTTTGTTGATTGCTCGACTGTGCTTGAATGTATGGCGATTTGCTTGTCGATCTCCTGTTGGGAATTGGAGGCGGAGGCATCTCAGAGAGGGCTTCAGGGGACACCGATGAGTTCTCCTCTGCCGAGGTCTCGGTAGAAGTCGCGGATGTAGGAAGAAAAGAGCCGTTCATCTCCTCGAACTCGCTAAGCACCTGTGATACGATCGCAGGACTAGGTCCCACTTTCCGACGTTGAGGCTTCACGATGGGGGAGCTTCGAATGCTGGCCTTCGCCCTCGACTTCGTTGCGGCCTTCTTCCTGGCAGGCTTCTTGGGCAAGTCCAAGACAGAAGTAACAGGAATAGCCGATCTATCGAGGTCCACATCGATTGGTGAGTTGTTTGTGTTTGTGTGGTGTGGGTCGTAGATTGTCGAAGCATCATTTTGCGCATGAAGGGCTGGTGATGTTAGAGGGCTGAAGTAGGCGCTAGGAATAGTGTAGCCGCTGTCCATCGAGAAGTTGGGGTCCAGAGGAGTCACTGCCGGGGAGACAAGAGGGGTGAAAGCCATCTGAGCACAAGTTAGCATCGAGTTCTCCGGAACGCAGACCGCCATGAGAGGGCCAGTAGTGATTCCTTACATCTTGTTCTTTCATGCGCTGGTGGTAGCCTCTATCGTAAGCGCCCGAAGCTGGCATCTGCTCTGCTTGGGAGTAGAATTGTGCGTTGTTGGGCATCTCAAGACTTTGTGGTGTTGGCGGCACAGAGTGGTTGTGGTTGTGGTTGTGGAAGAAAGCCGCTTGTTGCTCCTGCATTTGGCGCTGCTGCTGATGGAACTTCTGCTGCTGAAGATACTGAATCTGGGCGTCGATGTTGGAAATAGGGTCGCTCGCAGGTGTCATCATATGGGCCGGGATTGTTGGTTGAGCAGTCGAAGTTGACATTGGCATTGCGCCGGCTGTGACCATCAGGCCTGGGTTGTCACTGTCCGTCATTATCGTGTCGGGAGCATCGCGCGATTGATTCATCAGTCCCTGCGCAGAACCATCCTGGAAAGACTGAAAGTCGAAGTGCATCGTATCGCCCAGGCTTCCCATGTTGCTCATGTCGAGAAACTGGTGGAAGTCATCATCACCGGCCGAGGCCATCGTTTGGTCTTGCCCATTCCATGCCGTCGAACTCATCATGGCCGAAGTGACGGCGAGCGCCGAGTAAAGTTGGTTACAATTGAGTTTATCAGATTAGGCGAACGAGAGGGGGGTTGAGTAGTGGTGGGCAAGCTGGAGGAAGGCTTCCGCAAGACAAGAAAAAATCCAGGTCGTGGAAGCAGCACCAAGGCGGAGTAACTGACTCCCAAAATGGTGAAGAAAAGGTATTGAAGCTGACAAGTATCACAGAATATGAACAGGCGAAGCTTGGGATTAAGATGCGCTCCCGTTTGGACACAAGAGGTGTGTGACCGGTTGATCAGCGGTGATGTATGTACCAAAAATATCGCGGCAATAATGTTGGGAAAGCTTGTGATGAAAATAAAGCGGAACGAGTACCGCAGAGGTTGTAAACGATGCGACGGTACAGTAAGTCGTTGGACCAGAGGGGCAGCTGAATGAGAAGCGTCAAGGGAGAAGGCCGTCAGCGGTATGTGATTCTGCAGGCGTAGACGATGTTACAGATGCAAATGCAAATAGATGCAGGAGAGGAACCAGAAAAAAATAGAAGACTACCAGAAGGTGTAAGCGCAAGCGCAAACGCGGACAAGACGGTACAAAGCCGACGTCGACTCGACCGACTCGAGTTGAGTTGAGTAGAGCCAAATGGAATCGAGTCCCAAAAGTGAAGAGTTCAAAGGTGGTTGGTTCCCAAGGCCAGTTAGTGGCAATCTAGCCTTTGCTACTACATTAGTAGTGGGCAACTGCAGCCCGCTTCAACGTTTCCAATGGATCTGAAAGTCTGGATGTAGAGAGACTTTTTGTCGACAGAGTGGGGGCAATGGCAGGTGAGAGTGGGGGCATCTGACGCTGCCAGTGGAGAGAAGTTGGGCCATCTTCAGGCGTCCTGTGCCCTGTACCCGCTGTAAGCTTGAGCCAGGCGGGGGAGGACCTGGAGGTGAGTGAGTTAAAGCCAAAGCCAAAAGCCAAATCCTAACTCTTTTTCCACATTGATTTATCGGCCAATATCCAACCACAGAAATTCAATGAGTGAGTTATCAGGGAGCAGGGATCCGTCAAAGTACTGGTACTTGTTGGCCTAGAAGAAGAAGAAAAAGCCCACTCTACGGATACTGCTCCGTCTTCCATCACACTCACGGAGGATAAACTAAAACAATGGATGCAGAACATTGTCAGCTGCGATTCTGCCCAATTGAGACGAGGGACTTTGAAGGTCCTCGTCGGGAGAAACGGTGGAGAGGGTCAATTTACTGCAGTTCATGGCAGGGATGGATGGATGGATGTCGTTCATCTGGTTGGCTCTTTTGTGTCGTGTAACAAGTTGTTTTCTCTGTTACGAGGGCTTTCACGAGCCTGGCTCACGCGAGTGTTCTTTTGTTGGATATTTATTACAGTAACTAGGTAACGTTGGTACCTAAATGGATTTCATGTAGGGCATGACCTTGAAATTCATAGCTGTTTCTCTCTTTCTCTCACGCACACAGTCTCATTCATCTATCCCAGGTGACTTGAACCGACTGAACTGTGGTTGCAGGGCCGCGTGGGAAGTCCCTTGTCCCGAGATTCTTCAGGCTTCTGGTGGTTGTCTCCGACGGGCATTTCTTAGTGGTGGGCTTAAGCCATGGATGGTCCAACGTCAACTCGTCATTAGCCTCTCGCAAGATGGACCTCAGTCTCGAAGATCAGAGCCTTGCGAACCTCGCAGCTTTAGCTCTGACTCGCCTACCAAAATTGGAATTTGGCCGTGCTGTTGCACAGGGGTCCTTGTAAAGGGAGGTGTCTGAGCCTGTCATTGGTGTTTCTCTGTCTGTTTGAGCTCCTGTTTGGGTGACCGATGGAATCTTGGCTTTTTTCATTGTTGGTCTTCTTTCAGTGTAAGTGGGATCAATGGATTAAATACATGGTGTTTCGAAAACTCCTTTAAAGCTGACTACTACTCACTCTCAACACACCTCGTCTGACCCTGCAACATCTTATTGATGTTTTCCTCTCGACTATATTATCGGACCAGCCTCGGACTGTTCCCGGCAGTAGTACTAAGGCATGTGAACACAGAGAACACCCCGTCCAATTTACTGCTCGAGTGGACCTCTCCTGGACTCCTCCACTAGCTACTCCGTATTCTCCTCTTGATTGTATCCCCATTCCCATTCCCCTTCACCCGTGCACTGTTGAGCTCCAGCTCGTCTCCAGATTCTTCCTTCCCAATAAGACTACGGTTGTCCGTTGACTGGGGTTGCCCTTCTACCGCCGGCAACCTCTTCCGTACGGAGAAACTTGCGGCTACTTAGGATCCAATACATTCGTCGTATTCTGTCGTATTAGAGCAGGGAAACCGTCCATATGAAAACCTGTGTATATACGCGGCTTAGTTCAGGATCCAGTTGCCCAAAAGTATTCCACTACTGTGCCACAACTGTCGCATTTCCTTCCATCGTTCTATTAGAACTGGTTCCTTCATGTCCTCAACGTATCATGGCCCGGCAAAGAAAATCTCTCAAACTCAAAGCTCGACCGTCGCTTTACTTTTGCTACCTAGCCAGATCAGGTTACCTAGAGGACCCTGAAAACGCCATCATCCCAGCTTAGCCTACTGGACTAATATCAATGGTTACATGGTCGGTTACTGTAGGCAGTTGGGCTTGCATCGGAGTTCATTTCCTCTCCCCACCAACACTCTTGCCAACAAACAGGACAGTCGGATCGAAACTGTGCCATGCAGGTACACTATCAGAACTCTAGTGATCAGTGATAGCTTTCTCGTTCATGATATGTCTAAACAGGGTTTCTAACAACTAGAGATGAACAGACCTGCGAAATATAATGCCAGTAAAAGAATCGAACTGTTGATTAGTGCGGCTACAAAGCAAAGTCGACGGTTCTTATATGTCATAACAACCTGACAGCAGCAATAAATTGTTTTTCATATGCCCATCACAAGCCTTATTACTCGAATCGTTCACCGAGCTGTTGGCTGCTCGCCTGGACCCCCACGGAAATCCGGGGGTGAGGCTCTGTCACTTGCTGGTGTCAATTCGGCACCTGGATTTATACGTACTACTAGGGAATGATAGAACAAATTCATTCTTCTCTTCTGGAATGATTCTGCATATGCTGACAGAGTTTGTCCCGCGAGCCAAGGAAGATCGGTTGGGGATTGGCCGTGATAGATCTTTCTCGAAGAATGGCTTAGCGTCTGAACAACGAAAGCGATGTGTCGGCAAAATTTGTGTGATTTCTCAAAGACAACAGGCCCATCGTAGAGCGATTCACTGGATTCCCTGCCCAGAATACCAAGCTTTAGTCGATGTGTCACTTTTGATTAATGCGTGGTTACCGTCAAGTAAAAGTAAGTGCTGCCAATGATAAAGAGAGGCTCGGCCCGCCGCTTGTCGAAACTCTGATGCTGGTTTGTAGTGTACGACTAACCACTTATCCCTGAGAGGCGTTGGTGGCTGCGGGATCATTGCCTATTAATAAAGTCTGTTACTACTCCAGCGACATATCCTTGGATGCCATGCGTGTGAGTATAAACTGATGTTACATAGTTAAGTATAATATTGGCACAACTACGGAATACTTAACATAGAGCAAGACAACGTCACACAGTCCGTCTGACCAGCCTCGCATACATGAAAATACAGCTATTATAAGATAATCGACCGCCCAGCTGGAGAATCTCACCATCTTCAACTTGGCCTTTGCTTTTGCCTGGACTTGGGTATGTCACGTCACATCAAGATCAGAGGTAATTGTTCATATCGTTTTATTGCGGGAAGTTCCGGCTTCGCAACCACTGCTTCCTCTAGCTTCCCTTGACCTCCACACATAGACGCAACAAAACTGACTGCCGTCGCTCAACCTCGACCAGCAGCCACGTCCCCTTCCCCAACACGACGCTCTGTCAGCTCTTTTATCCTCTGTCTAACATCTCCATCAACATCTTGATCACCCATCGAGGTCCCCTTTTTTTGCTACACTAGCCAATTACATACATCAGGAGATGGTGGTATCATAACAACAACGACGACGATGATCGGCAGAAAAGGTGGGAAATAATGACCAATCCCGGGTCAACGTCTAGAATGTACAAATAAGACGAAAGCAGGCTAAAGAAAAGAAAAAGAAAAATAGGTATGAGACATATTAGGCCGGCGAGGACAAGCCGGCGCGCGTTCATGCGATGCTTTATCAAAAAGGAGAAAAGAAAATAGTGTTTCCAATAGACTCTAGGTCTGAGAGGAGTAGAGAGTGCGATCAGGTGCGCGTGCCATTATGTACATGCACTGAATAGTAAAGGTTGAATGAGGGTTAAAGGACAGAATATGCACTTATGGACGGTCGGGTTATACTGAAGCCAGCTGTCCGCTTTCGGGGGGAAGAAGGAATATATGCGCCAATGCCGCATGGGTATCTCAGTGACTCACAATAAGCATGCAAGACTCAAACGACTTCATCAGTTCATCAAGACTGCGAGCTTTACTGGCGAGCTCGGTCACCGAGGTTGAGCCAACTCATGTCATTCGACTGTGATGCCATTGCAAGCTGAGGCTGGGTGCTCACTCCGGATGGGGGTGTTTGAGGAGGAGGAACTCTGGGAGAGAGTGGCTGCCCAAAGTAAAAGCTAGGGTTGTAAATGCTGCTAGTCGCTCTGTCGGTTCCCCATGGTTTGTCTTTGGATTCGGGATCCCAGGTCTCGTTGATGCTTTCAGGAATGCCGCTGGAGTAGCCAGAGGACACCTTTGAGACTGGTCTTTCGATCTTGCCAGCAACACCATCCCTGAAGGGAATGTTCTTGCTGTACTCTGAGACGACGGGGCTTCCAGAGTTAACCCGGTTCATCTCAGGACGGAACTCGAAGTTAAGAGGAGGGACAGTAGCAGAGTCCTGTGTGACACGGGGGTTTCGGAAACCTGGCTGTTCGGAGTAATGCGAGTCGGTATCTGAGCTGACAGTGTTCCGCTTAGGAGGTCCGCCAAAGCCAAGAATTTGAAGAGCGCTGCCACCAGACCAGTAGCGGTTCCAGCCCGAGCTCCTTCGTAGCCCGTCTTGGGTTTCAAGGGGGCCGTTGCGTGATCGGGGCTCGGCGACGTTGGGGTCGAAGGCTACTCCTTTGGCGTCCTGACCTTGCACGGTTGGGTATTGTGACTCGTGCAGAACTGGCTTACTAATAGTAGACTTGAACTGGGTTTGATCATTGCCAGCAGGGTTGCCATTGTTGCCGTTGCCTTTGCCAGCACGACCCATCAAGATCGCCATGGATGACTGGGAATCTTGTGACATGGTCGACACGTGGTTGCGGAAGTGAGGCGACGCCGGGCTGGCACCACCGAATCCCATCTCCTTCTCATCAGCGAGGTTGCGCACTTCACGGGGGGCAGCAGTCTTGGTGTTCTTGCCAGCGCCGCCCATTAAGATTGTCATGGACGAGAACGACTCTTGTGACATGTTGGACTGGTGGCCACGGAAAGGCGGTACTGGAGCACCGCCAAGACCCGTAGGATCTTTCTGATCAGAAGGAAATCCATTCTTAGGCTGTCCCCGTTCAGGTGAGGGCTGTTGCTGTGCCTTCTTGCGGCGACGTAAGAGTAGGAGGATGACAACGAGCAGGGCAAGGAAACCTAGGATCGTGCCAAGAGTTATACCCAGAATAGCGTTAGAGCTTAGGCCAGAGTCGCCGTCGCTACTTCCACCAGCGATAGACGCGGCGTCAGTGCCAGTAGCGGAGCTTGACTCGGAGATTGTCTCCGAGGCAAACAGACTCTCGGTTTCTGATGCTGAGGTAATAGATGTAGCGAAAGTGGATGATGCGTCCGAGGTGACAGACTTCGTTTTGGTGGATAAATCGGATGAGGATGTTTTGGTAGAGCTGGTTTTGGTCTTTGTGGTGGCTGTGGAAGATTCTGCTGAAAGAATTTTCTGTTCACCAACGACGTCGGCAGCATTAAGCCATGAGTTATCCTTCATATCGAAAAAGGCGAGGGGTTCATCAGCGTTACCGCCGACGAAGGCGACTCTGCCGTTTGAATCTTGAGCAATAGAGTATTGTCCTTGAGCACGTGTGATGGTAGGAGCCAGTGTCGAGTTATAATCGGGCCAGTCATTCAAAGATAAGTCACGCTTCGCGTTCGCATCAACAGCCCCTTGAATACCTTGATTGTTAGCCCCCCAAACAGCATATCGATGGACCACATTGGGGCTTGCTGCAAGATCGAAAACATAGAGACTCTTAGAGCCATCGTCTCCCGGCAAAACAAGAGCTTTGCTGGAAGGTGGAAGGGGCGCTGCCAGAGTAACATCGTTGTTGACCCATCCATTTGAAGCGAATGTTCTGACTTCCTTGTCCCACAGAATACAGGCCGCATCATCGGACCACGGTATAACAACGGGGCTGACAACCGGAGGGGCGCCAGCCGCAGACATGATATTCATCGCATTTGCAAGGTCGATGTAATATGTGTTCTGCGAAGGTGCTTCTCTGCCGTCTTGGTTACCACCCGCGACAACGATTCGGTTGGCGTTCTTTATATAAGCGGCACCATGGTACTGCAGGTTTCGAAACGCTGGGTTATCGGTTTGAATAGTCTCCCATTTCTTGTCTGCGAATGTGAATTTTTGAAGACCGTTGTACTCAGCAGGGCCGCCGCTACCTCCCACAACATACAGTGCGGCGTCGGTACCAACACATACACCTCCGGTAACCTGCTGTCCCATCTCCAGTTCTTTCCATTTTGCGTCTTCTTCCAAGGGCAGAGCCATGAAGGCCGTCGGCGTAAAAACATAGAGAGTGTTGTCGTGAATGACAGAACAGCCATTGTCCAATGAGGACGGTGGCTCAGGCAAACTCATCGTGGCGAAAAGCTCGGAACGAAATCAATCTTGATTAATCAATAGGCTTCCGATGGCATGGCGGGTTCGAAATGTCGTCAAGTATAGTTCGCGTCAAGGCACAAGCCAGCAAAACTGTCAAAAAGAAAGTTGAGTTCAACCTGGATGATGAAAAGCCAAGGAACTAAACCACGTCCAGGTAAGAACGCGCGTGGTTAATTGAATAGAAGCCGTCTCGAAAATAATGAATGAACAAGGTCAGTCGCAAGCAGACAGAGTTGAAGCTAGCGGGTGTGGCGACGATTTGATGAATCCGAGATCTGGGGAGAGCTGGCCGGATGCAGCAAAGATGAGTTGATGTTGTCGAAAGGAGTGGAACGGTGGCTGAAAGCTCAGCACCACGGGTGCGAGTGATGGCAAAAAGAAGCTGTCAACACAGCGAAATCGCTTAGACTCTCCTGGAAGTTGATGTCGATGTCGTCGAGGAAAGGCGAGAGACGAAGTTCGGGTCGGAGGGGGGTCGGTTTGATTGCCGTGCGTCTTGTTCGGTATGCCCAAAGGAGGTGGAGGGAATGCAAATCGAGCGTGTACTTTCGCGCGATAAGTAAAAGGGAGGAAATGGAACGATTGGTAATGAACCTCGACGTTCTCGTGCCAGACGGGTTTTTGCGAGGCCTAGAATGGGTGTGGCAGAAACAAGCGCTTGAAAAGCAGAACGGAGCAGAGGAGATAGGTGATAATTAGAGCAGATGACCCAAGAGAAAAGAGAGACGACAGGATTGGGGAGAGCAGACGTGTGACATGAACTGGCAGGGGGTTGTCAAGACCGGGGGATCCTGGTCGAAGGCGGAGTCTCAGAGACAAAAGACGGGTTTCCGCGACGGAAAAGAACAGGGGTTTTGGTGCTCTTGGTCCTGCAAACAGCCACTGAGCACGCCGCACCGTAGCACAGGAGCCAAATACAATATGGTCAGGGCTCAATAGTACATTACGGTAGAAGCTAGGAGCACCTTGTGAGGCTTTTGGTTTGCGTACGAGTCGACACTCGCAGTAGCTGGATGTGATTATCGTGAGCTTTGACTGTGGCGGAGTTGAGACCAGAGCAGAATGGACAGTCTAGCAGTGCCCAGTAGTCAGCGACAATCCATACGCCATCCAGCAAACGCAGGTACGGCGGGTCTGTCCTTCTCTGGGCCAAAGGCTGGGCTTCCCGTCCAGGGGCTACAGTCTCTGATTGGTCGGTGGCTGCACTTTGCCAAACGCTTTGTGACGTCCAGCTGCAGGGGTCCTGGTGACCACTAGTGCAATGGAACCTAACCATTGGTGGCATGAATGGTCCTTTCAGGGCCTTGAGGCACAAAATGGCGAAGTGTTATTACAGCTCCAGGGCAGCAAACAACCTGCAGCGTCCGAATCAGGGGTACCTACACACCCGACGGGTTCGGACTGCCTGTTCTAAAAGCGGTACGCAGTCCACGACCCACAGATCCACAGGCCCATCTGATATTATCATTAGGGGCAACCACTTGAATTGCAGGACGTCGTCACTTTTCGAGCTACATTGAGTAAATGGGATTTCAGTTATAGGGAGCTGGATGGTAAATGCAGGGTAATAATGGGGTGATATACATATTATGAACATTACCTACATGGGTATTTTGCCATCATATTTCTCAGCAGGACCTTCATAAGATGGGCAGGCATGAAATATCTCACCTGTCATCTCAAGATTTTTTTTCCTTATCTCATAGCGCTCCCCCGCCCTGCATACTACACTAATCACGGCAGACAAACACAATATACGCGAAGAAGAAAAGAAATACGAGAATCCATTTTTACCTACGGACGCATGAGTTCTCGTTTTGCCAATTGACCCATCGCCCAGCCCAAGTCAAGGATTACACGATATAATACGAATGCTATTATAAACAAAAATGCAAAACACCAAGGGCTAGAAATGCTACGCATTATCAACGTATGTATGAACAATGTTCTGCAAGATTGCATATTTTCAGCCTAGCCCGGCCAGCTATGTAGCATCAAGTGTCCCATATGTTACCCATTAACTCCCGATTCTCCAGGGGTCCGGTCTATATTTCTCTCGCCTAACTCGCTTTTGGTTCTCCTTGTTACATATTCTCCGTAACATAACAGATAGTCGCTACAGTGCTCATACAATAGCAGTCTCGTCGTATTAATATCGGCCATCCCCGTGCTTTTGTTGCCCATTGCTACCTATCCATTCAATGGTCAATAGCATGCTTGTTTGGCCGAGGAAGTGAAATTGGGACAAGTAACTTGGATTGCCCAATGCAACTGTCAAAAAGACTTGACCGGGTTGGACTGTGGAAATCCCCCGATGATTGGACACCGTCTAGATTAAAAAGACGTGCTTCGACTCAGTATCCCACCAACCATGATAACCAATCACTAGGCCGGGGTCCGTGGTTAAAATCATCCACCAGCTAAGATGTGAAACGCACCGTTGCACGCCAGACCTAAGAGCCCCTGATAGGTACGAAGCTAGCAACCCAAGACTCATAGGTTGTTCTCATATGATTTACGTACCTGCCCTTCTTGACTCTCTAAAGCGAGTTCGCTTTCGCCTGGCATTCGCTTCGACAAATCCTTGCCAGAGCCGCGTAGGAGTTTCTTGTCGAGCGTGTCGAATTAATTATCATCGCGGGATGCTAAAGAATCGGCGGGGAAACTCTTTTGTTATCCCTTGTCGATCCTTATCGTATTTTCCAACGGTGATGACGATGCCAAACCCTTGCGACATCGTGATCGTATCTTGTCCGTTCGCCTTGAAGGGATGGAACTACCTCTCGCTAGGCGAAATTCCATCTGGCCAGTCTCAGACCAATTACATCTGTTGTGCTCACTAACGGTCAGTGCCTTGCATTGGTTGTTTCTTGAAAGGTTAGTAGCTAACAGGCCAGATGACAGGCCAACCCTTCCAGATGATCGGGTTATTCTTGTCAGTCTGTGCAGACGTATTATCAAATAAACAAGGAAGCAATATATGATGGATTGTGTTCTTGGTCACCCACATTAACAATTCATCCAGTGTTGGACACTACGGGCATATCCCTGGTTGGAGTGGCCTCAGCGTCTGCTTTACTAACTTATTCATAGCGAGGCTGGCGCTGGTCTTTGCAGTTCTTAGCTTCATCACCGGACGATTTTTTTAGTCTGTGCGATAGAAGTCATGAGTGACTCGCGAGTAATTTACATGGGCACTCTAGTGTTGCCTGTTGCCTGTTGGCTTGTTGGTGGTGTAGAAAGCAGATCGTCGCCGTAGAAGACGTCGGATATCTTCGAAGTGGAGATGATCCAGACCGGGAATCAGAGCAACTAAATCGCGAAAGGCGGCAAGCGAAATGAATTGAGAGACATGACCTCATCAGATCAGACACTATCACCAGTTGCCAAGTACCTTAGCGCCTGGAACTATGGCATCGTCCCTACCCTATACCATATGTGTGTATATTTGATATGAGACCCTCACAGCTTTGCTTCCAACTTGATACTCAATCCTGAGTGTAGACTGAGTACCTGGGACATAATTCAGGTCATGTACTTAGTACGGGATGTTGTCGGCGAAATTTTCATCTGTATAACGTGCGGTTTAGATCCGAATAGGCAGCTACCAAACTGTGGGTGAAGCTTTGGGGTTGAGCACGGGCATAGTCGCCTGACAACTATAACCATTACCTACTAAGCTAGGAAAGTCTATGCAGAGCAGCATAAGAGACTACTGTGGACAAAACGCATCAAATTGGCATTTGAAACCACTACACTGAGGCAGAGGCCTTGTATAGGTAGGTAGGTATGTTACATGTCGTTACAATAATCCCACGGTGGCATTCACTCTTAGCACGAGATAATGTTTGGTTATTAGCATCTGCAATCAATCATAGTGCAATCGATTCATTTTGGAGAGTACATCATTACAGAATAAACAAAGAACGACCCCCGGTGGCCCCTGTGGCCCCTATAATCCGTGTGAACCGTAAACTCCAATTGACTAAGTCATCGCTGCCTCCCATGCCCTCCATTATCGTTTGCCAATCTATCGCACACCTGCTGTGGCGAAAGCCTCAGGCGGGAGTTGTGACTAGAGAATGATTAGTTCATATTCGTCGCCCGGGAGGAATAAAATACATACCTTCTTCTCGTTAAACATCAACAAAGCGTTGTTGAAGTCCCAGTTGACTTGGGCCAGGCACATCTCAGAATACTGAGCTGTCATGCCCGTTTGCTTAGAGAGCTCCACGATCATCGCCTGATGTTGGTCTGCAGGTGTTGGAGCAGGTGCCACAAACACATTCGGGAGCAGACTGTAGGTTCGTAGCGAGAGCATGTCGCTGACAACCCGGATCATTTGTCCTGGCTTCCCGGGTCCGAGGACGAATGTTCGAGAGAAACTGCGTTTTCCTGTGACGTTGGTGTTGGGATCCTGTTCATCAAATTCACCATGAACCGCGATTATCAGGCCATCGACACCGCCGGTGCTCTGACCGCTTGGGTCGACCAGCCCCTGTAAGGGATGGCAGTCCATGATATACTTGCTGAGTTCCTCTTTGATGTTGGGGTGGCGGGTGAGAGGGAGTGTTTTCCAGGCGTCTTGAATGCTGGCGGTGCCCCTGAAAAGTCGCTGGATACGGGCGTTGGGGTTGGTGATCTTGGTCAGATTGCGTGAGAGCTTGATGTAGGACGACCATGAGATGGGAAGCGCCGCTGCAGGATCCGGGGCAGCTCGGGTGTCGACAGAAATGGAGAATCTACTTTCATCATCGTACAACCTAGATGCGAGGCCGGGTCGGTCGCTGTCATAAGAAGTAAAGAATTCCAAGAGAAAGTTTTCACCAACACTGGCAACGTCTCGGAAATCGGGACCATTTTGGGGGATAGGGGTGGGCCACAAGGCAGCCTCCCGCGCAGCAATCTGTTCAGGTGTGCGGAGTTGATTGCCGTTGATGTTCTGTAGTTTGGGGAACCATTCTAGAAGAGTTGCCGCATAGCTTGGGTCAGCAGTTTCGATGGGGTTGCCTGTCATGAACAATGTCTCGAGGCACTTGAATTTTCCTTTCCATGGCTGGAGTGCCTGCATAGAAGCCACCTGGTTGCCACTCATGTCGAGATTTTTGAGTTGAGGAAAAGTCGTTGCGATGATCTCTACCTGTCCGACATCATCAATGTTGTTGTTTGCCAGGCTGATGCTCTCGACTGCATCTTCTTTTTCCTTAGGCGACTTGAAAAGACTCTCGCATACAGCCATAAGCCCCTTGAACGTCTTCATAGCTCGGCCACGGTTCTCGAACATGCCAAGAGCGACGAGATCTGCGTCTGAAGCCAGTGCGTCCAGTCTGAGGAGTTTGCTGTCGCCGACATATCTTGAACTGAGAATTTCTTGAAGCCTGCCACGAAGTTCCTTGGTCTCCTTGGACTCTACCGCCGCACCTCTCTCCGGAATCTCATCCACCTTGATGACCTCCAAAGCTGCGCCAGCAAATACAAAAGTGTTGATCTTGATCAGCTCCTCGGCGTCTTCCTCAGTCGCGCCTACGTAGACGTAATCACCAACGGAATGGTGCTACACCGAGTTAGCAGGCGTTGTCGGTTATGGTTAGCACGGGTGCGGGGGTGTATAATTATATAGCAGATATAAATTTCAGATCGATACATAACTCTCCGAGTCTCGCATAGCCGAGTCGAATATTCCGCACCTGAAGCCTTGTCAATGTCAAAACATACCTTTTTGATTGCGACCTTTCGCTTTGAACCTGTTCGAAAGGATCCGGCCTTCCTCTCCATGAAACCAAGAAGATCGTTGACTCCTCCTCCAGAATTGGTGGCTGCTTTGCTTTCCTTCAGACCGCCAACTCGCAGCATCGTCAGGCCTGTCATGTCCCGAGACCGGGTCTTGGGAGTCCTGCCAGCACCAACGTTTAAAACACGGGAGGCAAGGGATCCAGCAGTCCCATTGTTCAGTGCCTCAATAACATTCTGGGCCTTCTTTGAAGGACCTCCACGTGTTGAAATGCGGGCACTAGAGCGGGTGGCATTGGATTTGGGGGTCGTGGTGGTGGGAGTTCTCTTGGCACGCCGACCGGCACTGTCCATATCCATATCGCCATCGCCATCAACGCGACCAGCCTTGCGCTTTGAGATTCCGCCTCGCGATGCGCGAGTGGTATTCCGCGCCTCACGCCCAGTGGTATTCTGACGACCTCGAGGTGCCATCGTGGCGTCAAAGGGCAGAGCGGGCAGTGGTGTTTTGTTTTGTGGTTGGTTTTTTTTGGTGGAAGCAGCGCAGGCGGTTTTGGTGGTAGAAGCAGCTAGCTTTTATTGCAAAAGCAGCGCAGTGGTTTTTGTTCTTCAATAAAATAGTATAAAGAAGTGCAGGCTTTGTAGTCGTAGTCTTGTAGCGATCCCGTGGGATTTTTTTGATGAGAAAAGAGAGATGCCCAGGCAGCTCTTTGTTCGAGAAGAGAAAGCCCAAGCTTGTTGGTCCACTGCCTCGAGTTAACCTCCGACACCAAAAGTTTGATCCGTCATACCACGTGACATCGCGTGTTCCAATGGCGCGGTCTTGAAACTACAACGCGTCCCTTCCATTGAGAGCTTGCCTGGTACTCTAGTACACCATCTGCTCACGCCTGGCAATTCTTTGTCACTGAACCACCACCACCACCAGCAGGGGTCTCGCAACTATTTGTGAGCAACTGAACATGTTATGAGACTTCGATTCAGAATACGATAAAAAACACGAAAAAATACTTGGTGCATCACAGCATCATCTTGTCATCATGGATAGCGACGAATTTGACGATGACATTGCAGATGAGGATTTTCTGACAGCCCTCGACCAAGTCTCTTCTTCAATGAATGGTCAAAGCACCGCAGCATCTTTACAGACTGTGGCGGGGCGGTCCGGTAACCAGAGGGCCTCTGCAGCTGTGGCGGCTCTGGAGTTGGAAGATCTTCCATCGGATGCATTTTCATCACCAGAACAAAACCATTCGCGGCCAATAGCACCTGCGGCAATATCAACAGGATTCGCTCCCAGGACAGGGTCGAGTAGGGCCAGCTCTGGTAATTGGCGTCAGACAACTCTTTTTGGCGGATCTGTGGCAAATGACGGCCCCCGGCCATCACAACCTACCTCTGCAAGAGTGTTTCGTGCAGACCTCCCTCGGGAAGAACCAACGCACCATGAAGTTGATCATGAAGCCATGAAGACATGGGTATTCCCGACAAATCTGGGCAAGACCCGAGACTACCAGTTCAGCATCGTCAAGAACAGCTTATTCAATAACACATTGGTAGCATTGCCAACCGGTCTTGGAAAAACATTCATTGCAGCAAGTGTCATGCTTAACTTTTACCGATGGACCAAAAACGCCAAGATTGTATTTGTTGCCCCAACAAAGCCTCTTGTGGCACAGCAGGTCACTGCTTGTTACGGCATTGCTGGTATTCCTCGATCGGAAACGACATTATTGACAGGCGAAATTCCTCCACTGCTCCGTGTTGATGAGTGGGCTGCCCGCCGAGTCTTCTTTATGACCCCTCAAACTTTGTTAAACGATATTTCTCATGGCTATGCGGACCCCAAATCTATTGCGCTGTTGGTCATCGACGAGGCACATCGTGCCACAGGAGAATATGCATACGCCAAGGTCACGAAGCTCATCCGGCGATTCTCAAAGAGTTTTCGAGTTCTGGCTCTGACTGCTACGCCCGGATCTAAAATCGAAACCGTACAAGAAGTGATCGACAATCTGGGCATCTCGCATTGCGAAATCCGCACCGAAGATTCTATAGACATCCGTCAATATGTTCACTCAAGAACTATTGAACAGGTGGTTCTTGACCCATCCGATGAAATGGCACTGGTCAGTGAGCTTTTCACGAAAGCCCTGAAACCAATGACCGACAAGCTGAGCTCGCAAAACATCTGGTTCGGACGAAGTCCTATGGCCATGACAACATTTGGCTTAATGCAGTCTCAGAAAGAATGGTTCAACACACGAGGCCGACACGCTAACCAGGGCGTTCAACATATGATGCGAGCTGTTTTCACCGTCCTCACAAGCATCGCGCATTCTATAAAGTTGCTCAATTTTCATGGCATTAAACCTTTCTACGACAACCTTGTCGACATGCGTAGCGAGCAGGAAGGAAAGGGAGAGAAAGGATCCAAATATAAGCGCCAGCTCGTCCAGGACTCCAGCTTCCAAGAAATGATGGATAGAATTTCCAAATGGCTTCGCACCGATGGTTTCGTGGGCCACCCCAAACTTGCAGCCCTGGCGGATACTGTTTTAAATCACTTCATGGACAACGCTGCAAACACTGCGACCCGGGTGATTGTTTTCAGCGAATACAGGGACTCTGCAGAGGACATCGTACGCATGCTCAACAAGCACCGGCCTCTTATCAAAGCTAGGGTCTTTGTCGGCCAAGCCGACAGCAAGCGAGGAGAAGGTATGAAGCAGGCACAACAGATAGAAGCTATTGACAGGTTCAAAGAGGGCGAGTTCAATGTGCTTGTTGCAACTTCTATCGGTGAAGAAGGATTAGATATTGGACAGGTGGACCTTATCGTGTGCTACGACTCCTCAGCATCCCCAATTCGAATGCTTCAACGAATGGGACGTACCGGCCGAAAACAAGAGGGTAAAATTGTGCTACTCCTCATGCGAGGCAAGGAGGAAGAACAGTTTGCCAGGTCTAAAGACAACTACGAAAAAATGCAGAGCTTGATCTGCGAAGGAAGCCGGTTTAACTTCAGATTTGATTTATCTACACGAATCGTCCCTAGGGAGTTTCGACCAGAGGTGGATATGCGACGTATCGACATCCCTATCGAAAACACACAAGATCCGTCGTTGCCGGAGCCAAAGAAGAGGCGAGCGCCAGCAGGGAAGAAGAAGCCACCGAAGAAATTCCACATGCCGGATGGCGTGGAGACGGGTTTCCAGAGTGTGGCAAGTATGCTGAAAGTTGGTGGCAAAGCAAAGCCAGCCAAGGTTAAGCGTAACTCGGAACTCGATGACCTCTCCACAGTGCCTGAGCTCGCCAAGGTGCTGCTGAGTGATGAGGAGCTTAAGGAGCTCAACCGGGCGTATCGTGACCTGCCTTTCAAGCATAGCGTAGTTGAGGAAACGGACATGCCTGATATGACAGCGTATCCAGAGCTACAAAGACAGTTGCGGCCGGTTGCAAAACTTAAGCATGGGACTCGCACCAAGAGCTTTGTCAAGTTATGGAATAAGATGGGAAACGAGAAGGAAAGCCTCGTCCTACCATGCCGTGATGAAGATACGAGCAATTACTTGGAGATCCCTGTCCGTGCATTTGCTGGATCTGATCCAGAAACAGATTCGGGAACGGATGGCGAGGCAGCAACTTCGCGAACAAAACCGACAAAAGTAACGGCGGCTGCCAAAAAGAAGCAAACCCGAAAAGCGCCACCAAAAGCGCAACCTCGAGCAAAGAGAAGGAAGTTGTCGCCAGATGCAGTGCCCCAGGCGTTCGCCCTTGGTTCCATGGTAGACGAAGGCTCGGACGAAGATGAAGAGGACGACGAGGAGGACGAGGAAGAGGAGGATACTCTACCCAAGGCTCGTGGACGATCAAAACCTGGTGCCAAAAGCAAAGGTAAACGCAAGGCTAAGCGGAAGACTGGCGGTTTCAACAGCGACGAGGTTGGCGACGACTGTGATCGCGATAGTGACCTGCTGGACACGGATGGTTCAGACGATGGTGAAGATCTTTTGGACTTTGTCGTTTCCGACAATCATCCAGTGTCGAGCATGAAGGACCCAATGTCTCTAACATGCCCGTCTACATTTGCTTCATCACCTATTGTTAAAGACGTAGACGACGACGCTGCAAAACCTTTCTTCGTGCCTACCATGTTTTCGGCAACACAAGAGAGCGAGGATTTGCCAGATCTGGGCCGCATGCTAGACAAACCTGGTCAGACAGCGGTTGAGTTGTCAGATGATGATGCTGTACGAGCAAATCGAACAGTGCGTGGACGACGAAACGTTGTTTATGACAGTGACACCGACTTGTAGGATCAAGTCAACTGAACTTGTTTGATGGTTGAATGGAGACGAGTCAAGTAATTACGGGTGTAATAACAATAAGGCACAAGGCAAAAAGTGGTACATTAATATCTAGACTAAATTATGTATGAAGGGATGAATCATGACAAAAAGACATTGACAGTTACAACTCTTGAACCCTTGCCCAAATTCTCAACATTGATTGTGTAGATTCCTATTATTATTGGTCAGCTGACTTGTCATGGAAGGTAATCAGACAAAACAAGGTGACAATATCTCGAAACATCAGAAACCCATTTTTTAAGCACCACCACCTCCGACGCACTCGCCAGGCTCACCGACCGCCTGCTCTGTATCATCCCCGCGTGCGAGCACACCCGAAAGTGGTGCACAGCAGGGACAAAGGTAGAACGTCTTGTCAGGAGCTTAGCTAGCGAGTACATATTTCAGAGGCAGTCTCAGACGGCTCTTCCTATAAGATTATGGAGGGTTGAAAAACAATGAACTCATCATGCGAGATTCGTGCGGTGAGTGAAAAAAGAGATTTCAGGGAACTTACGGGAAAGGGAGTTCGAGCGCGGGCGATTTGTTGCTGTTGTTCAGTATCGCGTCTTGTTGAAGATGAAAGGAAGAGAGAAGAAAAAATCACGAACTGCAGTTTTCTGCTCTGTAGTAGTGGATCACACATTACGTTAAGCGACCACAGTGATCCACTTACTTACCTAGTAACTGTAGACGCGGAAGCGCCCAGGCGCGGCCTGCATCCTGCATCACAGGTCACAGCCACAAGAGCCCCTCATCTTTCAAGCCACAAATGGCAAGCTTGATATCTCAACGTCACTACCCGATCTTCGCCATTCTCGCTCTTTCCCCCTCCTTGTGATAACTATTCTTCTTCTTGGATCATCATCAAGAGACTAATATCATCATAATTTCTGTTTTATACGGAAATCAACCACAATGACTGCGACAGGAACGAGCGTTTCGCTCCTCAAGTTTGTGGGCACTGTCTCACTTGGCTTGCTGACGGTACGTCTAAGTTCCATCCTCGACTTTTTTCGACTTGAGTATCAAGTGATATTACTGGGTCTTATCAAAACAAATGCTTGTGGAAACTCCAAAGAAGAAAGGCCTTCTTTCTGGAGCTTGGGGGAGAATATTGTTGCGAAACAGACTTATCATGATTTACCATATACAACCCATATCAGTATCGCTAACTCTTTGCTTCTAGGGTGTCTCATACTCCATCTCATCTCTCGCCCTCCCTGCCCTTCTCCGACTTCCTTCCTCAGCCTCCGCCTCTCACGGCCTCTCTACCCTCAGCGCGGCCCTCAAGACACCTGTTCTGGCCCTCACGTCTCTCGCTTCTGCGCCGTTTCTTATTAGCTTCTTCCTCGCTCCCCGCTCATCTCGCCATCCTTATCTTCTCTACACAGCCCTCCTCGCCACTCTATCTTCCGTCGCTCCCATCCTTATTCCTACACCTACACCCGCTCCCCGACGTGCCGCTTCATCGGCGCCTCGAAAGTCTTCGCGTGCCAAGATGGAGGCCAGCTACGAAGTCCTAGGCGATGCTCACAGTGAGCCCGCCAGCGACGAAGATATTGAAGACATCAATGGCGAGGAAGTTCGAGCTGAGGTCGAGGGTCTTACGCGAAGCTATCTTGCCCGGACAGCCATCTCTGCCTTGGGCTTTGCCATGGCAGTCGTTGGTATTTGGGGCGATGGTGCACCCCAGTCTGTTGCCTACGTCTCATAAGAAGGGCAGGCAGTTCTAAATTGCGATTTTTCTGTTTACATAAATTGATGAATATTTAAAACACAAGGGCGGTCGATATACTCGGAATTTAGCACCATCTCCGATCAATACTGCTTAATGAAACCATTCGAGCTTGACAGTAAGCTTCGCCAGCCAACGTTCTTAAACTAGTAACTCAAATTCTCATTCATAACTGATTTGATAACAAAGCCACCTGATTTAACTATCTCAAACATGGTGAAACCGTTCAAAAACTCCGCCCTACTCATCGCTGTCACTTGACGAGCCATTGCTTTCTTCCCCAGGCTGCTTGTTCTCATGCCAAGCCAAGGACAGACAGGAATTCATCTGCTGAACTGCAAAGTCAACAGTTGTGTTGTTCTCATTCTCCTCGGGGTCCTCCTCTCCATCCTCAACTCGAGCCTGCACGCTGAAATATCTAGATGCTGAATACTTCTCACCCAGTCTCTTGGCAACATCGTTGGCCTCGTTCAAAGTCACCAAGCGGCGTTTTCCAGGGTGATGCTGCATCGCCGTGCGGCAGAGATCCCACAAGATTCTCCCAACAGTCTTGTTATCGAGAGTTTTGTTTGAACGCTGCTTCTTGATGCCCATGGAGATCTGAAGCAAAGAGATTTCGTTCGCCTTGTAGTTGTCGCTGAGACCTAGAGCTTCAAGAAACTCCTTCCTTTCTTCTGGGGTATGGGCTTCGATTTCAACCTCACGGATGAAATTCTCAGGACCATCTCTTAGGGAATCCCTGATACGGTCCTTTCGGCTTCGACTAGGGCTGCCGGGCATCTCGAACTTTTGGCTAGTAAGTCGGTCATGGGCCAGCTCAGCCGGAGTTCGACCAACGGCGTTCTCCCGGTACACCAGGCTTGGTCTGAATTTGACCAAGGCTTGAGTCAGAGCAATCATGTCCATCATGATTGCAGTGTGAAGACATGTATCACCGGCTCCGTTGAGCATCTCTAGTTCGTCGCCCTTGGAGTATTCAAGAAGGAGGTCGAGCATCCGGATCATCTCCTGCTCCTTGCCATCGTATGCCCCTCTGTATCCATAATAGTTACGCCTATGGTAGGAGTTGGCATTGTCGGGTTGAACTCCCGAGGCTTGAGAAACCCATGCATGTAGCGGCGTGGTTCCATTCTCGGTCAGGTTCTTCTTCTGCAGGAAAAGGTGGCTTCGAAGGTCGGCGTCAAGAAGGTCCAAAAGTTCGCGGAGCTGGTAATCCTTGGGATTGCATGCGAGCGCTACATGTAGAACGTTCTCGCCCTTCTGGTTGCGGGCAGATTGGTCGGCGTCGGCTGATAACAAGATTTTGACAGCTTGGATTCGTCCAAGACGACAAGCTACCATGAGAGGCGTGTCACCTTCAGTGTTCTTCTTCTCGATTGCGGCTGGGAATGCTTCTGTGAGGAACTCGAGCACCTCGTTTGCATTTTCGCTAGGATTAGCCAGGACTGCGCAATGGATCACAAGATCATCTAGAACAATTGTTAGTGTCTTGCACATGATAGCATGTGAGAGTGCTTACTGTCAGCTCCGAGCCACTTCGAGATCGCACGGTCAAAGCCACCAGGGCTCTCCTTCAAATGCTTGAATCGATAGTCCTCCTTGGAGGCCTTAGATTTAGCAAACTCGCTGTACAGCCTGTGCGGAGCATCTCCTAGGAAAAACTCAACGCTGTCTAGGTTACCAGCGAGAGCGGCATAAAGAAGAGGCGGTGTCCTTGGACCGCTGCTCCTGGTAACCATGCCACGTCCAGCAGTGGCCCAGTCCTTCCTGCAGAACATGTTAGTGTCAAGCTTGTAAAACAAGAAATGCCTTAGACCCGTACCTCTTTCTTCCATACACAGTCAATCCTTGGTAATAACGCGGCCTTCGGTTCAAGTCCACGCCGCTCTTCTTCACAAGGTGGTCGAGTGGAATGCCTGCACCTGTCTGTTTGATAATCAAGGCAAGCATTTTTGTTTTGCCATGATAGACAGCGTACTTGAAGCCGTCTTGCGGGAAAACAAAACCTGTAGGCGAGTCATCGTCTTCTCCGTCATCACCTTCGAATTTCTGGCTCGAATAGTGCTGCGCTAGATCTAAGAGAAACCTGAGTCCGGTCATGTTGTCGTTTACCAACATGTGAGTTATAAGGCTGGTGTTGATCCAATGATAGAAAAGCTTCTCATTCTTGACTGACCACTGGGTTGGCACTGCCTGGCATATGACTTGCAGAGGCTTGGTATGAGACTCAACGTTCAAGTCAACATGGCCAATGTTGTCAATGGTGAACTGCTGCTGCACCTTCTCAGACACGATTCGTGGTTCGCCGCTTTGCGAGTCATCGGAATCATAAGAATCTTCGCTGTATTCCTCATCGTCATCACCGCCAGTATCCATTCTGAACCGGACCTTGTCCTTCTTGGGTGGAGACCATTGTGCTTTCACAATCTCAAGCAAGGCTTTGGCCACCTCGTAATGTCCTCGAAGTACGGCGATAGAGAAGGGAGTATTGCCCTTGTTATCGGAGACAGCGATCTTCAATGGTGCTTGGTCCTGTTCTGGACCCCATGCTTGGAGCGATAGTTGCTTAATCTTGTCAAGATCTCCAGCCCAGGCAGCTTCCATCCTATTATCAGTTAGTACAGTTCAGTGCACAGTGGTCCATCAAATATGTGAACTTACAGTTCAATGTAACCATCTCTTCTTCTTTCGGTCATATCGCGGTCGTTGTTAAAGGAGAAGCGATACTCGAAGGGTTTCGGGTCCTTATCGTATGTCCTTCTGCTGTTCCGACTAGAACTGTCTTCCCTACCATTTGTCTTGATATCAGGACGCAGCTCTGTGAAGGGCTTGGCACCTCGACTTATCAAAGCCTCTTCAACAGCCTCGAAGTCTGCAACAAGTTCCCTGATTGCTTCACGCTTCTCGGATACTCCCTTAGGCTCTCGCTTCTTCTTGATCTCCTTCTCGTACTTCTTCTTTCCCTCGACGAAGTTGTATCGTTCTCCTTCAACTTCGCATGAAACAAGACAATGAGAATATGTGCCTTCGGTGAAACGGTTCAAAAACTCATCCAAACCTGGCGTCTCTTTTGGTTCCACTGGCCCCCGTTTCTCGCTCTTGTAACCCCGGAGTTTCTTCAACGAGGACCGAACTAAGTCTAGAGCTGAACGCCCCTTGTTGTAGTCCCTCCTGTACTCGTTGAAGATCAGTTCATGTGTTGGGATATCCAGCGGATTGGGATCAGCGCCATTCTCGAGTAGCTTAATTGCAATCTCGGTATTGCCTAATCGGATAGCGGTAATCAACGGCTGCTCTGCTCCCTCACTGTACATTTGTTGATTCCTCTCTAGGTCTCCAAGCCTACCGCTCATACTAGATACTTTAGCAGATTTTAGCCAGGTATCGAAATCGATTTCTGACTTAGCACCAGCAGCGAGTAGCTTCAGTACCAAGGCGACATCGCCATTCTCAATAGCGGTACTGATAGGTGCGATGGCCTCCGAGTTCCAATAGCTCCCGCCGCAGACCATATGGTTTATGGCTGCCTTGATACCTGTCTTATCATTGTCCAGGAGTGTATCAACGAGGTCCCCTTCTCCAGCTTCGACGTAGCGATGAAAGGCACTGCACCCTTTGGAGTCGGCCTGAGCAGAGGTGGCACCCAGTTTCAAAAGGAGATCGGCCATTGACTTGGCCTTGTCGTTGGGAAGCGACAAAGCTAGAACCAAAGTGAGGATTGCCTGAGCATCGCCGTCCGTAAGAGACTTAACAGGCATGATCGAGTCAGACCCAAACTATACAATGTATAAGCAAAATATCCATAAACCACGAGTGCAGGCATTGCATTATATTATACTCACATCGCAAAGTGTTCTGACAGCATCCTCATTGCCCTCTGCAATGGCAAGATGGAGAGGGGAACATTGGAGGTCCCACGCCAGGGCGTCAATGTCGAAGAAATCGGGTTCGTCTTGCGACTCGTCGGGGACCAAATCTTCATCATTCTTGTCTCCGGCTTCCCTGACTTTCACAAAAGACCCTGTAGTCATTGATGCAGAATCCACATCTGTGGTTTCGCCATCAATAAGCTCTCCATCAGAGTCTTCGTTGGCCTCAGATCCAGCAGGGTTCTCCGAGTCACCTTCTTGCTGTGACTTCTTCGCTGCCTGGCGCTTCTTGTCCTGGCGCTCCTCTTCAGCCTCTTCATTCTCGATCGACTTTTCCATCAAGATCTTGATCATTGATGAGTCGCCCCGCGAAGCAGCCAAATGAAGAGCAGTCTTGCCGTCTGCTAGGCGAGCAGTAAGTCGAGCACCATGGTCCACAAGACACTTGACAACCTCAGGGGTTGACGCCATGACAGCAAGGTGGAGCGGTGTTCTACCAGTGTAGTCCCTCTTGTTCGGATCGGAGCCTTCCTGGCTGAGCCAGTTTGATACATCTTCGACATCGCCGTCGACGATGGACTGGCAAAGCCGGGTAACGTTTCCGACGTACGCCATGTCCGTCCAATCGTTCTCAGTTAAGGGGTTGAAGGAGCCGATTTGCTGTCGGCCAGGATCGTCAATCAGGAAAGAGACTTTGCCTTTGATGTATATCTCGCCCTCCTTCTCTGCGACCTCCTTTTCATCATCGGTGACAGGTTCGGGGCAACAGCCGCAGCAATCTTCAATAACATCCTCGACACGCCCAAAGAATGCAGGATGGCGATGCAGGTACACTTTTCGCTCATCGGGCTGGTTCCACTCTGCATTGAGAAGAAGATCTCGTGTATAGCAGAGCTTCTCGACCCGCTTAGCGTTGAAGTGTTGTCCGTAGGGCACTGTGAAGGTATGGTAGTTACTGACATCTTCCTCGGATAACCAGTCAGCAACCTCGTCCTCGTGATAGTCTTTAATGTTGCCATGGAGAACTTGGCGCTGCCTGAAGACCCTAGGACGACCTCGCTCCTCCCTTCTCTTGTCGAGATAAGTCTCGCGAGCCGTGGTGGTAGGTAGCCTCTCGAGAACAAGCAGACGAGCGAGGCCTAGGGTTCTTCGAAAACTGCGCTCGAATATGGTAGGGTCAACTTTCTCCCTTGAAAAATCGGGGTAATAAATCTCAAATGCCCTCTTGGAGTACTTGGAGAGCCTGTTTTCGTAGCTGGGCGAACGGCGTGTAAGATCGATGTGGTTGATCTGGGTGATGAAGCTTCCAAGAGCTCTGGGAGTAACATAAACCTGACACTGTTCAGCGAAAGGGACGGATGAAAAGGGAATGGGAAAACAAACCTGGCTGCCGTTGTAGGCTCCTCCAGCGGCATCGATATCAAAACCAGTAAGGATTTCGCTAACCGATTTGTAGACACGTAAAACGATCTTGAAATGGCATTAGAAAACTCAATGGGTATGGATTCAAATGGAAACTGACCTGGATATGTCGAACGGGGTATTGACTAGCAATGGTGATAGCGTATTTGGTTCTCACCACGGTGACCTCGTTGAGCAGGGCATCCTTGACAGCCCGTTCGATTTTCTTGATCTTCTCGATGGCTTGATCGTGGTTGAGTCCGTAAAGAAAGAGGTCGACATCAGAAGCAGGGCAGAACTTCTCGTGGTAGTACTCGCGAAGCTTACGCTTGGTGGTGTTGAATTCTTTGGGGACAGGGAGAAGACAGTTGACAACTGAAGAACCAGCAGCCACCACGTTTGACCAGTCCAGGTCGGCCAGCGATGACTCCGAAAAGATATTGAAGTTCTTTTGGAACTCGGCCAGATCGGCAACAGTTGCGGGGGAGTCATGAGGGCGACGTTTCTCATCAGGGAGGGCCATGATGTACTTGGACTTTTCCTCCTCAGACTCAGCCTCGAGATTTCTGGCTCGAGTGGTGATGAACTTGGTATCTTCTGTAAAGAGAGGAACCACATTGAGGTAAGGGTCGTCAAGAATGGGGTTCTGACGATCCTGGGCATAGACGGATCGCAACTCGGCTTCATACTTGCGGTATGGCTCAAGTATCTCGGTGATTGGTGTATCTTTGTGATCAGAGATGTACTTGGCCAGCTGCGAGTGAGGAGCGGGAAGCTCAGGAAGATTGGCCATTATTGCGATATTTGGGAGTTGTGGGAGCAACAAGAAGTTGAAATGAGCAAGTAAGTACCTAGGTACTAAGGTAGGAAGGAAGGCAAGTAGGTACCTATAGAGAGAGGGGTGGGGCAGAAAGAGTGTTACAAGTTTGGGAAGGAGGTCAAGACTATAGCTGGGCAACTACTATTCTCGAATTGATAGATGTTGTAAGTGCATTCGTCTGGAAGGACGTGTCTTGAAGCTTTATATAATAATTATTGCTACTTGTTATGGGTTTGCTGACAGCTGAAGTTGTTCCAACAGCACATTGGGAGCTTACTTACCCCACTACCATAAAGTAGATCGTTGTGCTAGTGAGTTATATGCAAAGACTAGGGGCTATAAGAAAACTTGACTTCGAAGCCGTAGGGTGAAAGAAATGAAGCAACTAAGAAAATGGTCAAAAGTATAGCCAAGTGAGGCGCTAATTTCGTCTCTCATCACCTTTGCAGTCGAGTATTTTTGGTAGCCCCGCGGACAGAGATAGATCGCGTCCCCTAGCGCGTGTTAGTGAGTTGCAGGGGTATATGCTGCCTAAAACATCAAGGGTCCAACACACGAAAGCTCGTGATCTTGTACTACAAGTTACCATCCGACCCGCTGATGCCTGATCTCAATGGCAGAATCACCTTATCGAAGCGAACAACAAGTGATACAGCGTGAATATGCATCGTTTGCTTCTGTTTCGTCGTGAAAGCTTCGGCGATGAACTATTTGGGTCAGATCCAGGCAGAAGATGCCAATTGCCTGGATGAGAGCAATTGAGCACTCAAGACTCCAGGTCGTCAAATACGTGAGGCGAATCAATGAGGATATTGTAAAAGGGTTTGGGGAAAAGTTTTGTCTTGGCGCTTGAATAAATGCCAAAGTGGCTCGACCCAATGATCCTTTTTCCGTACTCAGTATGGTGTTTTGGTGCTTTATTGTGTACAAGTGGAAACTTAGACGATGTCTTCAATTGCAGCCATTGATGGATAAAAATTAACGGCTAGATACACATTGATCTTTGCATCTAGGTAGTAGGTAGGTTATCTTGGATAACATCCCGCGGAAGTCAATGCCATCAATCAATTAAACAGCGGTCTTACCTAATGCCCAGCCGAACAACTTTCCATCAGTAATTGCTGCCGAATAATAATAATATCAAAAAAAAAAAAAAACCTGAATACCGGGTAGTCGTCGCTACTACCTACTAAGGTATGGAGAAATCGGAATGTTCACAGTATTACTGATTCATTACAATCCCATAGAAGACGTGAATCACGTGCTCTCGTACCTTCCACTTTATTGCCCAACGCGTGACGCGCCAGAGCGGGACAGCCACCTCCCGTCTGGGGCACGATAACAAGCAAGGCCTTTCCAAATTCGATCCGTCCGTCCAACCAAAACGCCAACACATAAACACCTCGATGTTTCTAACAAAGGCAGCTGAAAGACGCTCCTGTATAATTGCGTCGGCTTCATGACTCGTAACAACCTTGCTGAGCATTTGTCCTGGCTGTTGAACGATCAAGCCCGCTCCAAACCTGCAACACCATCTTTTCCAGTTTGCAGCGACTCTTCTCAGGCTGGCCTTTCCCAATCCCAGCACCCAGACTACCAAGTACGACAAACATCGCAGCCTGTTACATCTGTTAGTATTGGGGACGATCCCCAGTCGACAAGGGACGCGCCCAATGGACGGGTTGCACTGGACCGAAGATCACGGCAGACGGACCCGGTGATATTGGACGACAACGACGACGAGAATACAATGGGACGCCTTGTTCTGAGCTCTAAAGCCAAGAAGCCCAGTCTTGTCTCGAGACCACAGCAAATTCCCACTCCAACGTCCATCACTCCAAATTTTCCAAGCCGACAAGACACCCCCATCAAACGATCTAACGAGTCGCCACCCAAGAAAACGCCAGCTCCGGCCCCGGCCCCAGCCCGAATATGCACGAGCAGCCCTGAGTTTCCAGAACTCAAGACAGGTGGTGTCGATTATATGGACTTGACCGACGATACTTTCGCTTCTTCCGATTCATTGTCTTTCGGTAGCGACGTAAAGCTGTGGCGCGAAGACTATGCGACTCGACCGGAACCAGAGCCAGCTGTTTCAAGTGGCAGGAAAAGAAAGAGTAACGAGATTACAAAGGAGGAGTTTAGTGATCTAGGCGACATTCCCGATGTCTACGAACTTCTCGGCACCGAACCTCCACCCCCCAGTCCGACTCGATCTGCCCGACGAAAGAATGGAACGCTAAGTACTCGAACTCGACGAACACGCGATGGCTTTGCCAACACCCCAACAAGCGTCATCCCACCGATCGGAGAGGAAGACAATGAACTCCTGCTGTCGCCTTCAAGAAAAGTTCGCAGCCAACTCACCCGCGAACCATCACCTCAGAGAACTCTGCCAATAATCAGTGCCAGTCAAAGCCCCAAGAGAGCTACACCCCCTTCAAAAGCACCTGTCAGTTCTGGGAACTCCAAGTCAGTTCTTGGAGCACTGTCTCCTCAACGAGATACGGATCTTGGGGGAGATGAGCTGGTTATCCCTGACTCCGACGATGAGTTCCTCACACCACCTTCCCGCCATGGCTCTCGAACCATTATGGAGAACCCAGCCAGAAAAGAGTTTGTCGAGCCCCAGAAACAAGAGCCGCCTGTATCTAGCGCTAGGATCGATGTTGATTCAAATTCGCAACGTCAAATCTCTTCTGGCTCGACTGTTCTGAGCAGACCAGCAGACATGTCAAGTAGCTCACAGTCAACTAGATTGGTTGTCGATGACTCTGCTCTCGACACTCTCGGCGAGGCCTCACCTCATTCAACTCAAGAGCCAGCTCTTCTCAAGCGGCTAGCTACCGACCCCTCCGCCGTGGCAAAATGGGGAGGGTTTATTGACAACCTCATTCAGGAAAACGGAAAGAAGTTTAGCCAAGCCATAAATGAACGTTGGTCTAAGCCGCAACGTGCAGAGGTTAAAGCGGAAAAGGAGTGTCTGAAACGGCAACAAGCAGCTATTACTGAACTCGCCGGCCCGATTGAGGATTACCGAATATTGGATGAGAAACGAGATCAGTTGGCTCAGAAGATTGAACAAGCCTATGCAGAAAGTCTCGACACAGACGAGGACGAAGTTCGACTTGACGATCTTACTGACGAAATCCAAGAAACCGAGGATGGGCTCCTCAAGATCATCCGCGATGCCAGGCTAGATGTCGATGGGTTTCTGAAGACCCTTCAAGAACCACCCCATGTCTCCACCTCTGCACCAGTTGTTGTGCTGGGCACTCAACCTGTGTTCCAGAGTAGTGTCAACATGTCTGTACCTTCACGAGAGGCGATTTCGGCTAGTCAGATGGGCACACAAGTGGTGCACCAGACTCAACTACCCAGAATATCGGCCTGGAATCCTACGGCCTCAAGAATTGAAGCGTCACAGGACATGAGTGTTCTTTCACAAGAGGAGGATGATATTTCTGCTGCCCCCTTTCCAAGAGACTCTGCAAGAGCCCCTAGAGCATCTTACCAATCAAAGGCAAGAACAAATCCTATGTTTATGGACCAAATTCCTCTAGAAGCCGAGTTTGATGGTCTGTCAGACCTAGAAGATATGCAACCCCCACCACGGCCCAGGCCTGCGAACAATTCAGCATATCCAAGCAGCAGTCGTAGAACGCCCCAAGCGAAGCATCACCGAACGGTCGAAGAATTTAGTGACTTCAGCGATGATGAGGAGATGCTTGCTTTTGCGCAGGACTACGAGACCCGTCAGTCGCTGGCTCCCGACTCACAAGACTTCCGGCAAATATTTTCGGAGACGTCTGGCAATGCATTGCCATCTGGAAAGTCACGGTCCTTATCCAAGAAGCCTTTGCATTCGGCGACACCAGAAGCAATCCCTTCGCAGCTAATGAAGTATCCATGGTCTCCCGAAGTCCAGAGAATGCTC
The DNA here is from genome assembly GCA_002093855.1 of Fusarium praegraminearum. Classification (NCBI taxonomy): domain Eukaryota; kingdom Fungi; phylum Ascomycota; class Sordariomycetes; order Hypocreales; family Nectriaceae; genus Fusarium; species Fusarium praegraminearum. The sequence goes on along the minus strand of LXHY01000017.1, from coordinate 120,128 downwards.
AAAGACAGATTTAGGATGAAGGGTTTCCGTTGCAACCAGCTCGAAGCCATCAATGCTACATTGGGAGGTAAAGATGCTTTCGTTCTAATGCCGACAGGTGGTGGAAAATCGCTGTGCTACCAATTGCCAGCTGTTGTTAAAACTGGCAAGACCCGTGGTGTCACTATTGTCGTATCACCCCTGCTCAGCTTAATGCAAGACCAGGTTGACCACATGAAAGCTCTGGGGATACAAGCCGTCGCGTTTAACGGCGAATGTTCAGCTGAATACAAGAGGCAAGTGATGAGTGCTTTCAACGAACGAAGTCCGGAGCACTTTCTCGAACTTTTGTACGTCACTCCAGAGATGGTAAGCAAGAACGCCAATTTCAACAATGGACTGCAAACGCTTCATCGCAAAGGCAAATTCGCTCGTCTTGTCATTGACGAAGCCCATTGTGTTAGTCAATGGGGCCATGATTTCAGACCAGATTACAAGATACTTGGCCAAGTACGCCAAAAGTACCCAGGCGTGCCTGTCATGGCATTGACAGCTACTGCGACAAAAAACGTCATCGTCGATATCAGGCACAATCTTGGAATGGACGACTGCCAAACCTTTTCACAGAGTTTTAACCGTCCGAATCTGTACTACGAGGTCCGGCCTAAATCAACAGGCGAAAAAACCATTGAAAGCATCGCGTCACTTATTCAGTCCAATTACGCCAATAAGAGTGGGATTGTTTACACAATCTCAAGAAAGAGTGCTGAAAAAGTGGCTGAGAGTCTCTCAGACAGCGGAATTACGGCTAGACATTACCACGCAGGTTGTGAACCTCAAGAAAAGGTTGATGTGCAGAATTCCTGGCAAAGAGGTCAAGTCAAAGTTGTTGTCGCAACAATTGCCTTCGGGATGGGTATTGATAAGCCTGATGTGAGATTTGTCATCCATCACGGACTCCCAAAGAGTTTGGAGGGCTACTACCAGGAGACGGGTCGTGCAGGCAGAGATGGAAACCCTTCAGACTGTATTCTTTTTTACGGCAAAGCGGACATAAGAGTCCTGAAGAAGTTGATTGCAGATGGAGACGGTAGCCATGAACAGAGGGAACGCCAAATGTCGATGCTGAACAGGGTCACAGCATTCTGCGACAACAAATCTGATTGCCGGCGAACCGAGATTCTTCGTTATTTTGGCGAAGATTTCTCCCCCGCGGAATGCCACAAGAGTTGCGACAACTGCAAAGCTGGATTGACTTTCGAGCAACAAGACTTTTCAGAATACGCCGTTGCTGCCATCAAGGTCATACAGGCCCAGCACCGTATCACAGCAGTGCAGTGCTCTGACATTCTTTTGGGGAAAAAGTATCCCCAAAATGAAGCAGAACTATCCGAGGAGTGGCACGGCATGGCGAAGGGGTTGAAGAAGCACGAGCTCATTAGAGTCATTGACAAACTATCCGCCGAGAAGGCTTTCAATGAGGACAACCAGGTCGGTCGGCACGGCATGGCGATTCAGTACTTGCGCCTCGGACCAACGCACCGACTTTTTCTTTCGGGTCAGCGTAAGCTGATGCTGTCCATTCAAGTACCAGAGCCAGGTGCGCCAAAGAAGGCAACCAAATCTCGAGCTAAGAAGGGCAAGGCACCAGCTGAGGAAGAAGTCTCAAACATGCCATCGACGTACGTCTCTTCGCCTGTGGGTCGTCAAAAGAAGAAGCCACGTGCAACGGCGAGTGACCTTGGGAACAATGCGAGTGCATCGTACTCGTGGCAAGATGCAGGATTTGTGGTTGACGACGAGTACGATGACGACGATGCATTCGATGAGCTCCCGCAGCATCGACCGGCGAGACCGTCGTCTCGCACCCCAGGCCCCCCTATATCGGTTGATACCGGCCTGGAAAATCTAGATGAGATACACCGGGACATGGTCGAAGGTTTCGTCTACGAAGCAAGACAGGCGGAGGAAAAGATTCGCAACCAAAAGAGCCTGAGGAAGCCGCTCTTCACGGAAAAAGACTTTCGGATTATGGCTATCCAATGGACCACGTCAATTGAGCAGATGCGTAGGATCCCCGGCATCGACCCCGACAAAGTTAAGGAATACGGACCCAGGATCATTCGCATATTGCAGAAACACTACAACCACTACCAAGAAGCAATGGACCCTAGGAGCGGTGGCGGAGGCCAGGATGTTGTGGATCTAATCAGTTCAGAGGTTGAGATGGATGACGAAGACGCTGGCGAGGATGAGGATGGCGAGGACTCACATTATTTCAATGGAAACTCTCGACCAGACGTCCAGGCGTTCCATAATAGGCTGCAGACTCTCGGCAGCACGCAAACCCAAAGCAAGCCAAGGGCAACCAGCAAGAGCAGCGGAGGTTCCAGAAGATACTCCAGCGGTAAAAAATATCCCAGCAAGAGGTCCACAGGCGGTGTGACGAAGCGCAGGAGCACTGGTGGCAGCTCTGGTCGTAAAGCTGGCAACTCATCCACTGCGACTAGAGCTTCTAGCAGTGGCTCGAGAACATTGAAGAAAGGCGGCATTGGGCTGATGCCCATGTAGTAGGAGGAGAGATCAATTGGTCTTTTGATTCACGAGGACATGACTAGACCGGAGGATTGAGGAAACGGCGTATATACCAGGCAGCGGGGGAGAACTGCAGGATGGATTATGAGCTTTTTCGACGACATGGGCGCTTGGTTTTCGCTACGAAGATCATACCCCTTTGCAGCGGGGCAAGAATCAACAGCCCAATACTAGAAATTACCAAAAATGTTTATGAGCGGGTAGGAGTTGATGGTGGCTTTCTTCTGCATGGATGGCGATAGGGCGGTTTCAATCGATTTGCTTGTTTTTCTAGAGACACCGCTCTCAATGGCGTTCTTGGGAAGCATTGCATAAACAAAGAGCTTTTCATCATAGTCAAGGCCTGCCTGCGGTTGTACATGAAGGAAGCAAAGTCACATACCTACATGGCCCACTGTCACATAGATGGATAATGAAAATGAGGAAAAAATCCAAACAATGACTTGATCACTTGTACTTCAGGGATTGTTTGTATTAACGATCTCCTTTTCTTTCGACGAGTATCCGCTATATAAAAAACACAAGATAAAAAACAGAGGGTATAGCGAGGTATAGCTGTGGATATGATTCATCAAAAACTGTCCCTCATGTACCACCTATCTTACTGCGTGCTGGTCTCCTTTCCTTTCACTCTCGTTGCATGTGCATAGAGTGCACGAGTTGCCAGACAAAAAAAAAGGAAAGATGTTCATCAAGGGTGATGACTCGTAACCAAGGACTGTGTAGTCCTCACAAAGAAAACGGGATTATACGTTGCCATCCCTTCCGCTATGCCCCAAACTCCGTAAACCATTTTGGTCTTAACCTGGTACGCCGTGCTGCTCAAAAGACGTGTGTTTGTTGTTGTTCCGTCAATGGCGCGCCAGGCCCTTTGACAACCTCAAGACCATGAATGTTGGCCTCCAGTAATTTCAACGAAGTTAGATTGTTAGAACATATGTTACATATAAACAGGAAGAAGGCTCGTCCTGTTTCGAAAAGTGAATGTATTGTTGAACCGTGATATGGACAATGCGTGGCGTTTTCAGTGCCTCCATCTTGGCTTTGAATCCTTTGGATCGGCCGGAGAAGGTTTGCGCATTGCAGATCGTGCACCTGCTACAGCAGCGGGACTCGCTCGTCCCGTTTCCGATCTGGGCTGAGGGAGAAGACTAATCCTCCTCGACATGGTAGCAAGAGAGCTAGCAGGTCTGCTATATCGGCCCTCACCATCGTCTCCGATGGACCTAGAAGCCTGTAGAGACGATCGCCTGCCAGAGAGTGCAGTTGTTGACAGATGAGACGCCAGACGTGGCTTTGGCAAAGGCTGGGTATTCGCACCATGAGAAGCAAGCCTTTCTCGGAATGAGAGGCTGGAGTGAGTGTTCCTGGTAGGTGTTTCAACTCTGGGCGACGCCGAAGAGGCGCGAGCGTCGGGGCCGCGTATAATAGGCAGTTTTGAAGTACTAGCACCAGGTGTAGCAGAGCCGGTTGATCGTTGTACAGAAGGGCTCGTCTTGGCGTACGGGCTTGGTGTTGTTAATGTGAGTGGTTTGAAGTTGTGACCAGTATCAACATCCGCCGTGTTCGTTGAGCCGTTCCAACGCGGCCGATTTGCCAGTTTCGAATCGGGTCGCTTGATCTGACTTGCTGCCGATAGGTTGCTGAGAGATGAAGAGCCGACTATAGTAGAGAGACGAGAAAATGACTTCCTGCTGGTTTGCGTGGTTGGCGCTGGCAAAGACGAGTGCCGGCGATTCGGGGGAATTGTGCGATTGGTAGCCCCCGGGGTGGCCCGCACCTTGGGAGGCTTCGACATCGGCGTATGAGGATCCATCCCCAGACTAGACATAATGACTGATGATGGCGGTGAGCTGCCCGGAGTCTCACGTCCACTGCCCAGGGTCGAGCGGTCGTTCGAAAGCATGCTGGAGATGGAGTCACGCAGCTGCTGGCTCTTGTCGGCATGGAGGTCTTCGACTATTGACTCAGCATCCTTCATCTGCTCTTTGAGATTCTGCCATCGGTTTTGCAAATCGGTATGCAGGCGTAAAATCTCTCCATTAACAGTCAATCGCTCACTGACGCCTTTGTCGATGATTGAGAGAACGCGCTCGATAGCGGGTCCATAGTGCGTTCTCTTAGCCTCATAGCTTTCCAGTTTCTTCATCAAGGCAGGTTGGTTAGTTAGATGTAGACCGGCATCGGCGGCTTCTTTGAGTTTGAACAAGGAGCGTTCAACAGACTCCTGCATCTTCTGGGCCTGTCGGCCAGCGCCTCGGAACACGATGACCCACCGATCCTCACCCAGCTCCTTGCGTAATGATTCTGCATCCTTTTCTAGCTTTCTGTAGCTCGCGTCAAGCGCGTCACGTCTCATGTTCAACTCTTCACAAGCTGTGGGGAAAGCTACCTTAGCTCGTGCTTCGAACATAGACAGTCGCATCGGTAGGAAGTCAAGAGAGGCTCTGAGAGGCTGCATTCGAGCAAACAGAGCTAGTAAGCTCGAGTCGTCTTGTGACAACGTGGGCGTGCCGGGTGAAGTAGGAGTCACTGGGAAAGTCGGGATGCTGTAGCGATTTGGCGCTTGCAACCGCGATGCATGTGAAGGATTCTCCTCGACAATTGTCTCAAGGTCTCCGATATCAACACTGTCGGCGCTGGCGGCAGCGATCAGACTCTTGTGGCGTCGCTCCTCCATCTCAAATACCAGCCTGCTCAAATCGTCCATTTCGCCTTGTACGTCCCCAAGAACGTTGTTCCAAAGCTCCTCCCACTCCATGGCTATCTCCACTTGAGCCTTCACGTTATGTAGTGTTCTGCGAATCTTGCTCCATTCTTGAATGACCGACTCCATCTGAGAAACAGCACGAACCAGATCCTCGGCAGACACATTGGCAATATCCTTCCTGCTCTGAAGTTGCTCAATCGCCCCCACATAGGCTTTAACAAGTCCTTCGAAGCGCGTAATGGCCATTTCCACCTCGGCGAGGCCTTCACGACCACCTGCAGCAGCCCATTCTACATCATCTTCGCTATCAAGACCCTCAACCACCTCTGATGCTTTGGATATCCAACTCCTGATTTGCTCGGCAGCGTTGATCAGCGCTTTCGCAGCAACCTGAGCTGTTGGGATGGCATTCACTTGGCTCGCTAGCGAGTCAGCATCTGGAAGCTGCAGTGACGTCAACTGGGCTAGTTGAGAAGCGAACGAGGCGCGGGATAACGTGTATATAGAGCCTGGGCGATTGTGACCGGGCGTGAAGTACGAATTCAAGTTGGGAGCGTAATCGGTAGGTGTCGGCGCAGGAGAAACGACTGGTGGCGTATCTTTTGGGGGTGGTGGTGGTGGAAGATCTGCCCTGTCGGGGGATGGGGGACGTGTGGTTCGTTCGATGTGCTCTCGCCGAGTATCGAGAGTGACCTTTGTTCCATTGCCGTTGGTGTGGTCTGGAAGGCGATACTTTTGAGTATCCATATCCAAGGGCTCGGGGTGTTCGATCTCGGGTAATAGGATCGCAACAGACTCGTTATCCTCGATAGTCAGCGTCGACAGCATGAGAGAGGGCTCGAGGGCGACGGGCTTTGGTGGTGAAGAAGCGCCGGCGCCCTTCCACGGGCGACCGCGCCGAGAGATAACCGATTTGATCGAACCCGCTTGGTGCTTCTCGTCGAGCTGTCGAAGTTGATCCTCGTCTAGGCGACCGATATGATCGATATGGGGTGTAGTCGGGGGCGTGGATAGTTTTTGAGAGCCAAAGCCGAGAGCTTTTAATCGTGCAGCCAATCCGGGAGAAGTCTTGCGAATGTTGGAGGAGGGTAGGGGTGACGTTGGAGTAGGTAATGGGTAAAGAGCGTTTGTTGATGTTGATGTTGCCTTTGCTGTGGCGCAAGGGGTAACCGCGACGGAAGCACTGGGAGTCGTGTTTGTCGTGGAAGCAGTGGTTGTGGGTGAGGCAAAATTAGTTGCCGTCGTGTCAATGGCAGAGGACGAGGAAGTGAGCGAACTGGAATTAGGATCCGGGGCGTAGGTGGAGGAGGGATTGGATGAACCAGGGTTGAATGGCAAGTAAGATAGTTGGCCAGGGACGTCAGCGAAATTCAGCAGGCCGCCTGCGGGTGCATCATGGTCCCGGTCGCTGTGGCAGTGGTCGCTGGCGAACTGGCCCACGTCGATAGATCGATTGGCTTCAGGGCTCGCAGCAGGCGTCGCCAAAAAAGGATATGGGTTTGTGTTGTTTTGGACGGCAGATGTCGTCGCGTCCCGATTTTGGGAGCTCATCTAATCGTCGTAGTTTGTCCCTTTCCAAAAACGAGGGACGGCTGGCAACCTATTCTACCTAGTTAGAATTGGCTGAAAGCCCAGGTGTGAAGCGCTGATCCAGGTCATAGAAGCCAGGATCTGATGGATGCGTTCGGACGTTTAAAAACCGTAAGCGAAATGCTTTCAGATTCTCGTCAGGTCAACTGTCCAGATCGAAAGTAGAAAAAAATAGGAAATAGGACAGATTGAAACAGGTTGTGAGTAGATAGTAGCCAAAGGGTGTCCTTATGCCTCTCCCTCTGGCTTCTGTCTCCCTAACTTAAGACGAATGAATGTCTTGCCCTTCAGTGCCACAAATCACACTCTAGCCCAACCATGCGAGATCCACTGTCATGATACGGATACTGCGCAGCTGCTGTAGCTGGAAGTGGATGGCAGTGTCGTGTCAATGACAATACCAGGGGGGGCAGGGAGATGGTTGGTGAATGATGGGATGAATGAATGCTCCGTCGTTCGCATGCACATATGAATGTGCACAGAGTCTTGGGTCGGAACAGAAAAGTTAACCTCCAAGGTTTGAACTATACGAATAAAAGTCAATGAGCTAAGAGCATGGACTAATACGACGTAAAGTGACTTACTTATTTTGTCGCATGTGCTCTCAGTCAGTGGGGACGGGACCTAGCTTGAGTGGAGCTATGATGCACTATATCTGAGGTCTTCAGGTGGCCGTAAGCCGCTGACACGATTGGAGGTTGAATGGACGCCCTGCAAATGCAAAGAGCTCCTGCAGGAGAGAAGAACCAGTGCCGGCCACTGAAGGACGAGTCACTAACAGGGTGTGGATCAGTGATGAATTGGCAAATACCAATCGATACTCTTGACAACCAGTCGAATTGACTGAAGGCTGGATAGCTTCAAGCTAGAGCCAGGCAGGCGAATAAAAGGTCCAGGCGGCAAGATATAATAAAATGGCTTTGGAGTTTGGACCAAGTACGGATGACTTGGTTAAGAGAAAAGGCTATTGCTCAGACGCAAAGGAATGAAGATGTCGCGCCGTACTTTGATCAATTACGAGCTCACGGTAAGTATCGTCTCGTCTGATGGGGTTCGAGAGAGATGAAAGTGCCTGGCGGGGACAAAAGGGGGCCAGTCAAGCGTTTCGGATGATGGTCGTATTGAGAATAAATGAGACGTGTCCAAACCAGCAGATGGGGAAAAACAGCCGGTTTGTAAGAAGTGAGCGACAGGAGATGAAGCAAGGTAATAAATGTCGAAGAAAATATTGCTGGCTAATAGTCTAGCTAAAAGGTCTTTAGATGAGATGCCCAAAATGGAAGGGTCAAAGGTAATGGGTCAACTTGTGGCAGGATCGACCAAGGCTGGAGCAAGCCTGTGTCATCCATCAACATCCAGGGAAGCTCCATCACTATTGACTTGATAAACCAACAAAGAATCATTAGACTTAATCCGGCCGATCTAGATTACGCCTTTCTGTCAAAACGTCAAAGAGTCTGCATAAGGCAAAAAAAGCAAGTTTATGGTTCGTCATTGAAGAAACACACACCCTGGATCACTACTGTTCGCAAAGAAAGAATGAAAGAGAATGAGAATGAGAATACGAACGGATGGGTACCTACAGCACGTTGCATCCAATCTAACACCACCACGCAATACAAGACGAAAATATTAATACCGATGGAACAATAGATTGACGGGCAGAGACGGGGATGATACCCAACTTACCGGGGGGGTTGGATCAGATGAACATTGTCGTCACTTTGAAAAACTATTTCTGATCTGATTTAGCACTCCAACACTCAGTCCCTGGTCACTGATCTCGCCTAACAATGACCGGCTAATTAGTGCTTGCTAATAAGTTCATGGATGGGTTAACGTCGATCAGGTATCCGTATTGATGTGTTGTTAGCAGACGAGCTTGTAAAGTGGACAGCAAGCAGAGACGATATGATATCTTGAAATATGATCTAAAAAGGAAAAGATAACTTCGGAAGCAGTATGTATCCGTGTAAGCTTAATTGGATTTAAAGTGCTGCGCTATGTACAAGGATTGTTGATATAGATATGCAGGTATAATAGACCGTCATAATGATTGGACCTAAAGATCGTCACAAACCATCTAAAGGGCATAGAATATAATGGATACTTTCACAAGTGTAGAGTTGACGAATGACTAACAGCACTGATCAACTTCTTTTGCGCATAAACCCAATAACAAAAGTATGTACGTATTCAATCTCGGGGTCGTCCTAGCGTTGTGTTCGGGCTGGGGAACTTGAGGGTCTTGGTCAGTCATCAGGATCATGGATCGATTCTGAAACTCGTGCTATCTCGCGATATCCGTAGCAACGGAATTCCAATCTTTATCAGGTATTAAGAGAGCAAGACGCGTAGCGTTAGCAACTTATTGTCGAGCAAGTAGTTGTGCATTGGATGAAGCTCAAACTCAATACCCGTTTGTGCGAGGTTGCCGGGGGAAATGATATCGAAGTCGTTCTAGAGATTGTCAATTCTGATTAATAAAGAGCTCTGCTGCTGTTTGCGTCGGTTTCTATGATATCTCGATCCGACTCCATCTTTTGACCCCTGACTTTTGTCCCGTGCATCGTCTGGCTGTGGTGCAGTGCAATTACTGTTGTGCTATTGGACTGGAGTCATCATTAACGCTTCCTTTCCTCTTTGTCTCGTACAGAAGAAGCTTACTGCAGGGTCCATTGCCGTTCCTGTCTGTTCCTGTTCCTGTACCTGACTGAACTCCTTTATACCTGCATGTGGTGTCACCAATGCCGATCTTTATCCTCTTTCAGCCCAAGCCATACACCCCTTTTGTTTACTGAAGAAATGGACGTCTTATTAAAAATAAAATAAAAGGATATCACGACAATCATGATATCAGCCGACCAACTCTCTCATATTGATCGATCTTGTTCACTAACAGCAAACGGCTTCTGGAAGACACGGATGCTCCCTCAGATCCTTGTTCTACTTACCAGGGAAAACGGAGTCACTCGCCTGAGCTCTCACTACTCTCCATCGCCGTTAATAATAATTCACCCCCTGTCATGCTCTGTCCTGTCCACTCGGTATTAGCGAAAACGGATGAACTGGAGCTCGTTGTTGGAGGCCCAGGTCCAGTGTAATTTCGCCCGTGCCTGTCCCGCCAACCATTCAAAGTCAAGCCCGGCCTTTCCATGAGCCAGGGTCGCCCCATCACCATTGGAAAGCTAGAAAACACCCCCTGGAGAGGAAATCATCCATCCATCCAATTGCCCCTTCACTCGTCTTTCGGCTCTTTTTAATTAATCTAATTCCTCTCCCCTCCTTGTCTTGTCTTGTCTTCTCTTGCCAGGCATCATCTTGTCTTGTCTTGTTCTGTCCTGCCTTTTCTGTCTTCTTCTTCTTTCGCTACGGTACTCTTCAATACCTGTCCACCGACTCTCGTTTCTTCTATTCGCTCTCTCATCCTCTATATCACTCTCTGCTACCTATATTGGCCGCAGACAGCCCAGCATAGCCCTGGCCCCATTCACCTCAAGCTATTGGAACTACCAGCCGAGCTATCCTGTGCGAGCTATCGTGTCGAGTGGGACTCATCATCTCTTGTGTCTGTTTGTGCACCTGTATAAGTGCAGATCGTTATTCACATCACATCACACATCACGTCACGCACGAATTACCGTCCACAAAATAGCAAGGCTGATTCCCCGACGGTTGTCCCTCGTACAACGCTGCATCACCACAACACTAGACTAGCCGTTTCCTTGTACCGCAGAGCAAACACGACATGATGGCCACCACCAACAATCAAACACCGTTACTTCGCTGCGAGTCCCCGCCTCCAGACGCCCTGCCAACACCAGCCCTCGGCGCATGCCCGGAACTCTCTCGCTGCGTGTCGACAACCTCCTCTTGGTCTCATGGCAGCAACGATGCCAACTCCCGGGATTCCCTCGGCATCGAAAACTACAACAACCGTCATTCCACCGGCAACCTCGACGTCACCAGCATGAAGCAGCGCCGCGACGTATCGACTTCGAGACACTCTAGCTACAATCTCGATGGCCGAAGCCGTCGTCGTGGCTACATGCGACCACAAGGAACAGATTTCGCCGAGAGTGCACGATCTCGTGAGAGTGTCATGAGCCTCGGCAGCATCGCACATCTGCAGTACTACTTCGCTAGAACAGGCCTACTTGACGGCAAGGGCGGCCAGTTGGCCAGAAAGAAGCAGCAACGTGCAACTCTCGATCTTTCATCCTTGGATACTAACGCCGGCTCATTGCCCAACATTGCCGGTTCGGATGTTGATTCCTATGCTTCCACAAGCAGTAGCCCAGACTTTAGCTCACAGGGATTCGGCAATGACATCGTCGAATCCCCAACCGAAGAGATGGAGGAGTTCTTTGATGACACCTTTAGTGATGTTGGAGGCAACATGCTCCCCCCAACCGTGAGCACCTACCACCATCGAGAAAACGTGGTCCCGAAGCCACCTACCATTGAGGAGCTCAAGTTTGAACTTGAACAAGCGCTTGGTGATGCGAAGGATGCTTTGGACGAAGTGGAGGCACGAAGAGCCGGCACTTTTAAGCCTCCGGCTGATGCCACTGAATACCCCAACATGCCAAAAGAGCACACCCAGGGATGGTATGAGCTCCAAGGTATGCACATTCTGGATGTCGCGACACTAGCCATTCGCGCGGCAAAGATGTACTATACAGCTCATGAGCTGCCCGATCGCCTTGACTCTATTAAACCCGAGAAGCAGGTCAGGGCGGACCTTTTGGGTGTGATGGAGACTCTCAGACAGATGGCCACTAGGAATTTCAAGGAAGGCATGAAGGAGGAGGAGATCAAGACGATGACCAACTGGATCGACAGTGTGTTTGACATCCTGAAGCAGGAGCAAGAGATTGAGGATGAAGAGATTGCTGAGCGGGATGGATGGATCTGGCTCAAGGGCGATTGGACTGGTCGTGAGTTGGAGCGAGAGCGACAGTTCCTCTTGTCCATGGACACAACTTCTGAGCCCTTGCCCGAGTGGAAGCCAATGTCTGCTACAGACGAGAAGCCCACGCCTTTCCTCGAAGCCATGCAGGACGGTGTTCGGCTTGTTAAGCTTCACAACGCTGTTGTACACAAATCACGAAGACGATTCGGTTCTATCGGATCATACCACACCGATACCCAGAAGCCCTACCGCTGTGCCGACAACCTGCGATACTGGGTCAAGGCGGCCGAACTGCGCTTTGAGGTCATGCTCAAGGTTGATGTTTTGGCTGTTCAGTACAACACATCCCCTCAAGCCTGGGTAGATTTTGAGGCCGCCATTCTCAAGTGGTCTCGCCATGTTCGCGACGAGGTTACCCGTGAGCTGGAGCTATAGCACAGCACAAGGCCTCCATACAAACACTCTTTTGTTTCTTTTTTTCCCACAGTGATCGAGGGATATGCCCAGCTCGGTCCACTGGTATTCTAATGATTGGACGTTGAGGATTCCCCCCTGGAGTTTTGTCGGTTTTATTTTCTTCTCTTTTTCTTTGTCTACTATTTTTTATATTTTTCACACTGGGAGGAAGGATATTTTATATGAAATTGCATATTGTGCAGAAACCACGGAGGATTCTTCTTCTTTACCGACACGACGGAAGCGCTTTAGAACATTTGTATTCCCCTTTTTTCATCGATTTGGGCTTGGAGAGTCCTTGACCCCCTTTTCTTAGAGAGAACACCATTACATTCTAGCATATACCCATTGCATAGGCTTTATGGAGATGAAGACATGTTCAGCGTTAGGCTGGTAGACTGAATACAAAACTAAATGAAGTAAAAAAACAAATACATATTGAATAGAACAATAGCTTCTACATTTGCACCTGTGATTTCGAGCACAAAGTATAGCAGCATCACATGGGATTATGGAAACAGCACTGGTCACATTTTTAGATTTGAGATATTGATGATATTAATGTTTATTTTATTTTCCAATTTTTATCCTCCAATTATTTATCTAGATAAAAGGTGTTTATGCCAAACCAAAAGCAAACCAGAAACACAAACCGTCGTGTACCAAGCCGATAAAACAGGCTATCTACTTACTGTAACTCCTTCAAAAGTGTGGATATCATATCATAGCATACCGTATCGTCCCATTCTATTCCATTTCCGTTCTCAAGTTCATTAGTAACCCGCCCCTTATTCGATGTCAATCTTGTGGATCTCAGTCCACTCCTTCTCGGCCTTGGGAACAGAGATGATCAAGACACCATCCTCCATCTTGGCGGTGATGCCCAGGCCGTCAACTTCGTCGCGCTCGTCAGCTCCCACGGGGGGAAGCGTCACGGTGCGCTCAAACATGCCGACCTTGCGCTCGCTGGAGGCGAGAGTGTTGAGGAAGGCCTCGTCGCCGGGGCGGTGGACGACACCGGAGATCTTGAGAAGGCTGCGGGCGGCGTCCCAGTTGAGCCCTATGTCCTCCTTCTTTGCGCCGGGGAGGGCGACGTGGATGACGTACGACTTTTCGGTGTTGAAGACGTCGATGGGTGGGTTGAAGGAAGAGTCTGATGATTCGGTGGTGGCGGATCGGTCTTGGTTTTGTGTCTCCTGGAACTGCTCGCGCATGTTGCGGAAGAAAGGATGGCTGGCCCAGCCGCGGAACATAGCAGGGAAATCAAAGGGGCTGCCGTAGGGAGGAGGAGGAGGGTGAGGTCCGTGGTGAGGGCCATGATGAGGTCCATGTCCATGAGGGAAACCTCCACGACCTCCACGACCTCGACCACCTCGAGGACCGCCACGGCCGCGACCACGTCCAGGCCACTGAGGACCAGCTCCGCAGTGGCTCTCCTCGGGGGCAACTTCCTCAGGGTCAGGGACGTTCATAGTCTCGTCAGAAGGGCGGCTGTCAGTGCTGGCAGCTTCGTTTGGCTGCTCATTGCGAGTGCGAGAGTCGGGAGTGTTCTCGCCGGCGAACCAAGGACCCCAGACGAAGCCATCGGCCTCGGGAGGTGGGGGAGGACCACGAGGACCTCGAGGAGGGCCGTGATGGGGACCAGGAGCACCGAATCCAGGTCCTCCAAAGGGGAAACCGGCCATGAAAGAGGGAAGGGGGGTCTCGGTTTGGTGGTCAACGCCACGGCCGGTTCCCTGGTTTGGGTCAAACTGCTGGACAAAGTCCCAGAAGTTCATGTTGTTGTACGGATTCTGAGGTGGACTCATGATGAGGATGAGTGTGTATATTCAGTAAGTGGTGAGTAGATAGTAGGTAGTAGGTAGCTGAGTAGGTAGTGAGAGTATTTGTAGTATTTATACTGGTGAATAAAGCTGGTGGTAAATATCATGCCATGGATGTAGGTAGCATACGATTTATATAAAAAATTCTCCATATTAACTAGATGGGGCATCTCGTCCGCTAGGAGGCGAGATCTAGACACATGCGTAACCCGCATCGTAACCTTGATTAGGCAAAGACAAAGCACGTACGCAAAACAAATTCAATCGAACCATTTGGACATGCGGAGAAGGGGAAGAATGCCTGGCTATTCGGGACATTCTTGTCCGCGCGTCCGCTCACAAGGACAATTCAGACGAGTTTCGCCTCCAAATCGTGACCGAGTCTGGGGTTAAAGAGAAAAGAGAGTGTGAGCGGTCCCGAAGGTCCAATTAAACGTCCGGGGGCGAACAGTTGAGCCACACTTTAGATTTCAAGGTCTGGGCTGGTCCGTTGATTCGGTGCCGAGTTTCTGTGCCTCGCACTTTTCTAACGTGCGATGGGCGGGCAAACACACAATAATCTGTCCGCGCTTGGAAGAGTGTAGCAGCTAAAAGAATTCATTAGCATATTTTCGCTGCCTAAAGAATGGACTAACTTGACGACGCCTAAAAAGCTGAGTCACTGGTTGTTAGTCTAGTTCCCATATGTCGTCGCCACATCAGATTAGATCGATCAGTATTCAATAGCCGCGTGGACCTTGAATGTTTTTATTGTGATTTGATTTGTTAAAATGTTTTAATTATATTGATTTGGGTATGAGGAGGTGACTCTCTTACGTTTTCACTCGTCACCCTGTACACTCTGGCTTGTGACTGTCTGCTCCGACTTGGGTTGTCTCACCACCTAAATCTGCCCACTTACCACCTACCACTTACACGACTGGTCTACGTAACCCATATTGCCTGTCACTTGTTTGCGCACGCGGCAAAGTACGAACACTAGATGTAATTTTCTGAGCAAGGGGAACCTTCAGAACTCATTTTGATCATCGAGACAAACCGACAGAATTAAACGCATTTCCGACACAGATCATCCAGCAAGCAACCACTTTAGACCTTCAGCAGCATCCCTCTCACGCTTCTGCGAAATCTCGAGTTCCGGAAACATAACCCAAAATGCATGAGGTAGGCCAGGATATATATCAATCTTGGTAGGCACTCCTTCGTCCTTGTAGACCTGCTCAAGAACAATGCTACAATCTCGCAAAGGATCCATTCCACAAGCCTGGAAGTAAGTCTTGGGAAGCCCTGCATGACTGGGAAAGGCAACTGGAAACGCCAGAGGGCTCTTCATGTCGGGCTTGTACTTAGCTGTCGCCTTTAGTTAGTATGGTGATATATATCGTAACTTGAACTGGGATAACATACAATGAATGAATTTCATCGACTCGGTGCTAAACACGGGAGTCTTGGCGCACTGCTCAAAGCTGATGAAGTGGTCCTTGTATTTTTCAGGAACTGTCTGATCACTGACCCCAGACGTGATGGGTGCGTAGACGCCAGTCAAGGGAGGATCGTTCTTATTGTCGCGGTACAAGTGCGAAACAACCAGAGATATATCCGCGCCTGAGCTGGTACCTCCAATGATGAAGCCCTTGGACGGGTTGATCCCGAATTTGTCTATATTCTGAGACGCCTATTTTGTTTTAGTAACCTTGTTCCCCTTCCTTCTGCAGAATTCACAGGAGTGCACTCACCCAGACGGTTGCATCGAAAGCATCGTTGATAGCTTGAGGAAAGACATGCTCAGGAGCATGACGGTAGTCTACGTTAAGTGCAACACCTCCAAGTTTTGTAAACTGGGCACATAGCCCTGCCTCAGTCTCGAGATCACCAGCGACGAAGCCGCCACCATGAAATACGATTAACACAGGGCGTCCATCAGAGGGAACGCCGTCTTTTGGTGTGTAGGATCGTGCATTGACCTCAAAGCCGTCTCGAAGAGAAATCTTAAAGTCTTGCATCCGATAGGAGAGAGTCTCTGGGTCGGGTTTAGGCTGGAACTGCCTGAGCTGTGCCATCATCTCTCTGAAGCCATCAAGATCAGTGTTCATATCCCAGCCGTTGAGCATTGGGTTATGAGCCCTGATGATCTGTGCTACTGTCAATGATCTGAGTGATTGTGAGATCAGGTTCAGGGACTGACGGGCTCAAATTCGGGGTGTACACCTCCAAGGGCACGGGTTTCCTCGACAGTGAGCATGATGAAGCTGTTGAACCAAACTATAGAATAAGTATATATTCGAGTGGATGATGGATAGCTATTGGGGGTTTGGGTTAAGAAGAGGATGCTCTGTCTTTATACTCAGAATCGATGAACTATTTGTTGAGCAGAACGATAGTCACTACTAATATTTAGTAGCCCAGTCTACTCCTCTGTGCGGATTGTCACATTGGCCAATTATTGGCTATTGGAGTATCAGAAGATCAGTCTAGGAATATTGGGGAATGAGGTCTGAGCTATTCTCCCAAATGATTGGATGCAAGTACATCTCCAGCTTTGACACCACCGATTCATCACCAGACGGGTGAGAATATAGTCTTGTCGCCGGCATAAATCCGTAAATGCCATTCAACAGTGGATCCTTGTAATAAGATCGCAGAAGACGCCAGCTGTACCCCATAGTCAAGGACCATTATCCTAAATTGGCAATAAAATTATGTTGAGTCTATCGAATCGCCTTGATAAACCCAACACTCGTGACTGTGTACTCTCAATCTCTATAAATGCGACATCTAAAAAGTTGAGAATGACGTCAAACTCCAAAGCGCGAAGTCATCGCGACGCCACGTGAGAAGTAACCAGTGATTGGTCAGCTACGTCAATTCGGCTTAGAAATTCGCCATTTGAGAGAAAATGGCCTGTAATGATGGTATTTGCGGCCCGTAGATTCGGTAACTAGCTCCAACGTCAACTTAGCCGGCTATTCTTTTTCTCATCAAACTTATCACTCTACAATCTGAATAGTTCTACCCTCAAATAAATCATACACAATGGACGCTGCTCAAACAACAATCTGTTCGTGTCCTCTTCATGTCTATCCGCTTCAATTCCTGCTAACCCAACCCTATAGCCTCGCCTGTGAGCGCTGCCGCAAACGTTGCGTCCACTTCCACCACAGCCACCAACAAGCCCAAGGTGAGCCTCATCCGTCAACCATAATTGCGTCTTCAATTGCCATGCTAACACTCTCTCCCCAAAGCCCTGCTGCGTGTGCAAGGATGAAAAGGCCAAGCGCGATGAGTGTATGCTCTTCTCCAACGCAAAGGACCCTGTCGCCGACTGCAAGTCCATGATCGATCAGTACCGATCCTGCATGTCGGGCTTTGGATTCCAGGTTTAAGCAAGGCGAAAAAAACGACGACTGTCGATGACGAAATGATTCCTATGGTCACATCCTGCGGGCCGTGTACAACATTAGACGATATACTGTAGAATTACGGGCAATCCATGCATTTTCCTCTCCCGCTAATATGGCTGCCATTGTCAGCAGTGGCGTGATATTTCTAGTATGGGCAAGATATTGCGCATGTCGTGGGAACTCTCGTCACACTTTGTTCTAACATGTCCCATCTGTGCTTCAGATTTAGGCAGCTCCAGTAATTCATAGGAACGTTGTTGTGTTATATAAGCTGTAGCTTTCCCTCCGAAACTGCTCATCTAGCGACCGATGCTGACCAGAAATGACCCAACATGACAATCACGCCGTCTTTCTTAATATCTTGTCTCCCTGGCATTGTCTTCCCTACCCTTGAAGCCTGCCTTCATCATCCTCTCGACTACCTGGGTCGAAAAGGCAACTTGGTTGACGAGTGTCTCCATCTGCCGTTCGATGTCTCTCCTGCGCTCAATAGCCTCGATAACCCTGGTGATAGCAGAAGCAACGACTTCGAGTCTGGAAAGGCAAAGTTTCAGCTGGAAATTCAGAGCAAGAGCGGAAAGAGGAAGCATACTCTGCAGTACGTCGGTCTTGTTGAAACGCAACAGCGCGAGAGCGCAAGTTTGCCATTTCGGTGGCTGTGTCCTCCACGATCTCAGCCATGCGGTCATTTCGTTCTCTCTTCAGCTAACAAAGAGATGATTAGCCAGAAGGAAAGATAGAATGGAATGCTATTGAAACCCACCTGAACCAGTTGGTGTTGGGCTTGTATACCGATTGCGCCAGGGTCGCTTTCCTCATTGCCCGAATGGTTGCCTGCGTTTCTTCGTGCCATGATCGATCGGGCAGGTAACTTTGATTGATAAAGGACGAGTGAAAGAGTTATCCAGGTCGGATACAGGCTTTACTTCGAGAGAAATTTCAGGTCTCAGGTTGTTGAGAGACGGTTCAATGCTTCCCTAAGGCAACTCGCAAGGAAGGAGCGGCCCCCCTAAACAATCTGCCTGCCTACCCCTAGGGCAACGTTGAGTCTCACTGCTAATAATCAATCAATATCAATTGGCGGCCAGTTCTCCCAATAACTTTCTTCAAGCAATATCTACAAATAATATGTCCATATTGGATGATAATTATGCCAGTGGAACTCATGCATGCCCTACTTCGTGCCTTCCGAGAGAGATTCCATAAAGAAGACTTGGATCAGATCACTTGGCAATAGTACAGGCAAATGACTGTAATATGCTAAGCTGATTCCATGCAAAAAAGCAATAGTCTTCTATGTCGGGTATGGTATTGTTACCATTTTAGTGATACACTAGGGTATCATCGTCAATGAAGATATCAGTGTCGGTGGTAATTAGAATCCTCTATCACACCCCTTGCCGCCCAGTTAGTGAAGTTATCACCACTTTCATCCGAACGCACTTGTCATCCTCTCGACAGACCACACTCATTCACATGTAAATAAATGCAGCCGATGAGCAGATCTACAAAAAGGCACATGAGCCAAAAAGAAATTTGCCAAGACTGGGGTTCGAACCCAGGCATCTCTCGATACTGCAGGATAACCTAGAAACAGGAAATACTTAAATGCAGCGCCTTAAACCACTCGGCCATCTTGGCGTTAAGGGTTTCAATTCTTTTTTTGATACTATATTGACTCCGCAGTTGTGTAACTCCGCAAGTCGCTGAGGTAGTTTCAAGGGCATCGGAAATGCCTTGCCATCGTTGATTACAGCGCCATCGCTTCAAACGTTTCTATTGCGGATGATATCTCACTGCCGTTTCTATCATCTACTTGACTCTTGTGAGCTACCAGACATCGACTACGAGTTCGGGCATCAGGGGCTATCCTGGAGAAGCAAATCCGCATATTCTCCTGTCTTGAGGTATCGATAGGCAGCATCTCCAGTAGACATCTACAAATTGCACAATATACTAGATAGTAAAGAAAATTATCATCACATATGTCAATTATGGGTGTCATTGCCCCAGTCTATACAGTTCAATACTTTTAAAGCAGATTCAGAACCCATTTTGGTATTTTCATACAACCCAAGGCAGATCCTGCTGAGGGGATATCTCACTCTATCGGGTCAATGCAATGTCGTCTATCCTCAGAATCATCTTGACAGTCTCAGCCGCCAGCTCGATCGCACTTGTGCTCACGAGGAGAGGCTGCAACACGTTCTCCTTGGAGATGTTGGTGTTGACACCTCCCGACTTAATACTGACACCAGCGTTCTTGTCGCCCATCTCGTGGCGGTGTCGCAGTTCTGTGACAACCTTGATGCTGTTCAAACCAGCATTCTCGGCCAGTGTGGTGGGGATAACCTCAAGAGCGTCCGCAAAAGCCTTCCAGCAAATGGCCTCGGTGCCCGTCAAGCTACGTGCTTGCTTGGAGAGCTGTGCCGCAATCTCAATCTCAGGGGCACCACCACCGGCGATGAGGGCCTTCTTCTTGACCAGACATCGCACAACACAGAGAGCATCGTGCAGACTTCGCTCAGCCTCTTCCAGAATCAGAGAGTTGGCACCTCGAACAACGACGGACACAGTCTTGCCAACAGACTTGGTACCGGTAACCTTGATCATACGCGATCCGGAAGATTGAACCTCCTCGACCAAATCAGCGTATCCCAGCTTATCCTCAGTAAAAGAGTCAATGTCGGCAATGGGCTTGCAGCCAGTAGACTTGCAGATGAACTCAACCTCATCACGCTCGATATCCTTGACAGCTAGGATGCCAAGCTTGGCCAAAAAGTGTAGTGATAGGTCGTTGACGGCATCTCGTAGAATAGACTTCTGGATAAGCAGGACATTGCACTTGGCCTTCTTAATCTTCTTGGCCATGTTGAGAAGGTATAATCGCTCCTCCTTAACGATCTTGTCCATCTGTCGGTAGTCGTTGACCTGAATGGTGTTCTCCATCTATAGGCTGTAAGTAAAAGTTCATGGCTATTTAGGTTCAGTACAACTTACATCAGGCTTGGGAGGGCTCAACTGGAACTGGATGAGACCAATTCGAGCCTTCTCCATACGGGCAGGACCACCACCGTTCTTGAGGACAGGCTGGGTAAGAACCAGACCATCGACAAGCTCACTATCCTCGATCGTTCCACCAACTCGCTTGACAATTCGGATGTTCTTAAGATCAACGTTGTCGGCAGTCTTGAGGTCGATAGTCTTTGTGACCGAGTTCACCGCCATGGGTCCAAGCAGGTTCGAATATTGTGACACGATCTTGGATGACAGGGATGTGTTGGCGGCTTGGAGAAGCGAGGAGGTGTCGCTAAGGGTGATGGGGAGGGACATGTCGTGAAGGACCTCGACGGCAGCGGCGGCAGCTCTTTGGAACGACTCCGAAATGACGGAGGGATGAATACCCTTGGAAAGAAGTCGGTCAGCAGCACCGAGAAGACTGCCACAAATGACGACGACGGAGGTTGTTCCGTCACCAGCCTCGACATCCTGAGCGCCAGAAAGGTTGACAAGCATCTTTGCTGTGGGATGCATGACAGCCATGCTCTTCAGCATGGTGTTTCCATCGTTGGTGATGATAGTTTCGCCCTTTCCACCTCGAATCATTTTATCCATTCCTCGAGGACCGAGGGAAGTTCTGATGGCATCGGCGACGGCTATGTAATCGTTAGCCTAGTTCGAGTTTGTTGTTGGACCGAAGGCGCCATACCTCGGGCAGCGACGATGTTGGAAGAGCGCACCGCCATAGGCTTCTCCTTATCCTGTACATATAGTTAGCGGGGTGAAGCTCAAGAGCTTGATTTCAAGCTGTCCTTACACGAAAAGTAGCATTGCTGGAAGCACCTCCTGCAGGTGCAGAAGCCATGGCCGGTGCAGACATTTTTGAGAATAAATTAGCGGTCGCTTGAATCCTCAAAGTAAAGAAGTGATGTTGATGGCGGGGCTTTGAAGGAAACACGGCCGAACTTCTTGGAGATGTCCCACCTCCCCTAGGCTGCCCTACTCCGCCATACAATTGCAACTTAGAAATTTTGGATCGGGGGTACAGATCATCCAGCTCCGAGGGGTTCCTTGAGCTAGCCTTCTAAGGGTCTAGTGTGCTGCGTTGCCTCTGCCAGCGCCTAACAGCCACTACCTATTGCGTGGGGCCCGTGCTCCAAGCTCGCTCAAGGCAACTCACAGATTACGGAAGGTCTTCGGTGACACCTCCAACTCCAAACAAGCACGGCTCCAGCATCGACAATTCGACTCTCATTCTCCCACATAGATATCCCGTCACCACCTGCACTACCGAATATCAGCGAATCCTGTATTTCACACATTTTTAGAAGATAGGAGACTTGCGGATTTCATCATGGTCAGTCGATGTGTATCCATGGAAGCTCGACTGTGTACCATACTAACACCTGCACCAGCCTTCCGCAACCGGCTCAAACTGGGAGAAGTACCAGAAGAATTTTGCCGACGATGAGGTAGAAGAGAAGAAGATAACACCTCTAACAGACGAGTATGAACCGCCTTGTCCACAATAACAATGCGACTGTTCAGCTAACTTGCTCCCAGGGATATCCAAGTCCTCAAGACCTACGGTGCCGCGCCTTATGGGACATCTATCAAGAAGCTTGAAAAGCAAATCAAGGAGAAACAACAAAGCGTCGATGAGAAGATTGGAGTCAAGGTTGGATTCATCATGCTTACCACAGTATGCCATATTAACCTTAATAGGAATCCGACACAGGACTTGCGCCACCACATCTATGGGATATCGCTGCCGATCGTCAACGAATGTCCGAAGAACAGCCTTTTCAGGTAGCTCGCTGTACTAAGATCATCGCCGACGAGAAGGGTGACGAGTCCAAAAGCAAGTACGTTATCAACGTCAAACAGATCGCCAAGTTCGTCGTACAACTTGGAGAACGAGTCAGTCCCACGGATATCGAGGAAGGCATGCGAGTCGGTGTCGACAGGAACAAGTACCAAATCATGCTTCCCTTGCCACCCAAGATCGATGCGAGCGTAACGATGATGACCGTGGAGGAGAAGCCTGACGTCACCTATGGCGATGTTGGTGGCTGCAAGGAGCAGGTCGAGAAGCTCAGAGAAGTCGTAGAGATGCCCCTGCTGTCCCCCGAGCGTTTTGTGAACCTCGGTATCGACCCTCCCAAGGGTGCCCTGCTCTACGGCCCTCCCGGAACCGGAAAGACTCTTTGTGCACGAGCTGTTGCCAACCGAACAGACGCTACCTTTATCCGAGTCATTGGTAGTGAGTTGGTCCAGAAGTACGTCGGTGAAGGTGCCAGGATGGTCAGAGAACTGTTCGAGATGGCTCGAACAAAGAAGGCTTGCATTATCTTCTTCGATGAAATCGATGCCATTGGTGGTGCCCGATTTGACGATGGTGCTGGTGGAGACAACGAAGTTCAACGTACTATGCTGGAGCTCATTACCCAGCTTGATGGTTTCGACGCTCGAGGAAACATCAAGGTTATGTTTGCAACCAACAGACCCTCGACATTGGATCCCGCCCTGATGCGACCTGGACGTATCGATCGAAAGATTGAGTTCTCATTGCCTGATCTCGAAGGCCGTGCCAACATTCTCCGCATCCACGCAAAGTCCATGTCTGTCGAGCGAGACATCCGATGGGAGCTCATCTCTCGTCTCTGCCCCAACGCGACAGGTGCTGAGCTGCGCAGTGTGTGCACTGAAGCTGGCATGTACGCCATCCGCGCAAGGAGAAAGGTTGCCTCAGAGAAGGATTTCCTGAGCGCGGTAGACAAAGTTATCAAGGGCAACCTTAAGTTCAACTCTACGGCGACGTACATGCAGTACAACTAGATATGTTCACCATAGCGAGAGGTGTAATTTAATGCGGTGTATGATTAGAGGCCAATTAGATGGCGGAACTTGGAACGTCACAATGAATAAATTGCTTCTGAAAGACATTTCCCTTGAATCAACTATTATACAACGAATGCTACAAGTCGTAATGTTCCCATTGCTGCAATATGGACAAAATCTACCTATCGCTAATAAAACCCATCAAGTACGTTTAAAAAAAACGAGGCCTTCAATGCCCTTTGCCCGAAACACCATTCATTACCCTCCACCATCGCATAACAATGCCATGCCAGTAATTCCACGCCGTCCGATTTTCCCATCCAAAATCAATTCCTCGGCTATAGCCTCCTGTATGAGAAACGAAGGCACGCCCAGCGGACGCCTGACAAATCATCATTATCCGTAAACAAACGCCATATGTGTTGTACATATTCCAAATCATGAACCTTCCATCCGGGAGAAGCAGCCCAAGCATGTTACGTCTCCTTCTGTACCTCGCTCGATACAACAGCGGCTGCATACAACAGCTTGGTGTCCAACGGCTTTCCATCCTTGGTTTGATTGTTGTTGTTGTTGTCCATCCTTGGAAGTGGCACTGTGTTGTGGTTCGTCATCCACATCATCCATGTGGAAAGACCTTGAAAGCATTTCTTGCTCCGAAACTCCAGAAATCCCATCCGTGTTCCACCCATGACATTCTCGAAGACATACGAAGCAAGCACGCTCTCCACAGCCTTGGCAGTCGGCAAAAGAGTCGAGGTGTGTTTTTTTGGTTGGTCTGCGGTGGCAGATGTGGCATGGAGCAAGAGCGTTTGTGACCCGGTTCTTAGTAGCGGGCTGGACTTGTAGCGTCTTGAGCTGCGATAAACGCCGGTTTCGGGGAGAAGTGTTGAGATCGTCCGTATCAAGAATATTGTCGTTGGTCACACGGGGCCTCTTGGTCGTTGGAAGGACCTTTCGGAGTGGAAGCTCTGGCCGTTGTTTGCGGTAGTAAATATCCATGGAGTCTCCCGAGGGATAAGTTGAGTACAACGGCCTCTCATCATCATCGCTGTATCTTCGTTTGCGTCCTGAGTGGTTGTCTTCTCCGACAAAGGGCATTGTGAGGTGCTTTTTGCCAGTGCTGCTTTAGGACATGCACGGCGTGGCAAAAGAGGCTTATTATGAGGGTAAGAGGCCAAGGGAGCGAGATATTTAGTGGTAAGAGTTGTATGTACTGAAATGGCAGAATGGCGTGTGAGATAACCCGAGGTTGAAAGCAAGGAGGTGAGAGGAGTAAGTAGAGAGCTGAATACTAGAATTGACGGAGAGCGGTTGAGCGAGGGAGGTTACTGGTCACCAAGGCAGGCACCTGCCGCTGCAACCTCGAGAAAAGTGGTTAGGTCCCCCTTCGGCAGGTGGACGTTGATTGTGGCGCTAGCTGAGTATCAGCCAATCAAACTGCAGAACGTATGGACTGTACCAGGATGACAGTGCTGAGTCTCCAAGGATCCAATATCAGGTATTGCCACAGTTTGGATCGCGTCGTGAACGGTTAATTCAATTGCACTCGGACAGAATAACTTTAGCTATGAGATAACGGGTTTTCCATCTGAGAAGAGACAAACTCTCGGATTTAGGATTGAACTCCTTAGGACGGCATTGCTACTGGCTGTCACTAACCGATACTGGACATGTAGTGGCATTCTCTCTATCAATTGATTACTCTTGGTTTAATGCAGGTCATGTAAGTTTTGATGATAATCCAGCATAAAAAGGAATGCGGATAGGCCTATGTTATGATCTCATCAAGCCACTATAAAGTCAACATGAAACTTGAGTGTTCCCAAGTATTCTGCAGTAAATCATTGTACACATTCATCTGGTACGCAGAGATTCACATATCGCTAATCACCCCTGCAAGACTCCAATCGTAGTACTGTCGAATAAGAAGGTATTGAACGATTCATCTGATTTACACTCTAACATCCACTTCCAAACTTCATTCCATTCCACAACCAAACTTCTTTTATACCCGCCACCGCCGACAAAGGAGCTGCTCTAGGGGGCGACTAGTATACATATGAGATTATGAGATCTTGCCCGTTTAGCGGCGAGTCTTGACCTCCTTAGGAGGGTCGTAGGCGATCTTTCGGGACTTGAGCCAGGCCCACTTGTATCGCTTAACCCAGACGCTGACAGCCCAAAGGGAGGCAGAGACAACCAGAACCTTCATACCCATTCGCTTTCGGTCGTCCATCTCAGGCTCGGCGGCCCAGTTGAGGAACTCGACAACATCCTTGGCCATCTGGGAGGTGGTGGCGGGGGTTCCATCCTCGTAGTCGACAAGGCCCTCGTAGAGGACACGAGCCATGGCGATACCGGTACCGGGGAAGTAAGGGTTGAAGTTCATGCCGGGGGCGACCTGGACACCAGCGGGGGGCTCCTCGGGGTAACCAGTGAGCAAGCTGAAGATGTAATCACAGCCACCGTGACGGGCCTTGATGATGAGAGACAGATCCGGGGGCAGGGCACCGTTGTTGGCAAATCGGGCAGCCTCCTCGTTCTTGTAAGGAGGAAGCATGTAGTCGGCCAGCTTTCCGGGACGCATCTGGATCTCGCCCTGCTCATCGGGCTCACCGGGGTACTCGTTCTCCTCGGCAAGGGCCTTGGCCTCGTCGACGGTCAAGATGGAACCGACGAGTGTTCGGTAGGGGACTCGGCTAAGGGAGTGGCAGGACTGACAAACCTCCTGGTAGACCTGGAAACCACGGCGGAGACTGCAAAGAGTGTCAGTAATTCGTCATGGCGTGTTAAGTAGGATCGGTGGCATCTTACGCCTGGTGGTCGAAGGTCTTGAACCACTGGTTGTGGACCCAAGGGTACTTGGTAGGGTGAAGACTATATTGATAGTGTTAGTGACTGGTGATGCAATTACCGTGCGAATCATCGATAGGCTGGATTTATGCCTCATCATCCAAATAGTGACAGCACAGAAACACAGCAATCGAGAACCAGGGGCAAAACGTACCCCTCCTCAGCAGGAGTCATGGCAAAAGCCACAGGTCCATAAAGATGGTAGTACCAGGCCATGGAGCCGAGGGCGAGAGTGGTCGAGGCGGCGGCGGCCAGGTTCAGTCGAGTGGCAGTAGCATCGCCGGCGGCGTTGGCGCTTGAGGAAGCAGCCCGCTGCAAAGAAAAGACAGTCAGCAATCTTGTACAGGCAATTGAGTCGAATTATAATGCGATTGGCGTGGTTGCGGCGTGTCGAGGTTCGTGATGATGATATCTCGGCAAACGGGAAGCTCGTTGGCAGAGGTGGTAGAATCGTGCCATACCTTGGCGATAGCGGAAGGGCCGTTGCGAAGGCCATTGAGGGTGCGCGTCGAGCGCAAACACGACCTAGCAAACATTATGGGCGAGCTAGACCGTCACTGCTGCGATCGAATGTGAGGCGGCGAGATGGGGAGGTCGTTCTCGGAGTCGGAGGACAAAAGGGCTCAAGCAGAGATCAATGGCAGCATCAGACAAAATCCTATCGAGCGTTCCAATAAGCCGCCGCTGATTGGATGCGGATCGGATCGGGGTCACGTGTTCTGCCTCTCTTGCCTTGCTCGGCTGAACGGGCAGGTGACCTCCGCTGGTGAGCCTTCCAAATTTTTCCGACACCCGGGTTAAAGTCGGGTTCGACAATCTGCACGACCGCTGGCGCCAGCTCGGCTGCCCGTAGCGATGGGAAATTGCAAAAAATACTAACCAGGGGGCTCTGTCCAAACCAAATCGGGCTATTCATTTACTGCCTAATTCTGCCTGCTACCCCACCCCCACCTTGGACTGAATTCATATTCACACCAAACTTGGACACTCTTTTGCATTAAACTTCTACTTTTTTCTTTGGGTTTGGAAATCAAATAGCTCTTCTCTTTCCTTCCTTCATAGCGATTCGCTCCTTCATTCCTCTTTCTTATAGAATGGCTTCCTCCAACAAGGTGTTTTCCCTCGAGGGAAAGGGTCTCAAGCTCGACACTGCTGAGGATATCGAGGCTCACATTGCCCCTCTTCGATCTCAAGATGTCGAAGAGGTTCGCATTTTGGGCAACACTCTAGGTGTTGGCGCCTGCCAGCGCCTTGGTGAGGTTCTCGCGACAAAGAAGAACCTCCGAGTATGTACATCTCTCCTTAAACATATCGTCGGTCGCCTAACGTTTTACTCCAGATCGCCAACTTCGCCGACATCTTCACCGGCCGACTCCTGAGCGAAATCCCCGACGCCATCTCCTCCCTCCTGACCTCCGTCCTCAACCTCCCCAAGCTCACCACTGTCAACCTCAACGACAACGCATTCGGCTTGAACGTCCAAGCGCCTCTCGTGGCCTTCCTCTCCGCACACGTTCCTCTTCAGCACTTGTACCTGAACAACAACGGCATGGGTCCTCATGCTGGTATTCTCATCGCAGATGCCCTGTCAGAGCTTCACGGCAAAAAGGTGGCCGCCCGAAAGGAAGGAAAGGAGATTCCCGATCTTGAGACTGTTATTTGCGGCCGCAACCGATTGGAGAACGGAAGTATGACAGCCTGGGCAAAGGCTTACAGCTTGCACAACAAGATCAAGACGGTCAAGATGGTTCAGAACGGTATCCGACAGGAGGGTGTCTCGCACCTCCTAACTGAGGGTCTCAGCCACGCTTCTGAACTCAAGGTTCTCGACTTGCAAGATAACACCTTCACCGTCACGGGCGCCAGGGCTTTGTCCAAGGTCGTTTCTAACTGGGCTTCCATTCAAGAGCTCGGCGTTGGTGACTCTCTGCTGGGACCCAAGGGTGGTATTCTCGTAGCCAACGCTCTGGCTAAGGGCAAGAACAACAAGCTCGAGATACTGCGACTACAATACAACGAGATCCCTGCCAAGGGTATTCAGGCTTTTGCCATTGCTGCCAAGGATGGTCTGCCCGCCCTGAAGCGCATCGAAATCAACGGCAACATCCTCACTGAGGATGACGAGTCAATCATCGCCCTCCAGGAGCTCCTCGAAGAGCGCAAGGAGAAGTTCGCTGGCGATATCGTCAACGAAGACGAGTGGGGTGTTGACGAGCTGGATGAGCTTGAGGAGCCCGACAGCGATGCCGAGGAAGAGGAGGACGAGGAGGAGGACGTCGAGCCTGAGGAGCGTGCTGAGAAGCTGGTCAAGGAGGCCGAGGAGGCTCAGGAGGAGCCCGTCATCCCCGTCAAGGACAAGGAGGTGGACGAGTTGGCAAAGAAGCTCGAGAAGACTGAGATCTAGACATGGATATACATGAACTGCACGATGATGACAATTCACTTCACAAGGCTTAAATGGAAATTTGATACCCCCTTTACAATAACATGGATGAACTGATCGGGCCGGACATAAGACAATGTAGACTGCGAGATCAAAAACGAGGTCCAGGAATCGAAGAAGAGGTGTATGTGTGTTTTAGATAGATAGATAGGAGACACTTCAATAGTGAGATTGAGTTACGACCGTGCAATATACCATGAGTAACTGCCTAGGCTTTTCAACGCGTACTGGAGGGAACAACAACTTCTGACAAGCTAGGCTGCCTGTAATACATGCCCTTGAGGTAGGATACAACGTAGGTAGGTAGTCGATTAACTAGTATCCTTTTGTGCGCCCCTTTTCGCGTGGGAAGATAGTGTTATCTAGTCCAGCATATAACATTGTAGATTCCTATTCCTTCTGGTGTAAAATTGTATTCATTTAATAATGTAGGCACGAAGGACCTTTGTCCTCGATTACTTCAAATTAAAGGGGCCGTGAGACAAAACATGTTCATGGTAGGTAATACAAGGTGCGATGCATACATATACGTAGAAGGTGTTGGATGCCCGATGCCCTTGTTTGTATGTATTTGTTGTTTGCCTAACTGCCTATATGCTATTAGATACCTATAGGCAGCAGAGGCAACCTAGGTGTAACTGATAGAGTCACTACCCTCTGGAGACTATTGTAAATAGTCCTCCTTCTTCTGTAGTTAGCTAGCTTAGTTGAATCAAGCTTCTTCCTTTCACTAAGTGGAGGGGTCTGATAATGTTGGAGTGAGGGAGTAAAGTAGTTTGCAAATTGAAAGCTAAAGCTCCTCCAGCGCCATTTGATCCGTTTCCCCTAAAGGCTAATTTCTCGCGATAACCTCATCCATACTGATGACCATACAAATAAAAAACAAATTCCACACAATATCCGTTTGTTCATGCCTTCATCTCTCATTTCCTTCTTGTGCGTTTGGTGGCACGTGTAGCTCATACATCGCCAAAAAAAAGACTCCAAGTCCATTCTTCGTCCCCTGACTTGGGTAGCCTGGATTAAAAAGCAGTGCTGTTCGGTTTCTCAGCATGGTAAAAGTGTTGGTCATTTACATAACATCCATTGTGTCCATCTCGGGTGCTCGGAACCCCTGGCAGGCGCCATATTGGGATGCCATCGCCAGCAGCTGTTGCTCACGAGCATAGTCAGGACCCATGTAGACAGGGTCAGTAGCATGAGAGTAGAGTCCATAGGTGCTTCTAGGCTGGGAATCCCGAGCTTCTCGCTCTTGCTCTCTTCGCATAAGCTCCTCGTAGCCAGAGGCCATGTATGGCTCCATCTCAGGCTCTTGCTGGCTGACCCATCTACCATCGTTTGTTTGGACTTGTGTGCCGTCCAAACTCATGACTTTATGTTGTTGGGAGAGTCTGTCGTAACGGATGCGGGCTAGTTGCTCTTCGTTCTCGACAGTAGTACTGCTCCATGCAAGAGCAGGGATATCGCCGCCGTTTCCAGGGGGGCAGATGTTCCAAAGCTCAATAAGTCTCTCTTGCTGAGGAGGCTCAGCGACCTTGAAAAGCTGGAGTTGTGAAGGGGTAAGTGTAGCTGGGTTAACGCCATGGTGCAACAAGATGGCTTCGACACTCGGCGCTTGAGTTTGGGGTGGCTCTGAAGATCGACGAGGAATTTCCTGGTGCTGGGCCGCTTGGGCAATATGGGCGGAGTGTGTGTAATGAACGGAGGTGTAGATGATAGGCTCAGTATAGTCTGCTCTGGGCTGTTCTTGAGGCACAGGTGCAGGCTCGGGAATCGGGTTAAAGGTCAAGTTGCGAGCCAGGAGAGCAGCAAGCTCATCTTGTGAGTTCATGTTTTGCTGAGAGAAGGCCATGGCTGTTGTTCTTTGGTATCTGGAAGTTTGTTAGAACGTGTCGCACAATACTGAGTCGGGAAGAGTATGATAGGTACCAAGGTGGTTGAGTTTAAAGGGAGTGTCGAGATAGTGATGGTCAGGAGAGAGGGGCACAACAGTTTGTTGTTATATGGAAATATCAGGGCACAGAAGCGGTAGAATCAAAGGCCAGGGTGATTCCTTGGGATCGTTTGTGAATATCAGGTCGATGTGACTGATGCAATTCCTGATCGAGGTGGCGGAAGGGAGCGATATATTGTTGTACGGAGGTGACTCGGGATCATGCGCAGGCGGACAAAGGAAGTGGTTCTTGTTCTTTCTTTTTTTTATTTGGCAGCTAAGCTAAGCTTATAGAAAGGAATCAAAGAAACTCGAGGGTCTTTTGGAGGACAAGAGGAATATATAAAAAGAAGTCGTCTCTTGTACTTTGCTCAAAGGACCCTTGGGTTAGGCCTTGACGGACTTGGAGGGGTTTGTCTAAGGGCGGTGGATCGTTGGGTCGAGTTGCAGGGAGCGCACGGGGTGCTTTGGTTAACGTTAGTGGGGAGATGAGCACGCCTGAGACGATCTTTTGTGAGGCGGTTTATGCGGTGATTCAGTAAAATTCGAGGCTGGGTAAGGGATATCGAGTCTCTTCTTTGTATTGATTCGAATACAGCCGAATAGTACAAGGGGTTTTGTTGTTGGCGTGAAGATTCAAGAATATCTTGAAGAGTGAATCGCGGGGGGTGTTTCTTCCAAAAAATGATGGAGGGGCAATGAAAGGCAGGTGGTGGATGCATGGAACGTGGGACACTACAGAACCGGCAGGGACAATGACAGTGGCACTCCCAGTAAATTCAGGCACATTTCCAGGTCATGACGCAGTAAAGACACTTGGAACCGACTGACAGAGGCACATGATGACCCTCATGACAGCATCCATTTCTACGACACATCATCTCAAACATTTTCTTATGCATCATCTTTTGTATTTGATCTTCACCCCTTATGAGACTCTTAATTCCATTTGGTACATCTCTTCCATATCAAGAAAGTATGAATCAAATTCACTCGCCTCATTCACGTCTTCACGCAAAAGGGATATGATTCCAACAGCTTCAACCCTTGTCCCGTTGACCTGGCGTGACCCAATAAGCCTGTGCCACACGGCGACCGTCACACACTAATTGCTCTGCTATGCTTTAGTTCAACGCCGACATGGTTGCTGCTGCTGCATTTGCATTCTTTCCGAATCATCTGCTTTGACGTGGTTTATTTGATGTGAACTGTGCTGTTCTATTTGTCTCAATCTAGACTCGTGGTTCCAGGCAAATGAGAGAAACTCTGGGTGCCATCCATTGATATTCGCATCAGGCCTCAACAACCGCCAACCAGCAAAATGTTTGCACGGCAAGCGGTTAGGTACATGGTAGAGTGGCTCCTCAAGGGTCAACGCTATGTTAACTCTCATTACCTACCGCCTAACGAGAGGCATGCGAACTGAACGGCGTGCTCTAAAGTTGGGTCTTGATGCTAACGTTGGGTCCATTTCCGTTTCATTTTGTTCGCATTATAGTTATGACCTTTTAAACGTTCACTGAAGGTTAATAAATAACAAGTTGAAGCTATCATAGCATGACCAAATGAGAAGGATAACTGTGACAAAACCCAAGCTGAAACTGTCAACACCATCCAAAACACATGGCATACTCCATCAGTTCAATACCGAGACTTAAGGCTAAACTCTCCAGGGATGTGCGGTTCTAGACATTCAATTCCTCTCCTGCAGGGGAGCAAGCAGATCGATTACTTGGGAGGGGAGCTAATGGATCCTTCCACAGCCACTCCCGTCTTCAAGACCTCTCGAGGCTGTGCTCGAGCTTCTGTGGCGCTCAATCGACAGCTCAGATCTTTACACCTCAGGCATCAGTAACCCACCCAGCCTTGCAGCGTACCGCTTGGTCAACTGCAACACGCAGCTCCAGGCTGCCTAGGTGAAGGAAGCTCCAAGCCAACACCATCGCAAGCATCCCGACAACACAGCTCCCCTCCCCGTAACCAATTCCCGCCCGATCCCCTTCTCACTATTGAATTACACTCTATCAACCTGACCAGATAAATCATTCATCATGGTAAGCTAACTAATTGCACACTCAGCCAAGCAACCATGCTTGTCGTCATCGGGGATAGCTTCAAGTGCTGACCTAGCTTGTCTCTTGATATAGACGTCGATAGGCACGGGTTATGATTTGCTCAACTCCATCTTCTCCCCTGATGGACGAAACTTCCAGGTCGAATACGCAGTCAAGGCAGTGGAAAGCGGCGGTACTTCGATCGGTATCCGAGCTAAGGACGGTGTCGTCCTAGCTATCGAAAAGGTCGTCTCATCCAAGCTCCTAAAACCCGGTGCCAACAAGCGCATTGCTACAGTCGATAGCCATGTCGGTGCTGTATGTCATCGCCCTTCTATAGCTACTACGCTTGGCCCTTACTAATCTCATCAGGTATCATCCGGTATGGTTCCCGATGGACGTCACTTCGTCGACCGAGCCCGTGACGAGGCCCAGAGCTGGCGACAGAACTTCAAGACTCCCATTCCCACATCCGATCTTGCCAGCCGCATGGGTGGCTACCTCCAAGCCTACACCATGTACGGATCAGTTCGACCATTCGGTATCACCGCCATCCTCGGCGGCTACGACACCCCTGAAGAGACCCCAGTCGATGGTGAGGTGGGATCAGGGCCCAAGGTTGGAGCTGGTGGCAAGGTTGATGGCAAGCACGGCGGACCCTTCCTCTACATGATCGAGCCCAGCGGAATGTACTGGGGTTACTACGGAGCGGCCACAGGCAAGGGCCGACAGGTCGCCAAGGCTGAGCTCGAGAAGCTCGACTTGGCCGCCGGCAACATGTCTCTGGAGGATGCTGTGAAGCAAGCGGCGCGCATCATCTACATCGCGCAGAAGGATAACAAGGACAAGGACTTCGAGCTCGAGATGACCTGGATCAGTGGGCCTGATGGTCCCACCAAGGGACGACACGTCGAGGTACCAAAGGAGCTGCGGGAAGAGGCTGAGCGATTAGCAAAGGCCGAGGATGAGGATGACGACGACGACGATGACGATGATGACGAGGACGCAAAGGACGACGATAAGATGGAGGATTAGAGAGCGATTGTGTCAAGAACAAAATTAAGGCACTTGTACTATCACGATGACGAATTCATAGAATTTAATGGTTCATCTGCAGGCTTCTGAACTACTCGCAGGATGCCTAGATCTCAAATGTGCTGCCTACGTGAGTGTTTTCACTAGAAAGGGGGGCTGCAGGTCTAGAAATTTGCTGTGCTTTAAAACAAAGGTCAGTCGATTAATTGCATTAGTAACCTGATGTCCTGAATGTCTAACATTCACCTCAAGTCCTATCACAGGATGCTGTAGTTGATTGCTGCTTTTAGGTATGTTGAGAAACTTATCAAGATGTAAATCATGGACGGGTCCAAAAATATTGTTCTCTATTTATATTCAACTCAAAAAATTGCCTATGGTTTTGCTTATCCATCGACTCATATGTCATTGGCATTATCTATTCACATGTATTAAGCCTGAGAGGCTGTGTTCTGAGACCAGTTGTACCAGTCAAGGAAGAAAGACGACTGAGGCTTAGTCTCACGAAGCACCCAGGTCTCCCATGTTTTGGCGTACACGCCGATCACTTCTTTGATATTGGCCTTGTCGGCGGCGAAGAGAGCCGACACAACGATGAGACTTGCCGCGCTGCAGGCCTTTGCGTATGCATGTGCGTTGTCCTGTCCAACAGCTTCGTGGATCTCAAGCAACACGCCTAGCAGACCATCCCGATCGGGAATCTCAATCTTCTCGCGGTTGCTGCGAGCCTTCTTCAATGCCTTCTGGTAGTTGAGAATGATATCGCATGCACGGGAAGCAAGAGGCTTCGTGCTGGTGGTGCGCATCAGACTAAGAAGAGGCGGTAGGAGGGGGAAGGCTAGAGGACTGAGAGGCTCGTTGCGAACGTAGATGTCAAGAAGATCAAGGATGCGGTGCTTGAAGTTGACAACAGACTGCTTGGCCTCCTTCTTCTGCTTCTTGGAGTCGTTTGTTCGGTCCTGGATGCGAGGTTTGATAGCTGCGGCAAGCTGCTCGTCAATGGCGAACATTTCAGAGTCAGACATGTCACCCTCGTCTTCCGAGGACTCAGCCTCGACGTCCTTGTCAAGGCGGTGGCTGTTGAGGAGCTTCTCAAGGGCGTCGTCCAACTCTTCAGGCTTGTCAAACTCGCCATTGTTCTTATCATCATCTTCATCCTCATCCTCGTCTTCATCTTCGTCCCCGCTTTCATCATTGGCCTCGTTGATATCAATAAACTCAACATCAGAGTCAATCTCAATATCTGAGTTATCCTCTTCATCCGCGTCTGTTCCCTCTTCGTCCTCCTCGTCCTCATCAACTTCCATCTCATCCTCCCCAGTGTTGAACAACTCTTTTTGACCCTTGGTGCTCTCGTTAGATGAGAGGGGTGCAGTCAGGAGCTCTAGGCCACCAGCTGAGATTTGTGGTGTGAAGGCATCGAACACTTGCTGGGAAACTTGGCGCATGAGGGACGAGGGCCGTGCGACAAATGATAGCAGAATCTCAACAAGAAACTCTGATGTACCAGCCTCGCTCTCAGCCGACTTGCCCTTCTTGAGGCGGTCTGAGTATTGCGCAAGATCGTTGAGAACCTCCATAGCGTCGGGATCTTCATTGTATAATTGGAAAACAGACACAGCGTGCAGCATTGCCAGGGCCTGGAAAAGACTCTTCTCGTTGTCGTCTGTCGCCTTGCGCTTGAGCAGCTTCTGCATTCTTGACAGCGCGTTTCGGACGGCCTCGCTAATCTCCTCGGACATTGCCACCGAATCAGGGTCGATAGCGGAAACGGCAGTGCATAGTGTGCCGTAGTCCTCTGTCCTTCGGCTAACCTTTGCAAATGAAGACTCGAGGCGAGTTCGGCAGAGCTCGCGAACACCCTCTGTCAGAGCGTCTGCTGGGATGTGCTTAGGTTGAGAGTATGCAAGCTGTGAAAGCTCTTGGAGGGCAGCGGAGAAGACCTTCTGTTGGATCTTTCCAGAGGCAGGTGAAGCCGAAGCGTTAAGGGTTTTAGATAGGTAGTCGATGTAAACTCGGAGGGTAGAGGTAGCTTGCGCTGTCTCTTGCTGGTCGATTGTACTGATAGGCTTTTGGATAATCCTGATGACCTTTTTGCCAGTTTCTTCGGATACGTTCTGTATGAGGTGGTCGATGGTCTTAGTATTGGTTCGCTGGTCGAAGTTATAGGCGCCGTTCTGGCCGAGCAGGCTGTCCAGAATAGGCACAAGTGTCGAGGGATAAGCTGTAATTGTTGCCTCGATCGCCTTCAGAGCCTTGATCGCTGCTCGGTGCAGGTATCGATCCTCCTTGGCAGCTTGGTTCATGAGGCAAAGAGTAAGGTTTTTGCTAAAGAGACCTTCGAGATGGTTGGGGAGGCCGACAAGTCCTTCCAACATCTTTTGGAATACCATGAATCCCTTGAACTTCTGGCCCTCGGTGGCGCTTTTGGCAAACAAGGAGTCTGTACATGTTAGCTACTGGTGTATACAAAAAATGACGTTGAAACTTACCATCCACTACACGAGCCCAGAACTGTTGGAACTCTTCGGCCTTGGACTCTCCCTCCTTGAGGTAGTGGGCCAGAAGAATATCCCAGACATAGTGCAGCTGAGCGGTCCAGCTCGCCTGCTTGTTCTTTTGTCCACGCTCAGGCTGGTCTTTAGAAAAGTCCTGGAAACTTTCTCGAAGAACTGCAGCAAGATCGCCAAACGACTTCTTGGAAAGAGGATCATGCCAAGGCTTCACCTTGAGGTCGGGGAATCGGGTGAGAGCAACGAGCCAGACAGCCACACCTTCGGGGGTCTTGGCCAGGTTCGCTTCAGTGATCTTCTCCAGAGTGGCCTCGGCCTGCTTCTTGCTCATCTGGTCGATGGCTTGAACGATGACCCAGCCACACTGTGAGCGAAGCCAGACCTTCTTGGCCGCAAGCTTCAAAAGAAGATCCAGAACTGTATTCCATCTCGAAATGTCACGGAAGAGAATTCCGGCTTGAGCGAAAGCCATGAGACCAAAAACCTGTCCGAAGAAGTGGTCCCGTTCCTCTTGTCCGGGGATGTTTCCAATGACCGAGATCTTCTCGTTCAGGATCTCGAGGACGGTGTCGAAGTCGAGGTCCTCATATTTCGATTCGGCGAGCGCTTTCTCTCCGTACAATTGACCGAGAATCTCTGTTAGGACCAAGCTGAATCCAAGTCGAGAGGCATTTCGACCACTTGCGAGTCCGCGGAACAGACGGCGATCCAGATGCCGTCGCAGAATGGCACTAGAAACGCCCTCTCCGTCTGTGCCGAACAAGCTGGCGACAATACAATCCGCCGCCTCGATACGATCGTCGGGATCTTCGCTACCTAGCAGCTCGTAGAGCTCAGCCTCTCTCTTGCGGTCTTCACCAATTGGTGACTCCACGAAGAGGGCCTTGACGAGGGTCGGCTTAGTTTTGGTCGAGCTCTCGGTCTTGGGCTTGGGCTTGGTCTTGGTTTTCTTGCTGGCGCCATTCGTTGACGGGTCGGTCTCGTTCTTTGTGCGCTTCTGAGGGTTCTGTAGGCTGTTGGCACCTTCCTTGGCTACGCGCTTTCGTTTGCTACCCATTTTTAGTTGTGTGGGAGTTGTGAATGATTGAGGCGCAAATTTGCTTGGTTCATTGATCTTTTTCGCGATACCTACCTCTTGCAGAAAAATTACTGGGATTGTGAGATTCTGCCAGTTTTGACCGCCAAAAAGTTCCTGAACCCCACCAACTGACGTATGTAGATGTCAATCTGTAGAATTCAAGAGACGAACAATTCCTCGTAAAGTAGAGGCCAATTATTGTAAACTAACTGCAACTCTAGATGTGCTTAATGGGGATGTTCTTGACTTTTGTGTGTTGAAAAAGCTTGCCTGTGAGCTCACCAAAGGGCCAACATGACATCACATCCACCTTAGAAGCTCATTGACGATCCGCGACGCAGACATCAATGATACTGACTTCATAAGTGCCGATTATACTGTAGAAATACTACATATCGGTTTTGATGTTAATTGTTTCCTTAGTAATTGAAGTCATCAAGCGATGTTTTGCTCTTGATCATTGTGCAGCCCCAGATGGTAACAGATCTCAGACTACCCTATGCCAGGCTGTATCACGATTCAAACGATATCGTGAATAACGCAATCGGGACGACAAAGAATTGATAAGTCATGCGAGATCTTCTGATTTGGCATTAATGTTTCACTCTAGTTAAATCGCATAATATTCGCGCGTATCATCTAAGAGGTATTCATAGTGATGGGTTGAGGATTTATATTTCGGACTGTGAATATCATCTACACAAGAAGCAATGGATGAAGCAATAATTAGGCCAGATATGACTGCTTCAATATGATACTTGACAGTTGTTTGACAATAGGAGGTTTGCTAGGCTCAGGAGTATGTCAATTACATTAATGACAGTCATCTCTCTTCCCCTTAATTACAACCCAAGTTGCAAAAGAAAAGTCATGAACAGTGCACTTGTATCATCACTCAATCAACCAACCCCTTATGAGGGTCTTGCCTTGTCGTGAAGAGGAATCGCACCCGGTGATAATTATCAAATGTCAGATTTAGTTTTATTCAAGCCACGCCTTGTATCGCCGCTCTTGGCTCTGTCACTATTACATACTATTACCCCGTACCAGGATGAGGGCTCCTATTGCGGAGTTTGGTTTTGGGCATGTGCGTGGTGGTCCCTGAGTTTTGACGCTGTACGTGAGTCGCAAAAAGTCACTAATAAGCTGGGCTTATAGTTGCAACTATGAATCTCACAGGCAACCGCTATGCTTTAACGTTTTCCCGGTAAAAAGTTTTGACATATAATTTCCGAAAGATCGGTCCTTTGACTGCGGAGCCCTGGCCAAGGCCATGGAGTAGGTATACCCTCAAGGAAGCGAAAAAAGGAATAGAAGCCACCAACGCAACGCCGCCACCTTGACTAGCCAGCCATGCCATACCAGGCTGTGGTTAACGAAACTAGCATGGAAGTTGACGCATGAACGCTGAGGGCTGAAGCGTTGTACGTACTTTGTATGGATGTTACATCCGCTGAACCCAGGCCCTGCAAGTTTCGATGACAGGTTGCTGAGTTGAGGCGAGTTACTACAGTGATTGTGATTGCGCGAGGTAAGATGGTCAGATCCCGTCCAATCCCCATCATTGCGTATCCAACCCTGTTCGATTCGAGACGTTGTTTCGAACAAGAGTTTGCTTTTATCGGGCTAGAGTTTCGCTTATTACAAAAAGGCAGCTGGGACGTTTAGGGAAGCTGTGAGACCCTGGGTCGAATAAGCTAAATTTGATCATGACTACCGATGACAAGGCGAAGCAAACATTGAAATGCCTATCCGCACTTTGACCCCCTATGATATGGCTGTGCTCTGTATAATTAACGTTGTTGGGGAAACAGAAGCCGGTAGATCACTCATTATCGGTCAACTTGCACTTGTACTTTGCTTGCACAGCATGAGGCCATCAGATACATTCAAGGGTCCTAGATAGGAGTGTAACACACCAAGATCCACGCGGTCTCTGCGCTGGTAGTACAGCAGCTCTTACTCACTACAACAACGCACTGGTTACAGCCTATGCTATGTTGCGAATAGTTGCGTCGAATAGCTGACGATCAAGCCTACTAGACATATTGCGATGCCCACATCGTCTGTAAAATTCTTTGCGCTTGTCGTTATCCGCGACGAAGCTAACGTTTGGATTCGATTGGACCCTGAAATATCCTTCTTCTTATTGCCCCAAACCAAGCTACCCTAGATCTGGAACACGCTCACGAGACGAAACTGAAGGGAAAGATGATCCAAGCTCTTTTTTTTTGGTCGCAGAAGCAAAAACTCGTGACTCGGCTGGCATATTCCGGTCACGGTTACAGTCACAGGGTATATGGATGATCGACTTCTCAAGAGTCGGTATAGGTAATTGTAGTCGACACCATAGGATTCAGGCCTTGCCGGCAAGCTCCCTTAACTGAGGCTTGGAGTCTCAGTCCAAATCCAGCCCTGGGAGCTTGGACTGTGGTCTCTCATTTCCGCCTTTCCGCAATGGCCGTGCTGATGGGTAAAAGCGACATGCAAGCTCAGTGCTACGCACCATTCGACCTGTTCATCCGTTGGTACGACATAAGGGACCATGTTTGTGCTCAAGCCTCACGAGGGAGGGAAGGGAAACACAGACCCCAGGAGGAAGCTAGGGAAGACGATTTGTGTAGATGACTTAGACGGACGTGCATGTGTCAAGAGCAGTATTATATGACATGTGCAACTTGCACCAGGGTCAGTTTGTTCGTGAGAGGCGCATATATAAGATTGTGCGATGATTAGTTCAAGACTCCATTGAAAAACCATGGCGGCATGGAATGCTGGCCGTCTAAGATATCAATCAATCTACGTATTTCAATTAAGAATATTAATGAGTAGACA
Organism: Fusarium praegraminearum; assembly: GCA_002093855.1. Classification (NCBI taxonomy): domain Eukaryota; kingdom Fungi; phylum Ascomycota; class Sordariomycetes; order Hypocreales; family Nectriaceae; genus Fusarium; species Fusarium praegraminearum. The sequence continues at coordinate 80,071 of LXHY01000017.1, read as the reverse complement.
AAGCAATGACGCCGTTAAATATCAGTGACGTCTAGGATAAATACTGAATGAATGACCAGATACTTGGAAGTGATAGTATGCGGTAAAGCGTCATGACAAGACATGTAATATAATGCTGCTGTGTCTAAGTCTGAGTCTGAGTGTAAGCCATAAAGTCAAAGAGGTTCTACAGCCTCACTTGGGAGTCAGCGTAACCAACAACCTAGTCCCGGGAAATGAGTATGTTGGCACGCGTAGAGGTGATAGTAGAGGAAAAAACCCAAGACTGGTCGAAGCGCGTACCGCGCCGTACTACGGTTAGCTGCTCAAGCGTAGATCTCCAGAGCAACAGTTTGCCTCTAGGGTGGAACTGGGGAGAGCCTGGGTTCAGAAGCGACAAGGACAGGCCAAAGCAGGATGGAGTCGGTAAAGCCGGACGAGAAGAGAAAAGATGAGAGATAGGAGATGGCTTAAACTGTTTAAGAAAAAAAAAACGACAGCAAACAAGAGTCGCCAAGTGACACCAATCAAGGGAGAATGAGGGCGTCTAGAACGACTAAATAAGCTACTTTTTTCTAATTCATCTGACACGTCGACGGCAGCAAAGAGGAAAAAACTACGTAGAGATGGATCGTAGATTTGATACATACCATCCGTACTTGGTTCATTAGATCCTCTCTAGACCCTCCGCAATCCCGGCAGTGTGGGCCAGCTAATAAGAGTAGGTAGGGAGTTGAAGACAAGAGTTAAAGTAAGGAGAAGGAGGGCACGTGATATGGCATAACGGGCGAACGACATGTTCAACGGCCATGCATGCATTTCGACTATGGTTTCTGTATAAAAGTAAAAGAAGCAATGTCCAAGCTGATGGAATGTAGAATGAATGTTATGCTTGATGCTTGATGCACGTTCATTGTTACATTTATTGTTACATTCATTAAATTGCTTAGTTCATAGAAGTCTTCCAGAACAAACCCACCAGCTGAACCAAGCTGATAGTTGCATTCCAGAATATGATTGACTTTGCTTAAAAGTAAGGTTCAATGTATTAAATAAAAGCATATTGAATAGCGAATGGATTGACATATCAAAATTTGATATTGATGCACTGATATATGAATTCGAGATGTCGTTAATGCCATCACCCAGACCCACCAATTCGACGCGAGGATATTTCACGTGATGCCGCGTTCATGACCCACTTGTATAAGAAGTGGGTAGACGCGAGGACGTGTCGGATTTGTTTACTTTGGGAGGCGGGTGCCAATTTATTACCCCACGAATGGGAAGCGCACGCCGCAGCAGAACAGAACAGGGTAAGCTCTTACGGGTTCAAGTGGGCTAAAGCTGTTTCTCTCGGTACAGCCCTGGTCAATTCTCAAACAAGATTCCTGCACATGGTTATATCAATCACATCACACACCATGTATCTATATTTTGTCAAGGTCGAGAGTCATGGAAGTTTACCCCTCATTTGACAGTCAGAAGACGTTTCGCGCTGAGCGCCGGTGGGCAGCCCGTCCTGTACAGACAGGCTTCAGGGAGTTTTCAGGCCCTGGCTAAAGGGATGGAGGGGTGACGTGGTGGAGCTCAACTCGTGGTCCATCCCGCATTAGCTGACGAGCCAGGAAACCAAAGAACCTCAATCCAGGCCAGCGATTGGCTCCCTCTGATAAATTAGTTTTAGATACCATGTACAGATACCATGCGCTGCGCTGCACTGCAGGTAGGTAGCTTGGCTTAGCTTAGGTTAGCTGCAGCTCACTCTTTGGCGTGGAACCTCTCGCCTTTCTATGCTATGCAATGCACTGCAATGCATGCAGTAGTTGCAATTCGTCTCTGGTCTCTGGGGAGATGGTCAACACTTGACTCTATGTAGTAGCAGAGTAAACAGTTGAGTCGGTCATAGATAAGAGGAGTCCTACTCGTAGTCTGCTTTGCAGTCGCGTCTAGCTAGTCAGGCAAAAAGCTTTTCAATGTTGAAAGTTTGTGACGCACAACTTGACCACTTTTAGAAGACACGAGCCTCTGCAAGGAATGCAATAACCTACAAATACAGGCTTTATTCAAGCGGCAGTACGTGCGCGGCCGGCGCCCGTTCAGTAACAAACGTATCGACCTACTACCTGACCGTGTCTACCGTAAATGTGGTGACCTGCCAGGTTAGAATATAAAACACGCACTCATATACCAAACAACCCTTGTGCGATGACGCTGTTTTAATCAGAGACCAAGACGGCATCGGCCAAGAATGACGTCGAATCTCAGACGGTGCCAGAAGGGGAGATCGGGATTTAAGGTCGTGGATCGACGATATGGCCTACTTGAGACTCTTGGGGCCGTGTCCTTTCTGGCCAGGAAGTCCCAGTGAAAGAAGATCAGATACAGGGAGTTTTCAGGTGGTAACGAGGCTGTCTGGTCTGTAGGTCAATTTTATTTAAATCCCGCTGTCAATGGGTGTTAATCAGTGCTCTGTAACTAGCACTTAGTCTGTAAACTCAATCAATCAACCGTCAAGCGATCAAACCTGGTTTTTAGCTATCACTTGTTGTTATTGTTGATCATGTCCAAAGATGCTTTCCTCCTCATTAACGCCACCAAGAACAGGGAAAAATCCCCGACCTTGAACATATGCATTGAGAGTGAGTTGAGACAGTGAAATCGAGATTGGCGATCTTGAATTGCCCGGGTTATTAAAAGAAAACCTGCCACTTCCCGGTACGTACGGTGCTCCCACTAAGGCGGGTGAGGGAGGATAGCTGAACGAACAGATAGCGTGGTGTAGCGCAGCCTCTCGTCATCGAAATATCACTAGCAGCACGCCATTGACTCTGGAGTCTGAGCTGACTCTCTAGTAGAGAGTCTCTAGGTGCTAACTAAGAGCAAAAACTTCAAAATGCGGGACATTGGGACCAAAGCGTTTGGAGAAGGAGACGAACTCTTGGACTGTTGCATCTCGGGGACCATTAGGCATTGTATCCGTTTCGCCCGCCCGTGAAGCTAAGACTCTCAATCCAAGGAAGTGAGGCAGAAATAATAACGATTTACATATCATCTCCACCTGAATGAGGTGATGGAGACACATTCGTAACCGTTACGGAAACGTACGGGTATTTCAGGTTGGTTAGTTCAATGGACTAACCAGCAAGCAGATAGAGACTGACGACAACTCTTGGTTTCACATCAATTATATACTTTCACAGCCTTATAGCGAAAGAGAGAGAAAAGACGATAATGGTTAATTGAACAGGCCCTTGAAACTCGGAGATTCGTGTACATAGAAAATCTGGGCTGACGAGCTGGATGTTTCTGTTTCCGATCCATCAGGATGATATGGATGCTTGCTGATACGACGAAAGTGACCGGGGTTTTCTGCAAGCTGAGTCGCTGGATCATCATAGTCACAAGGACGGAGCCGCTGCACTTTCCAGGTACGAACAATGCAATGCAATGCGAAGCGAAGCGAAGCGAGGCGATGCAACCGAGCGACGCTGACTTGACTGACTTGACTCCTCTGGTCTGGTGGGGGAAAAAGTCAAGTGAAGTTGAAACTGGGAACACAGCTCATTACCCAAAATGGTTCAAAGTAAACATTGACTTTCCAAAAATCGCGTCAGACTCGAGAAAAAAACGCGGTTGACGGTTGGAGCTAACGTCAGTAGGTAGTTTGTTGCTGATGTTTTGTTACCAACCAAGGTTTTGGAGTTTCTTTTCCACACCACAACTGAAATCATAATCACATCATAGTAAGCAAAATGATAATACCAGTAGACAAAGCTGTTCAATATTGATATTTCATTTTACTCCAACTCAAGACTTATAAGGCTGATATCTCACACTACAACCTCGCTCTCAAAATTACGGCAGTTGCCATCAAAAAGCTCCAGTTCTTCCTCTCTTCCTCTTTCCGCTCCCCTTCTCGCACCCCGCCTAGGGCTACTCCGTAGATACACCATCTGACCCCCATTGACAGGGAATGACCCTGGTAAACCTTGAAAGAGGTTGCTGCAGTGTCAGCGATAATAGCATCAGCTTGGCACCGGAGGCAGTGCCTGGAGAGGACTGTACAGAGTAGAGTGACGTCCACAGCCAGACTAACTCCAGTTGACCTAACGATAATGGATCTCACATCAGTGCTTTTTTGTTTCGAGAGGAGGGGAAAAAGGACCAGGCTAAGCCATGCGGTTCCCGGCAATTGAGTCAGCCTAGACTGACAGCTAAAACCTCGAGGTTGGTGGGCTTTCTTTGTTTCTGTCAATTAATCAGTCTGTGGCTTGGACAAGATTGTATAGGGCCAAAGTCAATTATCTATTAGTAGATCAGCATGTCAAAGGAGAGGGGTAGAATATATCCCAAAAACAACAAAGAATTAGCTTGGCTGACAGACTCGTTCTTTGGTGTGCGGCGTCCCCAAGAAACAAAGGATACACGAGCGATCGTCCCGCTGAGGGCCACAGTCAAAAAGCCATAGCGCTCGGAGTTTTGAATGCCGAGGGAGAGAGTCAGAGTCAGAGTCAAGTTGTTATTGTTCACAAAAATGGATCAATCATGATACACTTATCCGTAGTTACAGACACACTCTCTCATACGCAGACAAGGCTGGCTGCGGGACAAGGATAATATGCGGAGTATCAGTAAACAGGTTAAGAAGCTCAGTTCAGTTCGTCATATAGAGCTTCAAGCTTGTCATTGGACGACTCTTAGGTCTTTGAATGTAAGAGGAATTGGTGAGTGGTGACCTTGGCGTTCGGACACCCCGCGCGAATACCCGTCCCGTTTAGTGATGGACGGACTTATCTGGAGTTATTCATTGCTTCCTTATCTTGGTAGGTAACATTGCCTGTTGCCCCAGGACTAGAGCTATTGTTAGAGAATGCTGTCGATCGACCGACCGACATGCATCTATTCAAAACCTGTCCCCGGGAACGAAACGCCTCCCGCAGGAATTCAAGGGTCCGGTCCCTTGGTCACCACTCTCTCTTATGGTCCTCTTACGGTACCAGAGTTTCCAGTTAATACCGATACAGAAGGTTTCATTCTCAAGTACCTTGCATTCCTCCCTCTGTTGTGCTGTATGTGCACGTGGGAATGGCCATTGAGAAGCAGAGTCAAATACCAGTCATGGAAAGTCTAGAAGATGTATTTCCATTTCTACAGCGGCTGGGTCGATTTTGCTTTTGGAAAGTGGCTCAAAGGGTTTGCCACACTCGATATATGTTGATGGATGGATGGATGATCTACGAACCGCATTTGAGCTTATTGATCGTCTCGTCTAATAAACGCGAGCTGCAAGCCATTGAATTGATGATCTATCGAAATATTGCTGAGTGCGTACGGGTACCTGAATATGCGAAAGATCATGTATGTGGTCCAACTACATCTATAGTCTGTAATGTAGGTTTGTGAAGCGAACCGCGATATCCATCAAAACGATTACCTACAGCTAAGCTTCAGGTGCAAAGCAGCATGAACTCTTCGGTTCTCTACGCACGCCCCTCCTCGGTTATTGCCCACTCGAGTTCCTCGTCGCTTGTCGCCAGCTGCTCCAATATGGACACTAGCATCGGACTAGACATGGGTTGGATCTTGCTTCTGACCCAACAACGCTGCGTAAATTGAAAATCCCAGCGTAACCTTGCACAAACCGAACAATGCCTTGCATTGCATCCGGTCAGGACAGGAACCATGACTATGTCATTGCGTTACAGTACCTGCCAATGTTGGTAACTGCTCTATATTCGCTAAGTGGTTGACGACTCAATCACTGTAATTCATCAACTCTTTCCAAGAATGCGGATGGCAGTCCTTCATCGGGTCAAAAGAGTCCAGACCTGCTCTATTGAGTTTGAGTCTTGTGAATCGTCAATTCACAATCGTCATTCGTCGTGCTGACCTCGACTGTGGGACCGCTGTGTTTCTGAACCAGGGCCCTAGTGCAAAAGTGCGACTGTCTCACGACCAGAAAAGGACCCTGAATTTTTCCTTTCAGAGGGGAACCATCTTTGTTTATTAGGCGACGCTCGAATTGAAGCTGTGAAGGTGCACGAGCTCTAACCATTGTCCTGGATTCAGTGACAAAGACGTCCGATTCAGCTGTCGAACTTCTTTTTGCAGGGACATGCTCTTCAGCGACCGGGGGTCTCGACCTTGAAGAGGCGCCATTCTCATGAGCTTTCAGCCGACGGCGGCTTCAGAGTTGTGAGGAGCCCCGAAGCCAGACCAGGAACAGGGCCCATAAGCCATTGAACTGACGGCGACTGGGGGTCAAACCCACCCGAGAGTCGCCGAGGCTTGACTTATACGCAGTACTCTGTACTCTATACATCACCTACTGCACTATCAATGTGTGTCTGTTCCTGAAGAATAAAGAATTGGCATAAGCTTAGACCAGGTATTGAAACGGCGAGGCAAGCGGACAAGGCTAGTCAGGTCAAAGTTCAATTCGACCGGGGTCTCGAGGAACTGTTACAGATGAGGCAGTTTTCCCAAACAACAAAGAACCGGTTTTGGCTGTTGGCGGTTACAGTGACAGTGACAGTGACAACTTGGACCAGATCCCAGCTAGGTCAACGTCATTCTTCCCTAGGCTGTGGTTCAGATCAGCAATCGGATCACTTTACAGCATACTGTACAGTATCCGCACTCGGTGCAGTTCTTGAGCTCCATTGTCATGTATTGTCTCCAGAAGCACGGTTGACGGTTGACGTTCATGGAAAATGCCTGCCTGTACCCCGAGGAACCAATTCTTTTCGTAAATATGCTATTCCCAGGGTAGAACAAAGACCCGGCACCAAAAAAGGGAGGCGATGTTTTGACATTTGAACTGGAGTAAACTAAATGGGGACAGTTGGAGCCTTTTACCTATTTTTTTTTTCTGTCTCTGTCTCAAAAAGAGGAGACTATTTGATGACAAACAAGATCAAGATGGATGTTTGGTAACGAATTATGGGAACTATTATGGATTTATATAAAGGGAGGGAGATTTAGAGACGCAGGGAGACATAGAGCGCTATAGATATCGGAAAGATGAAGTTGTATCCGACAATCACGCTCTAATCATTTGGCGTTGACTCAACTTAGTAAATCTGGTCTGTTTGTCTGCGACCTTTTTAACCAAGACTCTAGTCAAGTCTATTTGCTTTCTGTCTCAACCACCTCACAGAGACATCCCGCAGTTCCGAACCTCGGCGTCCAACAAGCATCGAGCGTCTTAGACAGAGGCGTTCGCGACTTCTTTGTTCATGGCCGTATCCTGGTTATTAGTGCTGGGTAACGCCACTACGGGCGCCCTTCTTAGTAGAGTATATGGCCGCAGCGGAGAGACCGTCCGCGTCTTGTCTAAGAACGAACAGCTGGCTGACAGGTAATTGACGTGACTTGACTTATTATTGTTTAAACATTTTCACAGACAGGTCACTTATCCAATCCCGGAGCGACGGTGAATTTCTGAATGGGTCAAGCCACAGCCCAACCATGGCCGACTCGATGAATTGCATTCGAGACTTCACTTTGTGATCGGGAGGCTTGATCTCGGACTCCGGATTAAGAGAGATGTCACAGGAGACCATAATAATCATTGGTTTGACATGTCCGGGAATAGTACACTTGAGTATGGCAATCATCAATGCTTACCCGTAACCGTATATCTTCAATATAAACAAATTGCAGATTAACCCTTCAGCGCAAAACAAAGCAACAAACTCCGCCTCATGGTTGGTGAACCCTTTTTAGTGGCTTTAATGTGGATTGTTAGCTGGCCGTTATTTCGAGAATGATTCTCTTTGACTGCAGGGTGAATTGAGCGAGCTGTGAAGCTTGTTTGTTATTGTTATTCGACGCTTGCCTTGCGCTTGGCCACGGTATCCATGCTTTGGGATCGTCTTCTAGAGCATCCATCGCATGTTCTATTCTCGTGATATCTCATTTCCGACGTCGTCTTCCAACTCAAGGTTACTGGGTCGACGCTTGCCAGGTCATGGATTGATCGTCATGTTCATGATGGAGCCGTTGGGATTTAATATGCGTCGCGGGACGGGAAGACGCATCGCTTCGCAATCGCACCTCAGACCTAGTGTTCGGTACAGTAAATTATATGTTGAATGCCCTCACCGCTTCTTAATAATTCATAGCTATGATGTAACCTGGTTGGTCGGTGCATAGAAGGAAGAAGGACGCATTAAGTAATTTGTGTAAGTGAAGAGACATGTACAATAGTTATTCTAGTTATCCATTGGATGTTGGCTGATTGTGTCAAGGCTGAACCTGAACCAGAAGCAGACGCAGAAGCAGAACCAGGGGGAGGAATTACCCTAAAAGGAATAGGTGTCGAAAATAAACGGTCGATCATTCACGCAATGAGATCAGGCTTGATGATGATGTCTATCTGTGCTAAATCGAGATGCTGAACAAAGGCGATGAAATGTTGGATGAATGACCAAGATTTGGATGTATTTGGGATACGAGTCCAAGACAAAGGCAGAGACAAAGACTCATTCAAAGATGGCATTCTATAATTATCATGACATGTCGACTAGCACTGACAAATGCGTATTCTTGTGATTGCTGTGTAGAATTTAGACTTTTGTCTACCGTTGTGTTCTTTATGCGAACGGTATATTGTGTAAGGCATATCTTGAGTTTGAAAGCTGGGCTGACGTTTAAATGTTCATGTCAGTGCGCGTCCATGCTGACTTGACCTCTGGAAGCCGGGAATGGATATCATCGATCAAGATCCCTGGATACAATTAGATCATTTCCAACAATGGAAGAAAGTAAACAAACTTGAATAGTTGTTAGTTAGTTAGTAGTTCTAACAAAGTATGGAGAAGGAGACCTAGGAACCAAGACCAAGTTTGATGCAAAACATCCCAATCCGAACTGCATATCATTCAATCCAAGGCACAGACTTCTTCACAAATAGCATAGCTTAAACCCAGGCACAACACAGCACAAGACGGCACAACATACTAGGTAGCATAGCACAATACAATACAGAACCTATTAAGCGCCAGACATGGAAACCCTTCCAGGACAGCTTGCAAGGATGGCCCACCTCCGCTGAGCAACCGCCCGCCATGCTCCGGGGCGACGTCCATTCAAACAAGCGATACTCTGTACAGGGCCTGCCAAGTGGAGAGAAGGGGACTGGCGTGAGCTGTGATTTGCTTCACCTTTGTCCTTTCCATGCCAGGGCCATTGCTTTGCTCACACGAGGTTAGTTGAGCTAAAAGCTGGATCTCGCTGTGTCTGTGTCTGTGCCTTGTGCCTTGACGGGTTGGGGATGTAGAGCGTGAGGCCCTGAAAGTGAGGTACCTCCAAAAAAAGAGGGCACCCGCAAATGTGGAGACAGCTAGACTACTAGACTGCCCAGGAACTGCCCAGGACTTAGACGACACGCCCCTGCCTGCGTCTCTTTCTTACTTCACACGCCTACCTTGGCACCGACCCAAAGTTCACTTACCTTACCCGTCAGGTCCATCAGTGGGCGTGCAATTGTCGTCCACTAAACTCCACTGTAAGTCGGTGCTCCCCAGCGACCCCCAGGGCCCCAGTACAGGCCCCAAATCACCCCTAACAACCTTGGTGGGATCGCCTGGGAAGAAAAAACCTCCAACCGGGACGGGCTTTGCCTTGACTGGGCTTGAGTGAATCCATTCAAAAGGCTTCTGCTCCCGCATTCACATCTTCCCTTTCCCACTCCATTTCGTCCCGACAACTCTCCCCAAGGAAAGAAATTACGGTTACAGTTACGGTTACGGTTAGCCATCGTTTTCTACATGTCCAATTAGACAAACTATCTCTCCATTCGCTTTTCCAATCAATCAATCAATCACTCAACTACTACGCACTCGACACCCACCAAGGAACTTCGATTCAAAGAAAAGAGAAGAAAGAAAGAAAGAAAGAAGGCGTATTAAAGGAAGATCAAACAAAAAAAGAGGGGAAATTCAATTCTGGTTCTTCTTCTTCTTGTCTCGGTGTGCTCGTATAGTCTTACAGTACTCAGAGTAACCTTATCTCTCTCTGTCTTCCCTTTTTTTACTTTCCATCTTATCCTGTCCTGTTCCGTCTTTGGTACTGGACTGTGCGTATTTCTGCCTCGTGCGATTCAGTCCTCCGCCATCCGCCCAGCAACCAACCGCACCCCGGTCAATTTGGCACCCGGTTCTGGTCTACTCTCGTCTTCGATCCAAACCCAGCCTTCCATCTCGATCCCTCTCGAGATAGAAACTGAACTGAGACGTCGACGTCTTTTCGACTCAACTTATCGTGCTTAACGACTCCTTTTACATCGTCGATTCACGATTCCGTCCCTGTCGAGTCTCGTTCGTCCCTCCTTCAAATGTCCTTCGAACGATTATAACGACCGACAAACAAGACATCGTCGACCCCGCCGCGAACTAATCTCCCGTCCATACTCTAGCCCTTGGTTCGCTCGCCACTCGATTTCATTACATACGATACGATACGATTCAATACCCTTGACTGCAATCAAGGCTTTCGCTCAGACGCTCGTTCGATAGCATTATAGAGGTGTTGCTGCAGCATTGACTTACTGCAGAACTACCTCGTCACTACACCATCGCCGTGTCTTCAATATCCAATATATCTTAGTAGCCGACGTGCCTCGATAGAGCTCGACTCAACTCGAGTTCCCTCGAATCGTCCCGCTGCTTCATCTTCATCACCACAATGGAAGCCTCCTCTCCTTTAGCGGCGATGCATCGCCCGTCAATGCTCCCCAGCTGGGGGAGTAGAGACATCTTTCGCGGACACCCTCACTACGCGACATCGTCCGTGACATCTGCCAGCATGAGCCTGCGTGAGCAAATGCACAAGCATTCTACCGGCGACTACTTCAACGTCAAGGACGTGCGAGGTGCCTCGCCTGCTACAAGCTTGGCTGCTGACATCTCCCAGAACTTCCGACTTGACAGCGACTCAAGGTTTGTTCTAATGCCTTGTACTTGGCTTCGAAAGTGTCTTGGATTAACATGCTCCCAGTCCCAAGTTCCACACTCCTCGAAGAGCACTCTTCACTGCTGGCATGGTTCGCAGCTTCCAAGATCGAGGTGAGCAAGACCGACAATGGTCCAGAACATGGAACCCAGAACGTTGTGGCTAACTGGCATGTTTAAGTAGATTCCCTAAGAACCCCCCCATTGCCTACATCATCGCCTGCTCCCTTGGCTGAGCTCAAAGAGTTGATGGAAATCTCTCCTCTACCTCACAAGGCCCCTTTCTTCACTCAATTCGAGATTACATCTCCAACTCCCGGCTCTACACCAGCCGCTGACGATGAAATGATGCTTGATTCGCCTGCTCCCATCTCTCGGCAGTCTTCCTTGGAACCACCCAAGCCCATCATGGCTGAGTCAGTCTCATATTTCCACATTCCTCATCCAACACCAACTGACGTCTATCAGAAACCGTAGAATAGCTATGCCTCGACGACCTTCCCTAACACGGATGAAGGGTTTCAGCACTTCGGCTGTACCGAATCGTCAGGCTGACGCCGTTGACACAACCCCCTTTCGCTTTAGTGCTGGCGGATCCCGTCTCAACCACACCAGCTCCAACCTGTCTCTAAGTGAATGCTTCGAGTCCGCATCACCACCTCAGGAGCGCAGGCCTGCCTCTGCCAACAGCCCCTGCCCCGGTATGCCTGCTGGCCGTGCTAGACCCCAGTTCCTCAACTTCAACGCCTGCGCTCGCAACAATGCCTCCCCTTCCATGAACGCGCATTCCCGCCGACAGTCCAACCCCTTTCTCAGGAACCGCAAGCAGTTCCGTCGATCGTTGAGCATGTTCGAGCATCCTGCTGACGTCATGAAGAGCAACTCAGATGGAGAGGAGACCCCCTCTCCTGCGCTTCAATCGGTTATGGATGTGGAGGAGGCTCAAGAACCCGTCCTCCCCCATTTCCTTCTTGAAGACCCTACTGATACCATTCCTCGTATCAGTCGCGAGACTCTCGTTGATGTCTTGGACGGCAAGTACAGCTCTCACTTTGACCAGAAGATTGTTGTCGACTGCCGATTTGAGTACGAGTATGAGGGTGGCCACATTGATGGCGCTGTCAACTACAATGACAAGGACCTACTTACAAACCAGCTCTTCCAAACTCCCATGGACGGACGAACTCTTCTCATCTTCCACTGCGAGTACTCTGCTCACCGTGCCCCCCTTATGGCTCGTCATGTTCGCTCTGAGGACCGCACTGTGAATGCTGAGCATTACCCTAAGCTCACGTATCCTGAAGTCTACATCCTAGACGGTGGATACTCTGGTTTCTTTACCGAGCACAGGGGTCGATGCTATCCCCAAGAATACGTTGAGATGTCAGACGAGGCTCACCAGCGTACTTGTGAACGCGAAATGGGTCGATTGAAATCTCGCAAGGGCCTCAGCCGAGCCGCTACTTTTGCCTTTGGCCAACGTGAGCGTAGTGTGGAAGAGTCACCTACTGCCCCCAGTAGACCTAGCTCACGACACCCTCATCTGCATGCATCTATCTCCCGACTTGGTGCTTCCCCAATCACACGCCGCATGGCCTCATACTAGACGTATTGATCTTTACGACTTGGTCTTTGTGCTGCACGTGGTAGAGCCCGACTCTATTGGTGCTGGTTTCACCTTGTCCGCTCTCTCAGGTCTCGGTCATTCTAATCTTTCACCTTCTACCAATGATGCCTGTCTGGTTCGACTACCTGACTTGCAACTAATACTCACCACGATAATCACCCTCATGCTCATAACTACACCACGACCGCAACGACTTCGATTTTAGATCTTTACTACGAGTTCTCACTCACCGATTAACCTTTCCTTTCTCTCTTTACGTCTTACACGCTTACGTTCATGGTTCATCGATGGAACCTCATTGACAAGGGAGCCAACATCCTCCCCATTCTGCATTCGGGCGCGCATTCTTCTTTCTCTTTTCACTCATCATCATGCATCTGACTTGGCGATTTCCGGATTTGCATTTTTTGGCTTCTAAAACATGTCTCGGGAACAAGCATTTCCTTACGACTGTGGCGCTGTTCGCAATAGACATTTCGATACCAGGTGTCTCGGCCTTTCGATACCTTCATTTGGGGAATCAGTAAAAATGCCCCTATCCGGAGAATCCGAACGATTGCCAGGCACAACCCGACTTGCATCTGTCACTGGGTACCCTATTCCACAGCCTTTTTTTGATACCAGTACTCCACTTTACGGATACATCACACCCTACAAACGTCCATACGCGCATATTGTCGCACCTATACCCACCCAACCCCGACGGAACCGGGCTTGGTTAACCTTTTCCTTTGTTCATCACTACATATTCAAACATTCACTTCCTGAAAAAAGTAACTCGGGAGGTTGGAAAAATTACATAACAACCCTCAGGCCTGGCACTGTACGTTTTTCCTTTGTTCATAAACAGGCACAGGTCATATTGGTTATGGCAGTATCATGGAAGATTGGTACTGTTGTACATTGTTCTGCAGGACTAGCTGGCGGAATGATCCGCCATATGGCAGGCAGGCGAAAAATAGTTTTGCTACTTGTACATATTATTACATTGCCTCATGGGGGATATATACCCTGGCTAGTATTAGATACCTACAGATGAGGGAAAAAACAGTTAAAAGTTAAAATTATTAAACTACCGCTCCTCAATGGTGACTGAATATGAATGCCAGCTAATGCAGTGAGTTACAAGTCGCAAATTACCATCAGGCGATGATCAACCTCACAGTAATCAACTCCAATGTAAGTAAACTTTGGTTGAACACAAACTCATGTGTTGGTATTACAACTTTGGTAGTCATATACGTGAGCAGCTTGTCTTATAGCTGCCTCTTTTCCAGTTGCAATGTTTGGATTATGTTGTTATATCACCCGTTGAAGCACCATTCAATGTGACATAACATGGTATGTCGTTTTCGTACCTAATCTTGACCTCAATTGATCTATGATCTATAAACTAGGCACCTCTAAAAGAGCAGATCGAGGATAGCATAAAACGACAAAATGACACTGCGAAAACTCCTTTTCATCAAACGCCGCCCATGCTTCCAATAGTGTACAAAACCCAAAAGGTATTAAGCAGCAGCTTCATCACCGTCTTGAAGAGTGAAATCCCATTCTTTGAACGCCTCCCGGAACGCCTCCACGTCCTTTGTCTCTTCCTCAACAGTCTGCTCGCAGGCCTTCCAGATCACGCGGTCCTCGAGATTGAGAAGCTTGGCCAGCACTCGTCGACCGAATTGAAGATCGAAGAAACGCATGTCTGAGGGCAGAGGCATGACGAGGGACTTTCCCTTAATACGTTCCTCGCCATCGTCTGCCCACAGCCACACGCGGAAGAAATCGCCGCCAGATTCGGCCTGTTGCTCGAGAGTCAGGTCTTGTACTTTGAAGGCTGGGCAGGACTGGTTCTCCGCTTCGACTTTGAAAGCAGCTTCTGCTAGACCCTTGTGGATGAGTTCGGCGGGTAAGGGCATCAGTTGCCAAATCAGATGGACGTTGTTTTCACGGCTGATTTCCCAAGTGACGACACCGAGTTTGTGGGAGCTCTTGGCTGTGATCATGGCCTGGATAGCTTCGCGGAAGCGGGTCATCTCCTTATAGGTCTTAGCAGCCTCGCCGTTTGGATCCGCGACAGGTCCAATACTGGGAATCGTTGGGTTGTGTGGTAGCGGAATGATGATTAGGTGACCTGGGAACCCAAGGCCTTGCTCGGTAAAGGTTGCAGACGTAGGCAAGGGACCCTTTGCCGTTGAGATGTAGGCATCGTCGCCAATGCTACAACACATATGGGACGACAAGTTGGGGTTCGAGAGACAGAAGTAACATCTGTCAGGGCCTGGAGGGGGCGACCGATGACGTTGCTTCTGACGCCGGCCCCTGTGCCCCCTCTCGTGCTCATCGCCGCCATATCTGCTGTAAGATTCCTCCTTCGGCGCACGTCTCTTGGTCTTGGGGTTAAACGGCGATGCTGTGGCGCCGACGGGTACTGATGCGTCTCCTTTGTTGAGGCTGAATGCATACAGAGACTTTGCCTTAGCCTCATTGCCATACGGGGCCATGGAAATGAATCGCGTGACGCAAGTGTTGTCGGTCTCCTTCTCGGTAGGATGAACGAATGCTTCTCGTTCATAGAAGAAGCCTTCAGGAGATGATGATAGGTGATATCGTGGTTTGAGTGCTGCGCATAGCTCCGCGATCGAGTCCGAGACAGCCAAGGACGCTTGGTTTGTAGGATCAAGCGCAACCTGAGAGCCAGTCCATACGCCTGCTGGCCACATCGACGTCAGGAGAATGTCAGCGCTGTGGGCTCCGCGTAGGCTCTTGGCGTCGTCGACTGAGTGAAATGGTAGGTGCTGTTCTTTAGACTGGCCTGCAATGAGGTTTGTATCCAATTGGCCACCAAGAGCGACGATTCGCACACCATCTGATGTCTTCGTTATACTCCTCTTTCCTAGAAAATGAAGGTTCTCGCAAATTTCCTCTTCAGCTTCGACCTTTGCGGCGATGCGCGGGGGCAGAGGGTGGCTTCCCATGGTGAAATAGGTTGGTAAAGGAACTTGAAGGGTTCCTTCGAGAAGCGCAGCCACCGATTCATCATCTTGTGTTGCGCTGAAGACATCGCCAGTGAGAATGGCCATGGAGAAGTTATTCTTGGCATGCAGTGTAGCTAGCTTCTTGAAAGCAGGTTCAAGCTGGCCATTGAGGCTGCCCAGGACGATACTAGATAAAATCAGTCAGACTATAAGCTGCAGATAATGATTCGGATCATCACTCACATCTTAGGTGCAGCCATATTAGTGGTTGTTGTGACAAGAAATGGTTCAGACTTCTCACGATGACTTCTAAGTGAAGGGAATGTGGATGTAAGAAGCTATGATGAAAGTACATACAAGAGCGCGTTAGAGTTCTGTAATAGATAAGGGAATGCGGCGCGAGTGTGATTCGCTGCTGTGGGGCTTCTTGCATTAGCGCTGCCTTATCGGTTTTGCCGCTTATTCACCGATAAAAAAAGTTTTGGCGGGGACATCTTTTCGCGGCATGAATGTGAAGAAGCTCTTTTTCGCAAAGACTTGGACCTTCATTTTCCCAAGTTCTTTCCATACAAACCAACACCGCCCAAGATGCCGGCCAACTCTTCAGGGCGCATCACAAAGGCGCGGAAGAATAAGAACTCAACACCCCATCAAAAGAATCACCGGTGGGAATCTTTTACTACTAAAATTTCGAAATTTAATTCGCTTCAACCTCTACGAAAAGTTCGCCGTCATGACCTCGATAACGAAGACCTTTCGATCACGACATCCTACTTTCAGACCGGACTGCAAAAATGGGGAGAGCTTAATGTCTCGAAGCCCTTCTCTGCCTTCAAGACAAAGGTCTGGCCTCTTTGTGAGAGCTTGCCACAGCTTCTTTACCACGAGCAACGGATCGCAGACTTTTTGGCCGACTTTATAGCAGGACAGGACAAGGAGGCTCTTGAGCCGCTACTGGACCTTCTTACCGCTTTCTCTCACGACTTGGGAGTTCGATTCGAGAAGCATTATGGTAGAAGTTTGGAATTAATCATGGCTATCGCAGCCAAGCCCCAGGATGCCGACGTTATTGAGTGGACGTTTGGATCCCTCGCCTTTTTGTTCAAGTACCTTTCCAAACTGCTTGTCCCTGACTTGCGACCTACCTTCAAAGTTATGGCACCATTACTCGGAAAGTCACGACATCCTCCTCATATTGCCCGATTTGCAGCCGAAGCACTGAGTTTCTTGGTTAAAAAGGCAGCCGCACCTTCACAACGCGAGACAGCTCTAAAGCGTCTGGTTGAATGCGCTCGGGACGATCTTCTGAGCGTAAAGGGTGATCGTCAGTTCATCTTGTACAAGGATGGTTTGATGAACATGTTTGCCGAGGCTATTAAAGGAACTGATAATATTATCCATTCAACTGCCCCAGCTATCTTCGCGGCACTGGTCGACGCTATTCCGGAAGAGGAACGAACCCTCAGCGAGGATACGACCTGGACAGACGTTGTTTGTGGTGTGTTGACCAGTGTTACACATCATGCGACTGCCGAGACTTTTGGGGACTTCGCAGACGGAGTCCATGAGGCAATCCGAGCCAACATGGAGCGGATACCCCCTGCAGACCGTCAATGGCAAGTTGTACCCCTTATTAGGATATACGGAACCATGGCCGGTGTTCGAAAAGGATACAGAATCCGTGATTGGTCGCCTCTTATCAAGAACTTTGTCGAGTTGCTTTCCAGTGTTACAGAAGCAGCACCACAGGACGCCTCAAGCGCTGTCTGGAAGTTTGTCATGGCCAGCGTTGCGATTGTCTGGCACCACGCACCTATTGATGCTTTGATACCCCATATTAATCCTCTTGTTCAATCTCTGAGCAGGGAGCCATTCATGAAATGGTTCATTCCATTCTGTTCCTATTTCTGCGAGCTCGATGCCCAGCGATTCGGAAGCTTGTTCCGTGCCGATTTCCAAAGGTAAAGTCACCGATAGTCAGTTATTTTGAGGCTGCGACTAACTGTGTTAGATTTATTGCGAACCATTGGTCTGAAGAGTCTAATGAAGATATGCTTTGCGTTCTCTTGCCAAAGATGATCGAGAACGGCGCTTTCCCCCCGGCCGGCGAGAAGGACAGTTGCAGGATGTCACAGGGGTGGCAGGGTCAGATTGTTTCCAAGTTCGAACGCTTAGAGATCTCGCCCTTCCCCGAACGCGGCCCCTATAACAAGGATCCTCAAGTTTGGCGGGATAGATGTCTACCCAAGTACTCGGCACTGCTTCAGATTCTTGAACTCACAACAGTTCACCCGTCGACAAATGCTAAGATCGCCGAACTTCTACTTCGAAAGCTAAAGCTCGCGCTACGGCCCTCTTCTACCCTGGCATCGGATGAGGTTCATTTCATTGTTGGACAGGGATTCCACGCCTACTTGCGTATGAGCAAGGCTGCTGGCTCTGTCGACATCACCTTGAGCCCGCTCCTGCGTGCAGCCGTTCCTCGATTTTCTCGATCTGTCAGCTTCTTGCATGCATATCTCGCCTACGAAGAAATCCTACAGAGCAACGAGTCTGCTCGACGACAAGATAGCACGAGTAGTGACAGTTCATCCACTGAGGA
Organism: Fusarium praegraminearum; assembly: GCA_002093855.1. Taxonomy (NCBI): domain Eukaryota; kingdom Fungi; phylum Ascomycota; class Sordariomycetes; order Hypocreales; family Nectriaceae; genus Fusarium; species Fusarium praegraminearum. The sequence continues at coordinate 61,933 of LXHY01000017.1, read as the reverse complement.
GGACCCAGTTACCAAGTCTTTGATCGAAAACTTGAGCTCCCCATTACACGAACTCCGTTTGGCATCTTTGAATCTACTCAAGGCGCTTAACTTGGCAACGGACAGCTTCAACACCGTCGAGACCATGATCGAGGTCGAAGAGACCCCGTTGGCTCTCTCGCATACAAGAACGATTGCCATGCTCCTTCGCAAGTTGGGCCACAACTACGCTTCATTTGAGGATAACTCTTGGCTGCAGCGAGCTGTGCCTGCTTTCCTATTCGGTATGCTTACGGTGAAGCTGTCTCCTGTATGGGATGATTCGGTTGAGACCATGAAGCAAATCGCAGACACCAAGGCCGGAGAGGAGGCAGTCTGCGAAGTTGCTTTCCGCTGGCTGAAGGTTCCTTCATCTCGATGGGGTGCCTCGCAGCCTGAAACCCACAACACTCGTCGCGCGTTTGTTTCCGATTTTGAATGCACAAACGTAAGCAGACTGGAGGAGGCCGCAGCTGAGGTCGAAGGGTCAATCGACCACCCAGATGAGCTGATGTTGCAGAGCTTTGATGAAAAGCAACGAACTGCTGAGATAACTTCTGGCAACGCTAGATCACGCGCGCTTAAAGTGTTTAACGCCATCCCCTTTATCGCCGAGAGGAGGTCTCGTCAACTTGTTCCACACTTTCTCGACTGGGCAAGTGAAGACCGAACCCCTGAGTCGATCGAAGGCCAAGGTACTTCTGAGGGAGCCACTTGGTCTCTTGCAGACCGCAAAGCCATGCTCGGCGTTTTCTCCCAGTTCATCAACCCGCGTGTGCTTTATGAGCACGAGCAAGTCTACACTGCACTCTTGCAGCTGATGGAGAATGGTGATGCCGAGGTTCAAAAGGTTACCCTCAAGGCAATCCTTGCCTGGAAACAAGAGGCAATCAAGACTTACAAAGAGAACTTGGAGTTCCTCTTGGATGAGGCCCGATTCAAGAACGAGCTTACAGTCTTCCTCCAAGACGACACCGCCATCAAGCCCGAGCATAGAGCTGAGCTGATGCCTGTTCTCCTCCGATTGCTTTATGGTCGCACTATATCCAAGAAGGGTGCAGCAAGCGGCCGACATGGCCTCCAAGCCACCCGACTTGCTGTTTTACGAAACCTCAGTGTCGAAGACATGGGTAGCTTTTTGGACATTGCCACTGGCAAGCTGAAGGATGTCAAGGTCGTTGGTGCCTCGAAGAAGATCTTCGAGGAGCCCCTTCTCCCCGTCCGAAAGCAACTTGGTTTCCTCAACATGATTTCTTCCGTTATTTCGGAGCTCGGTACCAACGCTACACCTTATCTGGAGACACTCCTCAATGCTGTTTTGTACTGTCTTGTTTTTGCCTGCCGACAACTCAGCGGTCAGGGCGCAGACCCAGAGAACGCCCCTGAAGAAGAGGAAGAAAAGGCCAGCACACAGTCTCTATTGAGGATCATCCGGTCCACCGGTCTGAAGTGTCTGATTGCGCTTTTCCAAAACGCCCAGTCTTTCCAATGGGCCCCCTATCAAGATGTGATTCTCCAAGATGTTGTGGCACCAAGACTGGAAAACTTGCCTAGCGAGACAACACAGGGAATTTCTGGTATGCTTCAGCTCTTTGCTACTTGGTCTGTCCTTCCCAGAATTGCCCTTTTCTTTGCACCACATGATAAGATTCCCGAGGGTATTCTTCCCAAAGTCATCGAATGTTTGTCAATCGAGAAGGGTAAGGATGTAGTCAAGATTCATGTCCTGGGAATCGTTCGCAACTTGGTTAAGCTTGCAACTGCGCCTGCGCAGGAGTGCGAGTTCAACGAAGTTATCAAGGCAGAGCTTCTCGAACCCAACTCTAAAGCAATCCTGGGACAGATATCCAATGTTCTGGACATGTCTGGCATCAGCAACGATCTTATGGAAGCTTGTGTAGAGACAATCCTGGTAATGTCTCCCATTATTCAGGATGCCGAAGATGTCCAGGCCGTCATCAAAATCGCCATCTTCCTCCTCAACCAGCCACCTCGAAGAGTTAGTCCCAAGCTCAAGGGCAGAATCTTGCTCATTGTCGAGCAGTATGTCGCAGGTTCTAGCGCCTTTGACAACCAGTCACTGCTCGATGATGTATATGACACAATTTCGTCTCTGTTCAGCTACTTCAAAGATCGTGAGAACCGTCAGTCTCTGTCAAGAGCGCTGCTGGCTATCGCTGGAAAAGACAACAGCCTTCGGGAGGTTGCAGAATTGTGCGCCGCCCTTAACTCCTTCAAGGAAGGGCGTATTGATGAGCTCGATTACGATGCACGCCTGGCTGCCTACAGTTCAATCTCTGGTGATCGAGAGGTCCCGTTGGCTCCTAAGCAGTGGTTGCCCTTGCTTCACAACCTTATCTTCCATATTCGAGATGATGCTGAGTTTGGTATTCTGTCTTCTAACTCCGCTGATGGACTGCGCCGATTTATTGGAGATGCGGCAGCTTGCACATCCGAAGAATCCAAGGAGAAGTTTGACGTCCAGCTCCGGGGCGTTATTATGCCTGCGCTCTACGCAGGTGCTCGTGAGCCATCTGACACTTCTCGACGAGAGTACCTCCGAGTAATGGGTCATCTTTTGTCAACTATGCCCGAATGGGAGCCCATTGCTGATCTCAGTGCATTGTTGAACGACCGAAACGAAGAGAGTTCTGAGCTAACATTCTTCTTCAACATTCTGAGCCCTGCGACAGCACGACAGCAGGAGGCTCTGCATATTCTTGAGGCCGCCAACAAGCAGAAGGAATTTGGAAGCCAAAACTTGGCCCAGTTCTTCATCCCGCTTCTTGAACACTTTATCTTTGGTCGTGCTGATGGAGTCGATGATCACGGTCTTGGTGCCCAGGCGATCATTGCCATCGGCAACCTCACAAGTTCTTTGCACTGGAAGCATTACCGCACTACCCTTCAACGATACATTGGTTATGTTGAGGCCAAGCCTGAACAGCAAAAGCTGACGATCCGACTCTTGAGCAAGGTTGCCGACGCACTTGTCGATGCAGCCGAAGCCGATTCCGAAGAGCGTATGGATGTGGACCAGATCGATGTGTCTTCGTCAAGTACCACCAGACTCCCTCTCACAATTCCAAAGGCAGAAAAGCTAAGCGTTGATGTTACCAATTTCTTCTTGCCTACACTGGTCAAGCACCTTCATGAGAAGGACGAGTCAGAAGTTAGTTATCGTGTACCGGTTGGTGTCATCATCGTCAGACTCTTGAAGTTGTTACCTCAGGATCAGATGGATCAGAAACTTGCTGGTGTTTTGACCGATATCAGTCACATCCTTCGCAGCAAGTCTATAGAGGCCCGAGACATGGCCCGAGACACGCTGGTAAAGATAGCGGTCAATCTGGGTTCGTCTTATTTTGGGTTCCTTCTCAAGGAGCTGCGAGGTGCTTTGACCCGAGGATACCAGCTTCACGTGCTTTCATACACCATGCACTCTATTCTGGTCGCTATTGTTCCCAGCTGCGCCCCTGGTGACTTAGATTACTGTCTCAACTTCGTCGTGGCAGTTGTCATGGACGATATATTCGGTGTCATTGGTCAAGAAAAGGATGCCGAAGGGTACACGACCCAGACCAAGGAGATTAAGAGCAGTAAGAGTCAGGACTCAATGGAGCTGATCGCCAAGAATGCCACGGTTGGTCGTCTTATTGATCTGGTGAAGCCGTTGCGAGCACTCCTGATGCAGAAGGTGGATCTCAAAATGGTTCGCAAACTCGATACTTTGATGTCGCGCATCACATCTGGCCTTCTGCAAAACCCTGCCGCCGAAAGCCGTGACACACTGGTTTTCTGTTACGAAGTCATTCAAGATGTCTACAACTCGCAAAAGCCCGAAGTTGAAGAGAAGCTCGACCCTCGAGTCAAGAAGTACCTAGTCCAGAAGGGTGCCAAGAAGAGCGGCGACCGAGGCAAAACGACCAAGCACACATACAAGCTGATTCGCTTCGCAGTCGATATTCTGAGGGCTATCCTGAAGAAGCATGACAGCTTGCGCACTCCTGGCAATATCTCTGGATTTATTCCCATCCTTGGTGATGCCATGGTTGGTGGAGAGGACGAGGTCAAGATTTCTACATTCCGATTGCTGGCTGTCATTGTCAAGGTGCCATTCGTTGACGATGAGGGATCAAGGCTGTACAAGGTCGCAGTCAAGGAGGCAACCAAGAGTATTTCCATGTCAGTCTCTACTACTACTGAGGTGGCTCAAGCAGCACTCAAGATGCTGGCTGTTGTTCTTCGGGATCGTCGTGACATTCCTGTCAAGGACGCCGCGATCGATATGCTTCTCACCAAATTGAAGGATGATCTCACTGAGCCTCTTTACCGCCACGTCACATTCAATTTCCTGCGATCGGTGCTGGACCGACGCATCGAAACTGCTGCCGTCTACGACATTATGGATTACGTTGGCTCTGTCATGATCACCAACGATGACAAGGATACTCGTGATCTTGCTCGAGGCGCATTCTTCCAGTTCGTTCGCGAATATCCTCAAAAGAAGGCCAGGTGGGCTAAGCAGCTCAACTTCATTGTTGCCAACCTCAAGTACGAGCGAGAGGGCGGTCGTCTATCCGTTATGGAAATCGTTCACTTGCTCCTCATGAAGTCGTCTGAAGACTTTGTTCAAGAGATTTCCTCTACCTGTTTCCTCCCACTCTTCTTTGTCCTTGCCAACGACGACAGTGAGAAGTGCCGCCTTTCAGCCACAGGCCTTCTCAGGGAGATCTTCCGCAAGGCCGACAAGGAGCGAACTCAAACCTTCCTTGGACTTGTACGAACATGGTTGGATCAGGACGGAAACGAAGCAGTGCTTAAACTCGCTTTCCAGGTCTTTGGTTTCTACCTCGAATCGAGTGAAACCGCATCGAAGAATAAGAAGGATTTCAAACTTGTTCTTGAGAAGATCAACAACGTTATCGAGAATGAGGACATTCGAGAAGTCGATGGAGAGCTCGTGGATGCTGCTCTTGGCGTTATTCGTGCTGCTCTGGCTGTATTCCCCGAAAAGATCCTGGCAAGCGACAGCGAGGAGATGTGGTCCAACATCGTCAGATGTCTCTCGCACCAAGAACCTTCTGTCAAGATATCTTCTGTCGGTTTGACAAGCTCTTACTTGGCAGACTTTGCCCAGCAAGCTGGTGATGTAACCGTTGGCGAGCCAGTAGAGGGTAGCCATGGTCTGACGCTCGATTTGCCAAAGGTACAGAACCTGGTCAGACTTGGGCTGGGTGTCCTGGCAACCCGAGACATTGATGAGAAGCTAGGAGTGGAAGCTGTCCAGGTCCTTGCTTTCTTAGCTCCTCGTCTCCCCGAGGGTGACGGAGAAGAGGAGGACGAAGAGGAGGACGACCAGGGCGAGGAGGATAAGGAGAAGAATGAGCGAAAGACGGACCTCGATCATATGTTCAGACAAATATCTCGCGTCCTTCGAAGGGAGATTCCTCCCAGAGCTGTTGCCATTACACCAAAGGTGGCTGCCATGGAGCTTCTGGAGACTGTTTGCCGCAGATCTTCATTGGAACGTCTTCGGCCATCATTCAAGACCATCCTTGTGCCACTCCACAACCTCACTGACCCCTCCATTGCCCCTCCTTTCTCGAACGATGAGCTCTTCAAGACAAAGCACGAGGCTCTCAAGACACGTGCACAGATTCTTATGGAATCTCTGCAGAAGAAGTTCGGCACTTCTGAATACTCTAAACAGTTGCTCGCCATTAGAGAAGAAGTGAGGAAGAAGCGAGAGGAACGATCGAGCAAGAGGAAGATCGATGCGATTATAAAGCCAGAGAAGTATGGACGAGACAAGAGGAAGAAGTTTGAAAAGAACAAGTCTCGCATCAAGACACGGTCGAAGGAGCAGAAGGATATGAGGCAGTCGTTCAAGCGATGGTAAAACATTGATGGTGTTGCATCAACGGGCGTTACGGAATTGTAAAATTGGACAAGATGTGTGTTTCCTGGCGTTGTTATATGGATCCATAGTAAAAGTTATTTGTATGTCAAATATCAAAAGAAAACACGGCCATCTATTAGGCTCGTGACTATAATAATGATCATTCCTGTCTGATGAGAAGGGTATCTCGACACCACCCAATGCTCCTATTATATCGTACAACACTGTCTTGTTTTTAACTCTATCCTGTACCCACCAATACTTCCGGTCATTTTGAGCTCTTGTTCTTGTTGGATTCCTTACTTTCTGGGGGAGAGTCCTCTGGCCAGAATTCAATATCGCCATCTTCGCCTAGGGTGCCCCGCTTAACAAGCTGGCCCTTTTTCTTCATAAGTTCCTCAATGGTACATGGTTTATCGCCAAAGATTTTCAGGTGATCACTGATAACATGTCTGTTGCGACAACTAGGACATGTGATAAGCGTAGATCCGTAGTGGTAGCCTTGCTTAGAAACGTTGTGGTGGGAGCGATGGCCGCAGGGAACGCAGGTAAAGGATAGTTGGTAATACATGGGTTTGATCTCTGGCCTTTCGCCTTCGCTCTTGGGCGACTCGCCCACGTTCGCCTGCTCTGTTGTCGGCTTGGCGTATGTTCGGGGAGATGGCCTCGGGATATTGTGCGCTGCGCGGAAGGACTGTTGGTTCAGATTTAGGTTTGCGACTGGGCGGGCAAGAGGGGTCTGCAGGAAGGAAGAGAGGCGCTGTGGTTGAGAACGCAGTTGTCGCAGAACTGCAGGGGCGAGAGAAGGTGTTCTTGAGGCCATCTTGTAAAGTTTTAACGGAGTTGGAAGGTAACGACGATGTCGGAGTCGACTTGGAGGAAATGTTTTTAATTGAAGAAAGAAGGGTCTTGGTTGTGAGACGTCATTTGTGGGCCCGACAGCTTAAAAGAGAAGCTGTGGAAGGTTGACGAATCACATCGACCCTGTCACTTACACGGATGGACTTGCCAACATTTTGAGGCATTGCACGAGGATGGATGATTCTTGAATAGAACGGATGCCGGGGAAGTCGCGATATCCCAAATAACGGGGGAGTTCTTGAGGCTTTGGTTTCTTATGCCAAACTCCGATGGCATCGCTCCTTCCTCGTCAATTCACCAGTGAATCGTAGTTACTTCCATACCTAGGTACAATGAACGTCAAGATATTTTCGTGGATGGGCTAGTCTCTCTATAATCTCTCTTCTTCATCAGTCTCTCTATTCTATTCTATTCTCTCAGCTGCTTCAACCATATTCATCTTGGCTACATTTCTCGCATTCATTAATCCCCGCTATTCACCAGTCATTACACGATCATCGTCACTATCAAATCACCCCCAACACGTCTTCGTGCTCAAGCATTACCATCTCTCTCCGACAGGTTTCTTTGTTACAAGCAGCATGCTCCGCGCCATTTTCTTGGCCTCTTTGGCCATGGTCTCCTCTGGTTACCCCTGGGCTATTTCACCCCAGAATGATATCAAGATTGGCGTCGACCATATCAATGAGGCACGCCGGGCAGCGGGACTCAATGATCTCGTCTGGGATGAATCTCTTGCAGCATCTGCTCAATCTTGGGCCGAAAAAATTGCTGAAGGAAAAGTCCCACACGGTTATTCGTCAGCTCAGTATCCAGTATCAGGAGAAGCTATATACGAGGAAGAAACAGCAACCGATTGCGTGGGGCAATCGTTCGAAGCTACTCTACAAAGCGCGGTGGGTAATTGGCTTCATGAATGGAAAGCAGAGCCCGGTGAAGAAACCAGCGCCAATCACGGTAAGTCTTCCTGGAGCTCTCGGACTTGCTGGATCTGACAGGTAGGTAGATGCGTGCATGGCGCCCATCGCAAAATACGTGGGGTGCGGCAAAGCGTATAATACTCACAGCGATGATGGAGAAAAGAAGTGCAAATTTTATGACGTATGCTTCTTTGGGCACGGCGGGTAAGTGAATCCTAGTCGATTGCACCCAGTCAATACAAGTATTACCGCTGACAATGCAGTCTTCGAACACCACCAAAGCCGAAAACATCTTGGGCTCATCACTGGGGTCACCCTATTTATGTCCCAACACCTTTCAAATTCACCCCTATTGAGGGCTCAGAGGACTCAGAGGAAGAGGCCAAGCTTGAATTCTCTGGTTCAGAAGACTGAGCTGATCATTTATGCGTCGAAACTCGGGCGACTATTACTCGAGTAGAACCGGCAGCTGTGGAAGGGGACTTAGGCGAGGAAAGGAAATCACGATCAGTGGCAGAACATAATTAATGCTTATCGAATTACAAACAGTCTACTATCAATATGAGTTTTTATGGGGCTAATGAAATGAAATGACTTTTGTTTACACGCCCACTGCTTCTTTTTATTCACATGCATTCTTGCCAACTGGAAGTGAGGATGTTGGATACAGGGTAAGCTGCGGCAGGGTTACATAATCATCACGGGTCCAAAGTGGTCTGTGCACTCTACAGCAAACTTGTGGAACAGCGAGCGACGCGATTAAGAAAAAGGTCCCTAGTTCGCGACTCCATCAAGCACCGAGCCTTGAAGCCATCACGACAGGCACGAACCATCCACATCTCACACACCTCTTAGCTGTAGCACAATTATCGCTATTGTCGTGTGAATATTGTCATTTGTACCAGGGTCTCAGCTCCAAAGCGTACGGGGGCAATAGCCATAGAAGGCTCTTCACGTGTTGGTCTAGCTCCCTTTTCCGCGGCATGAGATGACCATCGAGGTCCTGTAACACACACACAATGGAACGATCAAAGCCTCAAGCGTTCTTATCGAGCTATGCGCCGCGACTCCGCGCTTACAATAACTCCCTTCTCACGCCTGTTCTGCCGAGCAGCGCGCCCGCCGGCCCGGTTTCGAGGACTACTAAACGAGGAACGACCATCATCAATTATGCCGAAGATGGTTATGACGACTTGGAAGACGACAGCGACGACCCGCGTCGACGGCCAACAGGACTGCGAAGCTTGCGCAAGGAGGACTCAGCCAGTAGACAAGACCTTGCCGACAAGGTTGGCAAAGATACTAAGGAGCCAGTCGAGGTGCAGGGCATTTGGCGTGATTGGATCGCAAAGCATAGGTTGCTGAGGAGCGATCAGCAGAACGCCATTCAAGCAACACTCCCTCTTACTCTGATTCCGATTCGAATCGATCTGGACGTTCCTGCGTTCATCCCCCCAGCTCCATATCCAACGCCAAACCCCAACACGGTGGACACCTCGCTCCCTCAGTACCGTCAACAGGAGGCGACGGTGCCTTACAAGCTACGAGACATCTTTTGCTGGAATCTTCACGAAATGCTCATCTCGACCGACCAATTCGCCCAGACACTGGTGCAGGATCTGGATCTGCCAAATCGACAAGCCGCCATCGCTGAGATCAGCAAGCAAATCCGTACACAGCTCGAAGAATACTCGGGTGTCGCTCTGCACCCTCTGTTCCATAGCGATCAGCAAGCCTCCTCTGCCCCGCAACCTACGACGACCGCGTTGACGCCACGACCAAGCTTTGCGCTCAAGTCTCGGGATGATTCTCCAGCGTCCGCCATCCGTGGCCCTTCTCGGCCTGACACACCAGCGCAGACAGGAGGTGCGGCAACTCCTTCACAAACGCAAGCTCCTGATGTCACCGCAGAGGCGACACCAATACTTCCAGACTCGGACGACTACAACCCCGACGATACCTACCGATGCATCATCAACCTGAGTCTTAATCTAGCGTCCATGCTCTACACCGACAAGTTCGAGTGGTCTCTTTTACACCCCCCTGGCACTGCTGAGGCATTTGCCAAGGTTACTTGTACGGATCTTGGATTGACAGGAGAGTGGATCCCGGCCATGACTCATGCCATATATGAGGCTGTACTGCGGCTGAAGAAGGAAGCATGTGAGGCAGGAGGTCTAGTTGCCGGATGGGGTGGTCTACAGCAAGAATTGCCAAATGATGCCGCTCACGGTTCAGAGGCTGGCTGGAGATACGAACCGGAACATCTCGGCGATGACTGGGAGCCCAAGGTGGAATTCCTCAGTAAAGAAGAGATTGAGAAGAGAGAAGGTGACCGCGAACGTGAGGTTCGTCGGTTACGCCGTGAGACGGCACGGTTCAGCTCTACAACAGGTATGCTTGGAGGCACACCTTTTGGGGCACCGATGGAGGTTGAGGAAGAGAGAATGGGTCGGGGCGAACGATCCAAGAAGAAGCGTCGTTTCCGAAGCTTGAGCCCGCTTGGACGGGGCGGCACACCTGGAGGGCGAGGCACGCCTGACGTTGGTGGCTACGGGGGAGGTGGTGGTGCTCTGACAGACCAAGAGAGATTCCAGTGGAGGTGTATGCACTGCAGGATATGGGGCACAAGTGTTTGGGCTGTCAGGGACGGCCCAGCAGGTCCAAGGGTAAGTTTGACATATCAAGATGGGTTGACCAGTTCGTCGCTAACTTTACTCAGACTCTGTGTGCCAACTGTGGCTACCTTTACGAGCGTGATCAGAGACTACCTCGCCAGAACAAAAACCTCCATCTTCCAGACGTCCGCGTGGTTTAGGAAAACTCAAGAGAGAAAAACCAACGGTAAAAACCTCAGACTCTCACATGAAGAAACCTGCAAATATGCCGTGTAAGAGCAATGGACGGGCGAGCCGAAAGCAGTCCCTGGCCCCTCACATAACGACCTAATGGAATGGGATATGCCCTGTTATCGGAGTGTTAGGAGCGAGATAGTGGCGAAGCATGATGCTGATAGCCAGTAACATTTGGGAGTCTTCGTTTTCGCGAGCAAAAGCTTTTCGGGGGCGGTAGAATTGGAAGGGATGATGATTATACGGCGTCTAGGGAGGATTGGGATTCCTCAAGCGAACGATACTTTTTGTCGTTGATAATTGCTGGACGGATGGAGGAGATAGGGAGAGACCATCGAATTATGCCATGCATCCTTGTAGTATTCACGAATATAGGGTGGTGTTTCAAGGGGTGTTAGTGATACCTCTCTGGATACTATTGCATGCTGAAATATATTCGGTTACTCTGGAACTGAAGCGATGCTTCAATGAGCAATAAGTCAGCATAATATGATTAAGTGGTCTGTCAGACTCCAGGAGTCGTATTGATGTTGAGGCAAAGGTCACGTGTGGCGACTTCCTGACTTACTATGCCTGCTTCCCTACCATCCCAAGCTATGACAACCTCATTCTACCCCTAACAAGAACGGATTTCGGAAATGAACTACGCTTCACCAGCACCACATGATGCTGCTAACTCGAATATGCCAATCAGCCACAAGCCCTTGCAACTGTATTGCATCGCGTTGACTATCGAGCCACCAAAGGCAAAGTCGCATTACGCTTTGGGACAGTACGGAAGAAGGTCCTCCACGATCTAATCCGTCGGCCAGCTCGTTGCACTTTCACCCCGCACTTCTGAAATGGGCTATCCCAATATCCCCGGAACACATCCACGTGTGGGGATGACCTCTTGCTTGCCTTGAGTGTGGAGTATCGAGTTCAGGCTGACATGGTAATACCACCAAGGCGGTTCGACCCGAAGAGTGCAAACCCATTTTATGCAGGGTTTCTTCTGGCTTCGGACCACTTCGTTGGCGATGCTCCGTGGCTCGAAATGGCATTGTTCACGAGCGACGGAATTTTATCATCATGTCAAGCGGTTGTTCAGATCGAAGTCGCACTGCTGCTCGACTATAGCTACCAAACGAGACGGATTGCACGACCTTTAATTGACCACAACACACATTCCATGTTATCAGGAACACGACTACAAAGACAATGTCGCATTTGTATCGGATTGTGGCATGCACCTTTGCCATCCATCACACGAGACTACCAGTCACATAAGCGGCTTGACTGGTTGCCTGGCGAGGCTTCACATACAATCGGCAGCAGGATCCTGGCCTATAATCGGCATATGACAGGGACCGGACCACTATCTCGGTCATGATGTATCCGAAACTGCTGAATCTGGACGACGGGTCTTTTCATTGCCTGACTTGGCCATACTGTGCCAGGGGTTTGGCTTCTACAGCCTCCACAACACCCAGCAGCTGACCAAAACCCTCTGCTATTCGACATGAACATGGGCGTGAAATGAACGCATGAGCAAGTTCAAAATTACAGAAGCTTGACAACGATACTTCTTTTAAGCGGACGGACTGAATCCCGAAGTACCGTGGGGTCTTTCACTGACGCAAGCCGCAATGCACAGGACAGAAACATAATGCTTCACGCGCGGAACTGGGCGCTGCGAATTACACTCTCAGGTATCAACACAAGTGATATATCAAGTAACCCATTGCCTAATAGGAACAGCTGACGGGACCTGTAATAGCAGTGTTTACTTCGCCATAGGAGGAACGATATGCATGAAGCATGTGCTTAGTTAGGTGTTGGGCTCTATCCAAAACCGCGGGCTTCAGCAAGCATAGCCATGCAGGCCATGTTTGTTTGATGCATCATACCCGTGGCAAAAGACCCTTGTGGGGTTTGGCAAAATATTTCTCCATATTGCTTTCGTATGAAAGTTGCAACAGTATTGCATACATGCCCAAGCAGTGGCAAACAGGAAACCGTCTTGGCTTACCGTTGAAGTCAACATACTGTGGGGTTAACCGCTAGGCCAAATGGTACGGCTAATCTGATCCCAGACGAAGATCCGCCTTAACAAGACGGCAGGGTGACTGTTTCCTCTTACTTACCTCACCAGGGGTACTACCTGATGAACCACCTCACGATCTCTTTGTAATTTTAGTCTATGCTCCATTACTATCAAGTCGATAGGCGATGGAAGCGACGGCCCGGCAACGGACAGTATCCTATTCTGTCGTAGTCTTCTCGAGAGAGAAGGTCTCCGCAGCAGGACAAATCTGGACTCCTCATATATGCCCTCGTCAGTCCGAGGCTTGACGATTGTCCAATGGGGGATCTTCGCGAGTACAGCCTTTTCGGAGGTCAACGTCTCTCTCCTTCGGGAACGACGGACCGGTCTCATTATGTCTTTTCACTTTGTAGAAACGCATCTGCCATCTCACTATACGCAATTGAGTCTACTGCGGAGATCGACTTAGGAACTTGCTCACCCATGCGCCCGCCTCTTCGACATGTGGCCACCGTGGAGCTACACTCTGCCTGACCTCGACAAGCCAGGCTTTGCAAGGCAAAGTGTGATCCATCATACCTTCTCCTGTCAAAGGGGCTGCGGCCCGGAACCCGATCTCGGCCTGGAGATGCGAGAATGGAGCCTCATCGGTACCACGGCTTCTCTTCTTGATCACACTATCTTGGTGTTAGTCAAGGGTGAAACGAAGATCTTGGTAGTCCTGGGTCGTTTTGTCTATGCCCACAGTCCAAGTATATAACGAGCTTCAATCCCCAGACTGGATCAACTTCACCTCACTCCTCATCACAACTTCTTCAGTACACTCATCCATCTACCGGTTCAGCTTTTTGTTCACAATGTATCGCGCCATCGCCACCGCCTCGGCGCTCATTGCCGCCGTTCGGGCTCAGCAAGTTTGCTCTCTCACTCAGGAGAGCAAGCCCGCCCTGAACTGGTCCAAGTGTACATCCAGCGGATGCAGCAACGTCAAGGGATCTGTCACCATCGATGCCAACTGGCGATGGACTCACCAACTGACCGGATCTACCAACTGCTACACCGGCAACAAGTGGGACACTTCCGTCTGCACCAGCGGAAAGGTCTGTGCTGAGAAGTGCTGTCTCGACGGCGCCGACTACGCTAGCACCTATGGTATCACCTCCAGCGGCGACCAGCTCAGCCTCTCGTTCGTCACCAAGGGGCCCTACAGCACCAACATCGGTAGCCGTACTTACCTCATGGAGGACGAGAACACCTACCAGATGTTCCAGCTCCTCGGTAACGAGTTCACCTTTGATGTCGATGTTTCCAACATTGGCTGTGGTCTGAACGGTGCTCTGTACTTCGTCAGCATGGACGCCGATGGTGGCAAGGCCAAGTACCCCGGTAACAAGGCTGGTGCCAAGTACGGTACTGGTTACTGTGATGCCCAATGCCCTCGCGACGTTAAGTTCATTAACGGCCAGGTAAGCTTCAAACCCATTATTAACTCAGGATGAAAGCTAACATACAGTGAAGGCCAACTCTGATGGCTGGCAGCCATCTGACAGCGATGTCAACGGTGGTATTGGTAACTTGGGCACATGCTGCCCTGAGATGGATATCTGGGAGGCCAACTCCATCTCCACTGCCTACACTCCTCACCCTTGCACCAAGCTCACTCAGCACTCTTGCACTGGTGACTCGTGCGGTGGAACTTACTCCAACGACCGTTATGGCGGAACTTGCGATGCTGACGGTTGCGATTTCAACTCCTACCGCCAGGGCAACAAGACCTTCTACGGTCCTGGATCCGGCTTCAACGTTGACACCACCAAGAAGGTCACCGTCGTCACTCAGTTCCACAAGGGCAGCAACGGCCGTCTCTCTGAGATCACCCGTCTCTACGTCCAGAACGGCAAGGTCATTGCCAACTCTGAGTCCAAGATCGCTGGAGTTCCCGGAAGCTCTGTTACCGCCGACTTCTGCACCAAGCAGAAGAAGGTTTTCAACGACCCCGATGACTTCGCCAAGAAGGGTGCTTGGAGCGGTATGAGCGATGCTCTTGAGGCTCCCATGGTTCTTGTTATGTCTCTCTGGCACGACGTGAGTACTACCGAATTCCAAATTCATTGCATAGCATGACATACTGACTTATACACAGCACCACTCCAACATGCTCTGGCTCGACTCTACCTACCCCACTGACTCTACCAAGCTCGGCTCTCAGCGAGGATCTTGCTCTACATCCTCTGGCGTGCCTTCCGACCTTGAGAAGAACGTCCCCAACTCCAAGGTTGCCTTCTCCAACATCAAGTTCGGTCCCATCGGCAGCACCTACAAGAGCGACGGCACCACCCCCACTAACCCTACCAACACTGCCAACCCTCAGCCCAGCAACACTGCCAACCCCAACCCCGGCAGCGTTGACCAGTGGGGCCAGTGTGGTGGTGCCAACTACAGCGGTCCTACCGCCTGCAAGTCTGGCTTCACCTGCAAGAAGATTAACGACTTCTACTCCCAGTGCCAGTAAATTCGCGGCTAGCCTACGCTATCTGTGGACTCTGAAGAAAAGATTTGACGAGGAGATGATTGTGATGAAGTTGTCTTGGGGAGGGATGAAGTTGGTCGGTCGATGTGGAAAGGGGTTGGTTTTCCAGTTTGTGAATTGTTTTATGCTCTTTCTTGCCCTTCTTTTGTATCGCGCAGTAAAAAGCGACTTTTGCCTCTATTGTATATACTTTGGTAGAAGAATAGCAATGACTGTCGTTACCAACTACATCTGAGTTTTGTTTGCTCTGTGAGATCCCCATGTTCGAGTGATTACAACAACCGCGAACGGGATTCTGACATTGTGATATTTGTGAGCTCTTTTGTTACAACTTGACAAGTTAACATCGGCCAATTGGAGTATTATGGTCGATGTTTTACTCTCAAACGACGCCGCTATCAGGGTATTCACTTATACTACCTATCTATTCATCTCCAAAACCACTCATGGTGAGTATAATGGTACATAATTTCTTGACAAGTCATTTCTTCTTCTAAAAGAAAGAGAGATGCTTATATCAGTATTACCACAGAAGCTTATTATTAATGGTACATACCTAACAATGGATATGTGAAATAATGTCAATTCAGGCTAAAAGCAGGACTTGGATTAAACAGATTATTACCCCTTTACTGAGTGAGCACAGGAATGTTGAAGTCGACAATATCTTATTATCTAGCTAAGACTCGGCTACATGTCAAAAATATCCAACTTCAATATTGTCATTGAAGATCCTGCTACTATATTATAAAAGATCTTTCATAACTGAATTATCCAATCGCTGTAATCAACCCTTTAAACAGACTCGCGCTTCTTCTCGCTCTGCTGGATCTCCGCGCCGTCCTTGAACTGCTGAGTATCGTTGTGGGGAACATCAGTACCGAGCATCTGGGCTCCCTTCTCGGAGTGGTCGACACCACCGAAAACAGTGTCCATGTGCTCAAGGGCGATACCCTTGGTCTCAGGGACACAGAAGAAGACAAAGATGGCGAGCAGGATGTTAACGCCGAAGAAGAAGAAAAGACACTTGAGGCCAGTCTTGGCAAGGAAGGTGGGGAAGAACTGCTGGAAGATGGTGTTGGCCACGTTCTGGCACTGGGAAGCCATACCGACGGCCTGGGTTCGGACGTTGGCTGAGAAGACTTCACTGGTCCACATCCAGACACCAGCACCCCATGAAGGCTTGTAGAAGAAGCTATAGATGATATGTTAGTATTGATTCACAGAATCTGAGCTAGCAATGCAACTTACATGAACAGGTAGAGCATAACGACAATACCAATAGCAGATGGCTCGGATTTGGGAGTAGGGGTGGCGAGACCAATGATAGGCACGATCAGCATGCAAACAGCCATACCGACGGCACCAACCATGAAGATCCAGCGACGACCGAAGCGGTCAGCAGTCCACACAGCGTTGAGGGTGAACAAGATACCCATAGTGGCCCACAGTGCGTTGATGAGGTTGATCTTTTCGGTCGAGGTCCAGACTTGCTTGTAGATGGAAGTAGAGTATGTGTTGAGGGTGCCTTGGCCGGTGAGCTGCTGACCGACGTTGAGAACAACAGCGATACCGAAACGCTTTCGGAGAGAGGGGTCCTTGAAGAGTGCGCGGTATCCGGGGCTGATGGCCTCCTTTTCGTACTCGATAGCGGCTAGGATACCCATGACTTCTTCCTCAACCTCTTCTTCGGTATCTCGGATGCGGCGAAGGGCGGCTCGGGCTTCGTCGACTCTGCCCTTCTTGATGAGGAAACGGGGAGACTCGGGCTGGAATGGGAGCAAAATGATGACGAAGATGGGGACAAGGACCTGGAATATAACAACCATGCGCCAGTCCCATTCTCCGAGCTTCTCACGGTTCTTTCCGCAAGCGTAGTTGATCCAGTAGGCGATGAAGGCACCGACTGAGTAGAAGAGTTGCCAGAAGGTCATGACCTGACCTCGAATCTCAGCGGGCGCGACTTCACCGATGTAGACAGGCCCGGCAGCTGAGGAGAGTCAGTATGTATACACAAAATTCAATATTAGTAGATGACTTACTAAGAGCAGTACCCTGGCCAATACCAATGAGGACACGGCCGAGGATGAAGACTCCGAGCTTACCCTTAGGGGCAAAGGCCTGGATGATAGCTGCGACAATGGTGATGATGCATCCAATTCCCATACCAGCACGTCGACCGAGCCAATCAGCCTATAATATAATAGTGAGTATACCGTTCGCGTCGTTCTTGTGTTTGTTTTGGACGTACCAGAGGACCACCGATGAAGAAACCACTGACGATGGCACCGATTGTGTAGCATGTGTTGATCAGACCGACAGTGTAACTATCCTCCTTGAGATCGAGGTTGAACCAGTTGAGCCAGTTTTCGGAAGCTTGAAGGGCCTAATGAGTTCAAGTTAGTCGATGTATTCTGAGTGACAGACTGGATAGGTACTCATGGACATACGTTGAAAACACTGGAGTCAAAGCCGTAGAGCGTCATACAAGACGCTGCTACCATGGCAATGAACCAGTTGTAAGTTCTGGTTTTGCTAGGCATGTTGGCGGTGTTTGGCCTTGCTCCTTTTTTGCCTGTATGTGGTTGTCCCTAGGGAAGTCTCGACTATCTGCTCTTGGATAAGGAGACCAAAAGAGTGAGAAGAGAATGAAAGGTGAAGGAGACAAGGAGCAGAGTAGAAAAGGGACCAAGATTGAAGCTTCCCCGGTGTTTCTTTTATCTCTGTCTGAGTCGAGGAAGGAACCCCCAGACCTGGGTCTAGAGTCATCTCTTGCCCCCCAGACCCCAGACTACTTGCCTGGCTACCAGGAAACCCCAGATGGCAGCTACGATTGCCATTGCGGATGCGAGCGGTTTCCCCACCACCAGTGTTCCTCTAAGTGATCAATAAAGGCTTAGCTTGACCGACTAAATAATAGACTGATTCCTTATTTCCCTCCTAGCTTTCTAAAAGTTCCTGCGAGTTTACGAACAGAGCAAGGACCAAACCATTTGTTTCTGCAGTTTCCATGCACCCTTATCTTGGCCCTTGATAGGTAGGTACTATGCACTGACTTATCTAATAGGTAGACAAGACGTTTCACATGCATATCAATAGGTGCTTATCGTAACATTGATATTACTCGCTTAACTGTCGAAACTCAATGGAGGTACGTAGTAACTATCCGTTCACTGTCAATCCACAGCAGACCGCCAGCCATTGTTGGAAACCCCCGCAACGAACTTAGACTTAAACTATTGCCCCTAAATCGAAACCCCCAAAGATACCTCCCAATTCCCCCACGATTCATTACGATCCAAAGATCAGACCCAGGAATTCCATCTATAATATCAAAGAATAGACCAAAGACGCTCCCACGCGGTGCCGAGTTCCGTGTGCCCTTGGCGTCAACCCATGCCAACTCCTCCACCAGCTCGGCGCCTGCTGCCAGTTTTGGAGTGGAGAATGGGGGGAAGGTGCATCCTGCGGCTGATGGTAACCGTATCGCACGAGATGGCAGGGACGGTAAAAGTCACGATTGGTGGGATATCTACACAGCTCAATTTATCCGTCCAGCTAGATTGTGCTGTAATTGCACCTAGTCAGAACTTAACTCTATCCGTGCTAGGCACGCTCAGTCCTAGCCAAGCCGTGAATGCTTCTCCACCTCCACGATTTTCCCATTCACCCCGTGCGGAGTAGACCGTCCTCAATCTCGGTTCCCCGCATTGTCATTTTACCTTGGCTACCTGCCTAGTCAATCAAGGCTGTATACTGTATCTTGTTAGTTGGGACGGGTTATGGAGAGTGGATGAGTCTGGGAAGAGGAAAAGAATCAAAGACTGGACTATAGACTAGACGTTTTATCGTTGCCCCGTTCTAACAAATGCCGACTTACGGGTATATCTGTAGCACAACGCTTCTTCATTAGCATCAAACACTAACTAAATTACCGACCGTGTGGACTACAACCCCCAAAACGCCAGAGTCAACAGCCGCTGCTTGATCAAGGCTGAAATCATTCGATGAATGACTTGCTTGATTCACAACAGCACCTCGTACCCCAAAACTTGGATAGCCAAGCTCCAGCTCTGCCCTCAGCCAAGACTTAGGTTTCCCTTCTCCGGCCCGACCTTGCACTCTCTCCGGACTTCTTGCCATGCTGCAATGTTCTATTCCGACCATTCTGTTTGGATGGAAATAATCATCCGTGCCACAATCTTGAATGCCAAGGTCGATCTATCCGGGGCAGTAACCCTTCACTAATGACAATCCGTTCAATGACCAATGGCTAAGAACGAACATCCCATCAGTCCAGCATGCCTCCTGCGTCCGCATCACGCGTCGTAACACCGAGGGACATTATCTATTTTCGGCGCTGCCAGAAAGGCTCCGATACTTGTCATTCAATCTCGAGGCTAGTAGAGAAACAGTTACCTTCCAAACCAGCAGCGACGTCTAGATCACGAGACACAAACCAACATCAAGTTTTTTCTCCTTGATGGTATTCTGTCTTTACATGCTTCCAATAGATTGCTGGTATAGGCCCTCTAGGGTTCCCAATATTGTCAGTCCTACTGACTAGTGCTTTGTCTAATGATGTTTCGATACAATCAGACCTCGACATAAATAAGCTCTGCTATTGTGCGAGTCAGTGACGGCCATCCTACATCGACCTCATTGACCACCCCCCGACACTACCATCGACCGTGAGCGTACCGTCAACTCCTGCCGACTAAAAACGCCGTTGGGAGTTCTTCTTCACAGCCCCCGCAAGTCACACTCCAAGACTTATTGAGGTGGGTAACCACCCCGCATCATGTGTGTAACATCGACTCCTGCCCATTGCATTTCCTCTGGCTGGTGTGAGTTCTGCACTTGATAACCACCCTGGCCTTGAGGTGGCATACCTCTGCTCTGGTACTGTGATTGATATTGTTCTCTAGCAGTATCACGCCTTTGCCTCCTCTCCGACAAGCGCTCCACGACTTCTCGGGAGATCTGACCAAAGTTTTCCCTCAGATGTGAGGCGTCCACCCAACGTTCTCCGAAGATGTTCAAGGTTTGCGAGACTTTATCCAAACACTTTAGACTCCGATCAAGGTTGTCTTCTCCGTTCATTCCTTGGGGTTGTAATCGCCTTGGAAGCGGAGGGGCAGGAGCAGTGCCGGGCCGCGCGATCGGGATTGGCACTGGCATTCCTGATAGCAGCATGTCTTCTGCGTCTCGCAGAACCGCGAGAAACTGGCTCGCCATGAAAAAAATTCTCATAACGTCGTGGTACGTGAAGAACCCCCAGTTCTGCCCGCTGTGTGCGATATCGTACGCAGTGTCGAGATAAGCCATAGAATGCTCAAATATCAAAATACGGTTATAATCGGTGATGTTAGGCGCCCTGGTAGAGGGCGCAATGCAGTAAACATAGCTGTATCTGAGCTCCTGGTCAAACAATTGCCTTATCTCGGGGGCAAGGTTGTTAGGCAGAGTATCTTGCCATTCCCGCATATCAAGACACATCCTCCAGACATAGGAGATTGGGTCTTGTAGAGGTGCCGACCCGGACTGGTACAAGTCCTGATACCAATGCGATTGCGCTCGTCGAAGTTGAAATAGTAGCAGAGCAGGGTCAGCTGATTGAGGCCCAGAAAGGGCACCAGAGGCTGATCCTCGTCTCGCATTACCAGACGCCTGAGGAAATGCGACATTAACCGTATCATCAGTGAATGAGAACGTCCTGGCATATACCATGCTAATTGTACTAGAGAAAAAGGTCAGCATGCACATTTTTCTTGGAAAAGAGAAGTAATAACCTACCGGTCAAGGGCGTATACGCAATAAAAGATCTTACGCCGCATGTCTAAAGCAGATTTGTCAGACACTGAAGACAAAGGAGGATCCTGATGAAAGCCCAAGTCGACAATGGCACGTGCTGTGAATCCTATCGAGTGCCAACTATCAAAATGCGCGGGATCGAGCATAGCATATTGTGTGAGCAGGAGTAATGACTGTATTTGCGTGACATATCCCGGGGCAAGGGCTTCATCCGCATGATTTACAGCTCTCGCAGCATATTTAAGGCCATCCTGGTAGTGAGTATCGTTACTACGCCGACTTTGGGATATAGAGCCAATGGCGAGAATCATGTACACCATCCAATACTCAGAGTGTTGAATGGTTCGGCTGTTGTTTTTGTCGTACATGTCGTCAAGGGCGGTTAGAAGAGCAGTTTCCGAGATACAGGGGAACAATGAGTAAATTTTGTCCATGTAATGCTGAACAAGCGCATGAGCAGTTGGCCTTGGAGGCAGACATGCCTCGGGAGATTCTGGAAGAGCATCATTTGTGGTTGCTGCCAGCACCAATCTCGCAAATGTCATGTTTGTCGATATAGGCTCAAAGTCTCGTGTCGTGGCATTGACAGATCTGTCGGCATGTCAGTCAAAACGGAAACGTCCAAACTCAATCACCCTACTCACAGGAATCCAAAGTCAGATACAAGAGAGTTGACATCTAAAGTTTCCCTTTTGTGGGCAGCCTTGCGATGTATAGCAGCTCGAATAAGAGCAAGCGAGTCCCTGCGATCCATCTGCTGCACATTAAAAGCTGATGCATCTGTGTCATGCAATGCAACTGATGCTTTGCGTGACTTGGCAAATTGAAGTCTCTTTTCGAGCTTTTCTATTCGCAATTCCAAGGCAGCCACGTAACTGGACACGAGTTAGAGCAAAACTTGGGTTCAGCTTTCAGTTCAGTAACCGACCTTCTCTCCTTTCCCCGAGCAAATTGGTCGTTAGCCGCCGAGCATTCATTTGCTCGGCCAGCCTTTTCGCAAGCCGTGCAGGCTGGTAGCTTACCATCGCACTGAACAATATTAGCCCCTCCTCATTACGCATTTACAAGACTGTCTGTTTACTCACCTTCACTTTCGCAGCACGGCCTACAAGGATCAAAGAATCAGCATTTCCAAGAATCCTCCAAGAACAAGTTGGGCTCGACACTTACACCGGGAACAGGCTGACACAGGCCGGGACACCCTGAGTAGAGGGTTGTGAGAGAAACTTGGACGGGGCATTTTGTCAAAAGCTGAAGTGTAAAATCCCTGGCTGTCTCAAGTCGTAGATCTGACAAAAGGTTGTGTTGGACTGGTATCATGCAAGTCCGACCAGGAAAACACGATAGTCGTAATGGATAAACTGTGACAAGAGAGGGCAAATCGATGGAATAAGTCTCGGGTGACTGACTGTTGGAGGAATGTCGTCAAACTTCTCCACTTGGAAGCGGGACACCCAAGGCCACAAGGATCAGGCTGGCAGGCAAGCGAGGACAGATGACGGCCAATCGATTGGTGTTGAATCTCAGCTTTCGTCTCCAACAGTATGAAGAAATTGCAGCTGAGCGCTGCAGGGACCCTCTCAGCCTTGTCGGTGACCAGAAACACAATAAAAGGGGGCGTGGGAAATGGGCGAGGTCCTGGTGCGGGCAGTCAATCCACTGTGTCGTGGCGTCGTTGGTTGACTCGAGTTCTGAGTGGACGGTTGCGGGACAATCGTCAAACAAAGGAATGATAGTCGCGGACTCGGTGCGTCGAGAGTATCTTTGTACTGCTTAACCGATTCTGGAGTTGGCTTGATTTCAACGAAGCTAGGTATAGACGGTGGGAGAAAAAGAAGAGAAGTGATAATAACAACGGAATGAAAGGAGACTTTGAGTAACAACAAAAGTAAAGAAAGTGTTGTCTGTGTCAGTTTCTCTCACAAGGTCGTGTTCCTCAAACAGGCTGTTGCATGGGGTGGGGCCGATGGCGTAGACAGTTCAAGGTCATGTATGTGTACATTGGAAGCATACTAAGCAGGCAACGTGAATGGGCATATGCACTATCGTATGAATCAGATAAATCGCATTTGTTGATGTCGTGTCGTGTCGTGTCGTGTCAGCGTTAGGCCTAACCACGATCGGGAGCGTGTAAAAGATAAGGCTGTCGTCGATGACGGGATGAATAAGTCAGGGTCAGGTAAGCTCCAAGACAGAAGGTGGTAGCCAAAGGAGGTACATCCTGCTCTCTCTAGCCGCCTCGCGATTGCCTCGGTTGATCATGGATACAACAGTAAACTTTATTCAATTTTTATATGGACTACCGTAATGATAGTGTAGTAATGCCATGGAAACACTCACACGACTCTTTTGAGCTTGTGATTATTTACCACATTAACACCAAGGTTCGTCGCAAAGAACCTGAACTCTACATCATATCAGATGTACCAGCAAGGTGTCTTGCTAACCCAGGATGTCGTTACTGCATACAGTACCTATGACAGACGGGAGGCTCCGGATCCTTGTCCCCGATGCACGTCAACTTAATACCTTAAATACGGCCGAGAAAGCCAATGTAAGTACTTTGCGTGCAGAACAGTGCCGACTTCACCTCTGTCTACCTAGTCTCGGCATGTAACTGAGAGGCTCAAATCTTGGGTGGTGCTGAGCTATGAATCGGATCTACTACCCGAAGGAATGCCTTGACAGGGGATATCTACTAAGCTATCAGACCCTGGGTTTTTAGGGCAAGATAAGGCAAGGTCATACATACATACATGGGTTAACTATTCACCAATATATCACGACAGGACTTGAAGACTTTGGTTTGCAAAAACCAACCCCGCGTGACTTAGTCGACTAGGCTTATATTTGTCCACAGTGGCGCTATATATACTTCATGGTTGCAAAGCCTCAGATATAGGATGCAAACGGCAAGGAAATGCCGTACCTGCCTGCCGTACCTGCCCAGCCCGGCCCTGTACTCGGTGAAGCTTCATCTGTTCCACTCAGTAATTACTTGTTGTTGAATCCCAACAAGCTAACGGGTTACTAGTAGGTCGTATAGTGACGTGTCTCAGTCTCCGGTCGAGGTTTGTGTGGGCTCTTTGACCCTGTATGAATCTGCAACAAGGAGTCTTGATGGGTCTTTTACGTACTACTGAGGGAGTCAGTTCAACGATGTAGAAGAAGAATATTGCAGAAGTCTTCTTCCAGTTCACTCTTTTCTTGATGAGAACTCACGGGGTATTACGCTGGGCACTGACCTTGTACCACACGGTTTGCATCCAATGATTCACATATCCTAAAGCCATTAATCTTCAACAACATATGCATCGCGGGCTTGGCCGAATGGTTCTGCAGCGTACCTGTCATCCAGAGATCTACACTAGGAAAGCTCAGACCAGTCCACGCGAGATAAAACCCAATTTCCATTAATAACCAACTTGAAAGATTGGAGCTGATGCCCTACCTAAATCAATGAAACCGTGGATGAAACAACCGACCAACCAGTGCGTAAGTAACACCGCCAGCTCAGGGACTTTGGTATCCATATCACAAGAGTTGCAAAACTCTACTCGATCCAGGCAACAGGTCAGTCAAAACAAATAAACAGACCGTGATCTAGACCTAGACTAGAAATAAATTAGCTAGTAAAGAGAAGAATTTCTCTTGTAATTTCCGTTATTATCGTCTCCGCCCATATCGGCCAACTGACTGCCTACCTACTGCTAATTGTACGCTAATTACTTACAATACGGCAGTGGTGATGCGGCAACATACCTCACTTCTTGACCTTGCACCGCTTTCGACATATCAACAAGTGCGGAGTCTGTCATTTAACTACTTCCCAGGGTCTCACGAACTAATCGTCTAGCAGTGAGCATCGACCTCCATCATCCCCTTTCACTAGAACCCAGCCCGGGCAGTCTCCCCCGCTACATCGACTTCTCTTACCCTGCATAGACAGCCAGTGAGCCAATCATCAGCTATCATTGTCTGACCTTTGCCGTCAGGTCCTGGTTTTACTTGCCTTGCCCCTCCTTCCCTCACTAGACTGGAGCCTACCAAGCCCACCTACTGTACCTTGCTGTTTGACGTACATCCGTCCAAACCTGACCATTCGTCTGTACACAACCGCTTTATCTGTGGTTCCCAAGAACTCTTACAGCATAATCATCTCACAACATCCAGTTGATATTCGGGCTGTGGTTATTCTCTGGCCAGCGCATCCGTATCGTCCCATCACTCGGTTTTGATAAACCACCCACATCCATTATTTGAATCTACCGTCATCGCTTCGCATCGCTTTCTCCCACGACCGGCCTGTCCTTGTTCCCGTTCCCGTTCCCGTTCTCTGTGTTTGTGACAGTGCCTCCCTCTCGGCCTACCGGCTTCACGACATTGACAACATCGAACATCGGACATCGGATGCTTGCGCATAATCAAAGCTAAACCGTCTTGTAGGCGATCCCGCCAACGTGCCCAATGGATCCGGCAGACATCTTTCGACAAGGCTTCAGCCATGTCGCACCACGCCAAAATCCTCTTTTCATGGGCCATCCCCAGCATCACATGGCTCAATACCAACCGCAAATGCAACAGCAGACGTTTAGAAAACCGATGCAGCAGGCCGACGAAACTTCAGATGGAGACGGTTCGGCCCACCGCATTGCCCACACTTTGACAGCCTGCTGCCGTTGTCGACAGGTACCTGCTCACCCGCTTGCGCCGGCTTGAATATTTGAGTTTCCATGCTAACAAACTTTTGCGCAGAGAAAAACACGATGCGATCCTACCTTGCCCCGTTGTCTGCCGTGTGAAAGATCAGGGTCTACATGCGAATATTTAGATGCAGCCAAAGGTCGCAAGATCAATCGTCAGTATGTTATCAAGTTGCAGGACAAAGTTAGGCAGCTCGAAGCGGAGCTCAGTCAGTTCACGGACGATGAGAATGAATACCCCAAGAGTAACGAGGATATGGTACGGCCCGGCGGGTTGGTTCGCCTCAATGGCGGTGACGAAACACATCGGTATCTGGGACCCAGTAGCGGAATTGCCATGACTCGTCTTGTCATGGAGCAAGCGAAGCGATACACAGATTCAAAGCGCATCTCCGATCTTATTCCCAGTGTTCGTACCAGGCAGGCTCGCATGCAGTCCATCCAGGTGACTGGCCCTGCGGCTAGGCGAAAGAGCTACCCAATGGTCAGTGAGCACCCAGCTGAAAGTCTGCCCACAAGAGCTGTAGCGGACAAGTTACTAGAAATATTCAACCAAAAAGGTATGTCAACGAGAGCTGAGTTAAAAATTGCCGTTTGATGCTAATGGATCGCAGCTCAAGTCTTCTGGCCTGTTTTGCACGAAAAAGACCTTTTACAGGATCTTGACGCGGTCTACGATGGCGACAACGACCCATACCGACTCTTTGTCGTCAGAATGCTTGTAGCCATTAGCTTACAAAAGTTAGACACGCAATATGCTGGTTTAGCAGACAGTTACTATTTGGCGGCGATGAAACTACTGGAAGATGTCGTCCGCCAGAAAGACCTCAAGACGCTACAATGCCTTGTACTCCTTGGGCAATACTCGCTTCTCACTCCCACGAGGATGCCAACTTACTACGTAATTGGTCTGGCTGCCAGGATATGCCAACAGGAAGGCCTGGCCAGTGAGAAGACCATATGTGGCTACAACTCGGATCCCAAAACAATCGATATGCGACGACGAATTATCTGGACTGTGGCCGCCATGGAATACGGGCTGGCGCATAGCATGGGAAGACCCAACAACTTTGCGACAGGGGACGATCGATTGGACGTCGAATTCTTCGAAGCTGTCGATGACGAGAATATTACTGACCAGGGCATCCAGCCTGGCCCACCCAGCGAACGTAAACTTGTTGCCATTCACTTTTACAGGATGAGAATGTATCAAGCGGAAATTCGAAGAGTGCTATATGAGAAGAAGAAGGACGAGCCAAAGAATGACAGCCATCCATGGTACGCAAGAGTTGAGAGCATGAACAAGGAATGGCTGGATGCATCGCCCACAAAGCCGGACTGGTGCAAGCCTTGGTATGATCTCCATCCACGTCATATCATCCACATCTAACATGCAACAGGTTCACTGGCCGATATCACCAAATGAGGATATTCATGTACAGGCCCTCTCCCCAAGTGCCAAAGCCATCACCTCGCGCCGCTGCAATTTGTTTCGAGAGCTCAGCATACATCATGCAATTGAACTCCAAACAGATGGATAGCGGCGCAGATATTACGTGGGTTTTCCTCTTGACTGTGAATATGTCTCTCAACACACTCCTATGGGCCGTCTCGTATCCCGAGGTACGACAAGCCCATCCTCGAAGCGAGGTCGAGAGCCTCATCAATACTTCCTTAGAGGTTTTGGAACGCTGTGCAGAAAGATGGCCAGGATCTGCATCAGCCTCACAACTTTACGCCATCTTCTCCAAAGCGTGCCTACAGGGCTACGATGAACGACCCATGACCGGGCAGACAACAAACTTCTTCAACACGCCCCCATCTTTTGCAGACCCCAACTCCCCAGAAGCTTTCCAGAACAATGTTCAGCAAGCTTCTTATCAGAACGCACCGCAGTTCAACCAGATCTTCAACTCAACGCCGGAGGCTATGAACGCCTACGCCTTCGACCCAAACTTTCCTCCGCCTCAGCCTAGCTTCAGGTCCAACTCCATCTTCTTCAATCCTGCTAGCAATGAACCCACAGGTCGGAGATTCTCGTATT
This sequence comes from Fusarium praegraminearum, assembly GCA_002093855.1. Classification (NCBI taxonomy): domain Eukaryota; kingdom Fungi; phylum Ascomycota; class Sordariomycetes; order Hypocreales; family Nectriaceae; genus Fusarium; species Fusarium praegraminearum. The sequence goes on along the minus strand of LXHY01000017.1, from coordinate 34,263 downwards.
TCCCCCCAGACTTTATGCAACCTGGCGAAACTATGATGGACGACCCAACACCGCCAGCCACTACAACACCCGAGCAGCATATGACTTCGCCTCCAGATCATCTTTCCGAGCAGCTTCCGACGCCTCCAGATTCCGTCCCTGCTGGCAATATGGCGACACCGACACCTAGCAATACGTTGTCGCCCCAAAACACTATAACGGCCCATCCAACGCCAATCATGCAAAATGCGTCGCCGATTGGGATGGTACCTGTGCAGAACAGCATGTCACCACCCATTAAGATCGAGCCATCTCAACAAGGCCCTATGTTTGCTGTACCACCAAACCCCCACTCTGTCCCTCAACAACGGCCTCTGCCTGCACTAAGCAATACCACCAATTGGTTCTCGCCTCCTGCGCCGTTCATCAACCCATACACATTCAGCAACATGAGCAACAGCTTCTTCAACGATTCTTTAGCTCACCCTGGGAACTACGGTGACATGTCAAACTCTGGTCTCGGACTGCAGAATGTTAATGGTGGAAATGCTCCGGTTCCTCAATTCGACTATGGCTTTGCTCGCCACGGTAGCCTTACGCAATCTCAGCAACTCGAACTTATGAATGTGTTGGAGACGGAGGGCATGGGCGACATCGATGCTTTCCTAAATGGAGGGACGGTACCGACTAACAGATGGTACTGAAGGCTTTAGGACTTGGGATGCAATGACGCCACTGGTTGGATGGTATCATGAGACATATAAGCATGGATGGAGTTTCTTGAGAGTATCAGTAGCATTAGATATCGTCTATAAGAACAATGGGTTATAGAATGAGTGTTTGCTCAGTCGCGATGTATACTGTTTATATAACCCTCCCAATCATAATACTATTATGCTTGTGGCACGGATTCCCAAACTCATCATAAGGTTACAACCCATTCTCGTAATAACAAGAGATTCTGGGAAGCTGGCCAATCATTTAGTTAACTACGTGGCCAATAAATTGCTACAAAAGTAACGTCAGATCACGGAGAGATGATCCATTTACGATACTGTCGCTGCAGTGTCTTTGAGACTCATCTTCTTCGCAGAGTCAGCCAATGCGTCTGTCTTGCCTTCGGGCCGCTTGGTCCTCTTCTTGCGTCTCGTGGTGCCTGCGACAACGGGTGCTTCGCAAACCCACTGCGCAATCATGGTAGCCCTCGCAGTACAAACAGGGTAGAATTCGCTGTCGTCAACAACCCATCGCCTCGGGCGTCCGTCGGCATTGGATGTGCCATCAGGCGGGGTGGCAGCGGCAGCGGCAGCACGGTCTTCCAGCTCTGCGCGTTTCTCCTGGGCCTCGATGGCTGCGCGGAATGTGTCTTCATCGCAAACTCTCTGGTCGCTGAGAGCAACGCGGACCCGCTGGTCTCGCTCACGCATGCGTTGTCGGCGCTGGTCCTCAGGGCTTGGCACAGGTTTCGCCGTGTTGGGGGTACCATTGATCAGAGATGCGGCGGCGGCAGCAGCCTCTTTACGAGAGGTGCCCGTGTTCGCACTTGTGGCACCGTGCTGGAGGGGATCGTAGTGGAAAGGAAGCGGTGCGGGCGTACAGAGAGTGTCCCATGATGCACTAAGCTGGAGCCAGCTGTCGTCAGCGCGGCGGAGGACTTCTAACCAGTCAGACCGAGCTGGAGAACGGCATGCCTGAAAGATCGGGTATCCATCAGCCAGGCGGATCAGTCGCGCCGCCATGTAAGTGTGGCGCTGGAGCTCCTTGGCTGATGTCTGGATGAGACAGTGACAAAGGAGGAGCGAGTGGAGAGCATCGGTCATAAGGGGGTGATAAGTCGATCCTTCGCACACCTTCGGGCTATCTGACGTGTACGTTTGTTTGTTGGGATTTGTGACATCTTCATTAGGATAAGGGGGCAGGTCTGATGGAGGGACAGCGGCGAAGAGCTCAGCGAGGGTGTAGGTGGTGTGTGGTTCGAGGAGGTATGTTGCTTCAGATGGTCGAGGATTGCGTGAGCCCTGTGCGGACAAATTCACGCGGTCATTGAAATCCTTGACGATTAGGTTTGGCAGATTGGGCGCGTACTCGAAGTGCGATAAGAAGGCGAGCAAGTCTCTGAGCGCCCACTTTGCGTATTTCTTGACAAGCTTTCGCGCCTCGGTCTGTTTACGAAGAGAGTTTTCGTCCTGCTCCTGAGAGTCCTGGCCGTTGGCTTCTGCACTGGGTTTACCCTTTGGCTTGTCTGTATCTGCATGACCATTCTGCTGCTGAGCCGGAGAGAGGCCATCTTCAATATGTTGGCAGGCTAACGACAGGTACGTTGTGGCACGTAGGAAGGATAGCTGGATTTCCAAACTAGTCGGCTGGTCTTTCTCTGCCGGGACAACCTCCTGCCGCCAACGTTTACCTGTATGCGAAAGCTTTGAATTGACTTCATCGTTTGGCCGGTGGGGTTGTTGATGTATCCGGCACACCGCAAGGGCGGTTGTCAGGTCATGAGCAGCACCCTCGTAATCTTCCTTGAAAGTCCTGACGATGGCACGAGTGCGCAGAGCCTCGCTCTCGTTGGGCCTCTCAGCTATAATCTCCGTCAATGACTCTAGGCTTGTAGACTCGGCCATTTGGCGGGAAGGGATCTTCTCATGAAAGAAATGCACATATCTAGCATCGAGATCCTGTGGATTGCGTTGCAAGACAACGGCGCCAATTTCTTCTATTGTTGATGCTCCCTGCATTGTCGCAACGCTGCAAGCTATTTCGTCCAGATGGTACGCGCGACTAAGCTTCTGGCTGGCCTGCTCTCTCATCTGCGACTTGCGCTTGTGGCTCAATTTTATCCCATGGCCTGGACCCGTCATGCCCATCATTGACATGGGCGATGAACCGGGCAGACCGCCGTGCAAGTTGGTCAAAACGGGTGAGGCAATGTCACTAGCAGCTCTCACAGCGAGATTTGTGGCTTCGTCAACGAGACGGCGGATCTTGAGCAGGTCGAATAGTACAGCCGGGTCGATAGGACGAGGTCGTGGAGTGTTGTAGTTGATGCTTGCGATTGTTTCGAGGATCTCGATAGGCATCTGCAGCCAAGGTCCATGGTAGGAGGATATGTACCGCCAATGCCTAGGTAAGGTTGAGCGTCAATATGTCTGTCGTTCACCCAACAAATCGCAAATGGGCAGCTTATTGAGCAGATCCGGCAGCGCAAAGATTTGGACCTACTTGTTCCGACAAATGTTAAGTGTCTGCGAAGAAGCCGTCGAGGACAATTCCTTGGACACCTTTGGCTTCTTCTTTTGACCTCCATTTGTACTTGAATTTGTGGTCGCGGTGGTGGAAGATTGTGATTGTGTTTGCGTCTGCGAAGCTTCGTCAAGGGTCGCATTTTGCCCCTCACCACCAGTAGCAGCAGCAACTTGCTTGCTCTTTTTCTTTGCCATTTTCACGATTGGGCTGGCAGCATAGGTGCTATAAGCAAGAAGAGATCATCTGTATGCGACGTACAATGGTAGCGCGCAGGTCGCATACGTAGAGACGATCAAGGGTGTAGGCTGGAATTGGCGACGTGGGGTATAGGTAGAGAATCTGATCGCGATGATTTCATGAGGGACGAGATGAGATGGCGAGGAGAAAATAAAGAGAAAATAAGAGTTGAAAGACTAGTTTCGTTTATTTATGTTACAAACGATATAGAATAACGTGAATACTGAGACTAGGAATATGTAAACAAGACAATATCTCAGTTTACACTGAATTTGTGTTTGCTCGGGTTTGTGAATTGTCGCTGTTTCTTTCAGTGAAGTTGCTATGATGAAATCACGTGAAGGTAACAGCCTGTAAGAAGGTGCCTACTAGCGGCAACCAAGAATAATACATACAAAGCTCAGCTTGTGTTTCAAACTTGAATTGAATTCTTTTAAATTAATATCCTCGACATATATCCACCGTCAGTTTTTATATCAAGTAAATGAATAACTTAACAGCGACTCGTTATTGCTTGCGTGCTAGAGTGACATTTGACATGGATATTGAACATGATCCATGTATAAGTCATGACCAAGCATATGCAAGATCTCTCAATTGTTCCCGATTCGTACAGACTGTAGGGGCTAAATATATCTCAGCCTGAATGTCGTCTCAATATTCCAGGCATTAGTACCGATGTTGAATCTGGTTAGAAAGCTGACACCGCCTTCGTGAACACTCCCTCTAGCTCACTATATGCTCCATGTCAGATACATTGCGCATCGAATAGAGAAATGTCTCTCGTAAAGGTAATTCGTTCGATGGTCCCATCAATAGTGGCATGGCTGTGCTTTTGAAGATGAACTGGTTTTGTAGAAATGAGACAAACGCCTCTACATCCCGTTTGGTAGTCATGGCACCTAAACTTGCGCGAACGATACTGTTTTCGTCAGCAATTGTCGCTACACTATCAGATCTGCACAAACATACCCAGTCGGTTTGCTGTGTACAACTGCCATATCCGTTGAGCCACATGCATGACCACTTGAGAAGATACGATCCCATTCCCATTCTTCATATTGTAAGGCCTGGGCCACTCCGCCAGGACAGCAGACGCCTGGGCATTAGTCAGTAAACGTGATTCGTATCGACACAATAAACTCACCTCCTGCTCGGATATATACTCCAGCTTTATTGGCAAGCCTTTCCACCTCGGTCCAAGGTACGTATGAACCATCATCTCTCATGATGTTGAAGGCAAAAGTCGGCCCCTGTGCTGACGGATCACCATACCTGACAGGGTCATCTGCGTATAATTCTATTACTGGCAGCCCATTGCGATGCTTGAGATCCGCTAGTCTTTCGTATAACGAGCGAGCGAGGTAGCAACAGTGGCGAGATATGATATCCTGTGAGTGTTAATTTGATTCCTTTATGAGGCCATGATGCAGCTTACCATGGAGCCATACAGTCTAAGATGCGTATCAATCGCGATACCAAGCGCCAGAATACTGTGAAATGGCAGTGTACCATCCTCGAGCCCTTCGTGGATATCCCACGACATGTACTTGTTCCCAAGACCAGGCACCTTCTTCATAACACGAGTATCCCGCAACGGCGACAACTGAGCCACAGTCCCTCCACCAAAATACCTTCGCAGACACAGTACATGTCCAGAAGCTCGTCTCACAACCAGAGCTCCCAAGTCGGGAAACCCAAAAATCTTGTAAAGAGAGAGACAAGTAAAATCCGGCGCACCTGAAGGGTCCTCGAATAAGGAACTCAAGGAGCTCGTCATGGCCAAAGCCGCTGCGTCGAAAAGGGTATAGGTGTTTCGGAGTTGAGGGTGTTTACGAATCCTCCTCGGCCAACTCTTGGGTAAGCGTCGTCCACTAAGATTCGACTGACCCGGATATGCGAATAAGCCCAGACTTGGTGGTTTTCCTTTTTGGGTCTGGCAGCTGAAAGGTCGAGAGATCCAGTCCTCGACACTCTCATCATCGTCAAAGCAATGATAGTCTCCTGCTGCGAGTGCCCGAATCCCGATGAGACTCGTGTGCGCTTCTCTATGACATCCGTACCAGAAGCCTTTGGTCGGCGTCTTTTCTCCCAGGTCGCGAAATGCGTCAGCAACAAGCTTTATAGCTGCCGTAGCGTTGGCAACAAACACAAGATCAAAGTGTTCTGGGTCGGCGCCTAGAAAATCGAGTGTCTTTGCACGAATACTGTCCACCATCTCACCGGATAATTTTGCCGGTAGATTTTCAGAGTGCGGGTTGCCCCAGAGGTTGCCTATCATCGCCTGCGAGAAGCCGGTTATAAGAGACCTCGCATATATGGTGGCTCCTCCGTGATCAAGATAAGCCCCTGTAAGAGCCGGCATTAGTAGAGCTAAAGGGTGAAGGCAGGTGAGATTCAACACACCTTGGGCCATATTAGGATATTCGTCATCTCGAAAGTCTTCGACTGATGAGTTATACTCCATAGCCTTTCGAGTTGTGTGTAGCCCTGAGAGAGTTTCTATAGTAGTGTCTGTGTTTGTCTGAACTCGACATTAGTATAGGAACGGAAAATAACCTCGGAGACATATCAGACAAGTTATGGGTTGGGAGTGGCATGAACTGGCTGTTCGCCATAGAGTGAAATAACAGCTAGACTATAAAGACACATACTCTTATGCGGGAGAGTTGGAATTGTGACATACCATTGTTGAAAAGAAAGCCATGTTGGAACAGAAATGGTGTCTAGAGGACGAGATGATGGACACGTCTCTGATGGTAGAGGAGCTGAGACAGCTTTGAGATACGGACAGTCCTCTGGAGGTGATTGAGACAAGAGACAGATGACAAATGTGGATTGTTCATGTACTTCTGACTGGAATCAGGAAATTGACTTCTCACATCCTTTTCGGGACGGACAACAATCGACCTTGCTTGGACCGAGTATCCAACCAACGTTATCATATGACAGCCTCTGTCAGATCAACTCTTCAGCTGGACTTGACCATAACTAGATAGTCCACCACACACATGTCAGGGGCACTACTCGATTTTATTCTCTTTTGTCTACAATTTATGACCGACTATTCACGGACGAACTCTGAGGAGGTGCAGCCAATCGTCGATCCTCCAAGTCAGGCGATGCTAAAGCTCCGTTGGGGATCGTTGCAGTCTGACAAGTGCCCAGGCGGCTGAGAACAAGAAATGCCAGGTTCAAGTTCCTCCAGCTGAGACATAGACTCAGACTAAAAGTTATTGATCCTTTGCCTGTCAGCCCTAGTGCTTGCTGCATTGCGCTAGGCCCGGGCCTCAGACTGTTGATTCGAGGAAATGTTGGAGACAGGATGTAAGCAGTGCTGTAATGATGATTTCATTGGGGGCTGTATCTAAAAAAGGGGCAGCAGTTGGGTGGCATTCATGTTTAATAGGAAGCAGAGAACATTGGCGTGTAATAGATATCTCTCAGCATATGTAAGATCACATCATGTATTGAGACTGAATACAACAGAATGCGGAACCCGGGGTTCCGATGAACTAGAATGAGCATCTTTAGCTTCTAATTATGCAACAGTAGATACGACATACAATTTATACAAAATATTGACCAGACCCTTGTAACCAAAGCTCAGCAACCCTTGCACTCTCTGTGGAGTATCATTGATGAATCATGTAAATATACTTGTCGATCCCTAATAGCCTTGTAGGCACTCTGAATTAGCCAATTTTACTGGCGAGAAAACACGACTTCTGACATGACAGAAAGCTAAATAACAAGTGAGACCAATGATAAACTACGGATCCTGCTAAATGTAGATCAAGTTCAACTTAACTGACATCCATGAGCAGCATAAGAACTATAATAAGCTGCAAGCTTCCCACTATATCAAACATCTTGCTGCAACGGTTCATTATCGTCTTTATTTACACTTTGGTCTGCGAATCATTCGCTCGTTGTACCTGACAGCCTCAACGTTCCAAGCCTCAAACCGTTGACCCTAACAGCCAACTTGCATATTTACAGCACAAAACGCCACACCCTTGACAACCATCGTAATCGGAAAGTATTCATTTTATTTTCTTTGTCTGTCCGCGGCCCTAAAACACCCATGCAGCTAGTACTAGTAGGCATTGTCAGGTAAGAAAGATGAAAAGTAATATGCCCCGATACTAGAACGGAAATAAATGTACAGTAAACGAATCGAAAAAAACAGTACGCGGTGGTCACAGACCCATTTCCACCGTTGGCATCAATTACAGAGCGAAAGCGAGTGCAAAGACACCGGCCAGAGCCAGGTTGATTGGCACAGCCATAGAAGAACCGGCGTTAGGGCCAACGACGTCGGTTGCAGTAGAAGTGGGAGCAGAAGTCACACCAGAGGTCGCAGTAGAGGCCGGTACTTTAGAGCTGGGAGTGGGTGTCAACGTGACAGTCTCGGTGGGAGTAGGCAAATATCCTGGGGCAGAGTAAGACTCGTTGGTAGCAGGAGGCTTGATCTGAGAGACAAAGTTGGCGCATGTGATGCGAGTCTTGTTGGCATAGTGAAGGACGAAGGAGCGGTTACCGAAGAAGGCACCGATACCCTCCTTGGTGGAAGCGTAATAGTCGATGTACTCGGTCTCGAAGGGGTCGCTTGTGATCTTTCCATGCTTGCCACTGTTGTCTCCGACCTGGCAAGATTCGGGCTTCTCGGCATCACAAGGAGGATCCTCGCCGCGCGCAAAAGGGTCGAGGTGAGCGAGAGTCGCAGTGCAGTTGCCGTTGTCAGGGACAGGATCAACATGAATGTGGTAGGCTTTTTCAAGGTTAGTATGCATACACTATGTCGAAATACTTGGGCTTGACTTACTGAAAGGTCCACCCTCCTTGGGGAGGTTGCTGAACTTGACCATAAACTTCACACCCTGACCGGAGTCGGTAGCCTGAGCATGAATGTAGCCCTTGACATTTCCATCGATGGCGGCATCCTTGAAGAATGGCTCCTTGGGAAGGGTGGCCTTGAATCCAACTCCGGGAGGGTTGTCGTTAACACGGGGAGCATCCTGAGCAACAGCCTGGCCGGTACAGGCCGAGAGAAGAACTGCTGCAAGAGCTTGAGCGCGCATTTTGAGTGAGTTTGTGATAAAAAAGAGTAGGTGGGTAGGTAGGTAGGTATGTGTTGTATGTAAGCTGAGCTGTAAGCGAGCAGGTGGTGCAACTGAAGGTTCCCAGTTGCAGTATTAAAGAAGAACGAGCGAACCACTAGGGTTTGACAAATTAATTAATGTGCTGAGACTGGCTCAAAAGTGAATCAGTAATTTAGGTAGACCGAGGTGAAAAGCTGCAGTGAGAGTGAGAGTGACAGTAGCAAAGCAGGACGGGAGGGAGGAAGGCTGACAAGCGTGGGCTCTATATATAGCGGGAGGCGCTGAAGCTTCCAATCGCCAAGCCTGAAGCGTCATCACTGGTTTGGCGGCGTTGACTAGGATCATTTTGCACGGCGATTATTCAACAACCAAACTAGACCAAGAAACAAGCTTGACAGGGCATGGATGTTGCGGCAAATGAGATGCTGAATGCCGCGCTTAAATTGATGGCAATACGGATGCCAAAGTCCCTGTTCCCATGGTCTCCGGTTCTAGCGGTCCATCACTTGACAGGCGCAAAAGCCAGCAAGAGGCTCTAGACCTTCCCAACGAATAGACTGGATTGTTCAACTACAAACGCGGGGACGACGATCCATTCTTTTGGGGCCCTGCAGCATGCAATAGTCTCTTGGGAATGGGATGTCAGCCCAACGATTGGTGCTCACGGCTCATGGTTCCGCGAGAGCCCGTATTCACTGTCAACGTGGCTTAGCTCTGCATCGTTCTGCATCGCTGCGCTGTGCTCTGCTTTGTTTCGCTCTGCTTTGTTTTACTTTTTGCTTGTTTCAACACGCCATGTCCATGTCATGGCACAAAATCATACTCTCTCTTCCGAGCCCCGTGTTTGCTAGAGGCAGTGCGTCGCTGACAAGAGGGAGGAAGGGAGGGTTGTGTAACATTGCACAGACAGCCACGGACCTGAATAACATTTGAATCAGTCGTTGCTCGCTACAATCTGCGATGGTATGGTGTTGTGTTGCACCCGAACCAAAAGCTACATGTGTAATGATGGCATCACAGATCTCCAGCCCAAACACGATACATGACACCCGTTGATCTCCGAGCCTTGGTATTGCCGCATCGAGACAAAACATCTCGGAGTCACTGGCTAATTTCTAATCTTGGCCTTCTATGTATTCAATACTTGGAAGGACAAGACTGAGTCGAGTTGTCACTGTAAGCTGATGCTCAAACATAACACAACCAAGGTGTATGTGGACGATCATATAAACATCACATCTCACTCTGGCGTTTCGTCTCGTTTTGTTTCGTTTCGTGTAGCTGAGCGTTCCTGAAGCTATTGGAGGTGAAGCTACCAGGCCTTAGATGCCAAGGTCGCTTACACCACCAATACCCTTCTGCCTTGGGAGACAGGACTAACCTATTTGATCAACACCAACGCAGCAGCGTTCAATAGCGTGCCCGATCACGAACTCGTAAAAATTAGTTTCGCTTTAGCTTGTCAGTCCTGTTTAGTGATTGCTCAGGTCAGGGTACAGTGCACCCACTAGTCTCGGTACGGTAAATCTGAATACGTACATAGAAAATGCAATACCCTGCTTGACGTTGGTCCATCACATCGCTTTGATATCCCACGAGTTTCAGAACGTGCAAACTGCACGCCAAGACTGTGATTGCCTCTCATCAGCCAAGATGATGCCCTGGCTTATGGTTGCACTGCACTAGGCTAGAAAATCCGTCTGGAATTAAGCTTGGTAGTTTCGCATACCAAGCCTAGCAAGCCATCTGTCTAACAAGCACCTGAGAATCAGTGATTGGAGTGTCTATTTGATAGATCACTTATTACAATTGACTTACAAAAAAGTAATGGGAAAATAAACATGGGAACCTACAGATTAGAATACATGGATCAAATCCATGTTGCGTTTTAGACCAGATAGAGATCTAGACACTGGCATTCCCACTTACACAGGGTGCACGGCTCAATGTAAAGGATTGGTATTGTGGCACACTGTGAAGTGGCTGTGCACATGACTGTGGCGCCAGTCCAGCCTTACCAGTGAGGCAGGAAAGGAGCTTAACAGCGACACATTAACGCATCACCAGCTCAAAGCCATCGCCATCAAGTCGCAGCCAACGATTCATCGCTCCAATCCCCGTAACGAATTACCGATCGCATACCAATTACCGAGCTTCTCCTTCAATCGCCTATCATGAAGCCCGTTGTCAGCGCCTTCAACGCGTGGGGATGGTTCGTCATCCCGTCCAACTTGCTTCATCCCATCATGGCAAGGCTAACATAAAGCTTCCAGCACCGTTCTCTCCGTTTTCGCCATTGTTATTCTTAGCGCTCTCGCCGGTCTCTACCGAAGCAACCACGAAGAGTTTACCGGCGGTGTCAATGATCCCGAGGATGGCAAGGCTGTTTCCAACACCATCTTCACAGCCGTCCTGGTCTACGTTGTACGTGCTTCAATCCCCATTACTAAATGAGAACTCGCATCTGATTCGTATCAATAGGCTTTCTTCGTCTTCTGCGGTCTCCAAGGACTCCTCCACGCCCGAGAAAGCCGCCGAGGCGCGATCGCTCTGTAACAACACCTACTTGACTTTTATCCGAGCGGCGAGTAGAGCACGACATGACACGGAACCGGGCGTTCTGGGCATAATTATCGATTTGAACTTGGGATGGCACTGTATTTGAAAGACGAGCATGACTGGTGCCTGTGCCGCAGGCAGGGCAAACGGGCACAGCACGGCGACAACAAAGACGCGTGTACTTGGCTGAAGATACGCGATGTACGGAATATTTGATTGTTTAGACGGCTCATGCGATTTGCGTTATGAAACTTTGTTTTTCGGCTGTACTACGCGATATACGTAACCTTGTTATTGCACACGAGCACCGGGCACAGCTGAACGACAGTAGATACGTTTTGACTTGACTGATTAAGGGACGTTGGGGTAATAACTATATAGGACTTGATCTCTAACATATCCAGACTATAGTGAGTTTTAGCTAAGTACAGAAGCGGATACGGGTCTTTTATGAGGTATAACAGCCCAGTAGCTTTTCTTATTGCTGTTGTCGGCCGGATGTCATGATACGGGCCGGTGAGGTGGGGCCGCTCCGGATGGTGCCAAACGGAATAGAAGCTACCAGTAGCCGTGACGACGATTCTATTTGTTTGCTTATACGTCAACCACCTGATGGGAACGCATTGAAATACATACATACATATCTTATCAGCGTACATTACATGCCCCTCTTTTTGACGACCATGTATCGTCACATTCACGTGAATAGAGTGAAATTTACCAAAGTCTGCCATTATCAACCGTCATGGCTTCTGGTTCCGAGTCATGATAATTGGTTCAGAGGGGCAAGCTATAAACTCACGTATCATGATGGAAGGATATAGCTAGATAGCGGAAGAAACTGTCAGCACATTCGTTTTTTTGCTTGGCTGGCCCCGTTAATGTGACGAAGAAGTATCTACAATCCCCTGACTGTAGTGTCGTCATCGATCGATCTTCATCAAGATTCGGATTGAAAGCTCCGCGCCTTCTTGCGCGGGTAGGTATTAAACAGGAGGTGCTTCTCCCAGAAGCTCTCTGGAAGAAGCGTCTTTTCCCTTTATTCTCCAGAGCTTGATCTGCTGTTGATTATATTATTACATCACTCAAAATGACGACTCAGAACTTCAAGAATGGTAAAACTTCCCGCTCATGATATCTCATTCAAATCTAATGGCGCAAAGACTGACCAAGCACTAGAGAAGGATATCCCTGTCTCTCACCAGGACTTCCCTGGTACAGAGAGGGAGATGCCCAACCCCCAGGCCACCCGAGATGAACTCCCTGAAGCTGGTGGTAACTCACGAACGTACCAAGGCTCCGGCAAGCTCAAGGGAAAGAGGGCTTTGATCACTGGAGGTGACAGTGGTATTGGTGCTGCTTCAGCTCTGCTCTTTGGTCGAGAGGGTGCTTCGGATATCGTTATCGCCTACCTGCCAGAGGAGGAAAAGGACGCCCAGGATACCAAGAAGCAAGTTGAGGCTGAGGGAGCCAAGGTTCACCTTATCTCTCTTGATCTCTCCAAGCAGGAGAACTGCAGAAAGCTAGTCGACTTCGCTGTCGAGAAGATGAAGGGAATCGATATTCTCTTTAACAACGCTGCTTGTAAGTTGTCATTGGCGTCGTGGTATGCGTTGAAACTAACTTAGACCCAGATCAAATGGTTGTCAAGGACATCAAGGATCTTCCTGAGGAGCAATGGATTCACACTTTCAACATCAACATTCACTCCTTCTTTTACGTTTCCAAATACGCCCTACCTCACATGAAGGAGGGAGCCACTATTATCAACAACGCCTCCATCAACGCCTATATCGGCCGTCCTGACCTTCTCGACTACACCTCCACCAAGGGTGCAATTGTCTCCTTCACGCGAGGCCTCAGCAACCAGTATGTCAGCAAGGGCATCCGCGTCAACGCTGTTGCTCCTGGACCGGGTATGTTCCACAGCATATCTAATCATTCTGGAAGTCATGACACTAACAAGCCAATAGTCTGGACTCCCCTCATTCCCGCCACCATGGACGACGAGGCGCAGAAGAACTTCACAGCTCCTATGGGACGACCTGCTCAACCTTCAGAGATCGCTACATGCATAGTCTTCCTGGCGTCGAGCGACAGTTCATGTGTTAGTGGACAGACTATTCACTGCAACGGCGGTACCATTGTCAACGGTTAAAGGGTTATGATGAAAAGCTACAGTGGATATTTTAATACGTTAATATAATATATTAATTTAAATATCTAAATTATTCTTACTAAATTGTTTTGCCTGCTACTGACATTTTGAGGTACTCGAACTGCACAGTGCTGCTGTGGCATGTATTGACACTATGTCTGACGCTTTCAATTTGGTACAGACTACCTAACTCAAGCTCACATTTCTTAGCTTACCAACATGTTTACATCTTGAATAATGCTTTTATTTCCTACATGATGGAAAACATAGGTAAGTTTCATTCAATCTAACCATACTTTGTAATCGACAATCAACCTCCTAGTTTCTCCTCAAGCCAAGCAAGCCCCTCACGCTCGATTTTGGCAATATCCAGACAGTGCATTTTCAATATACACTCTCTCACGATGAGGCTCATAAACACACAAACTCTGCAACTAGAGTTCTACCATGGAGGATCGCGTCGATATGCCATATTGTCACATGTTTGGGGGGATGATGAGGTCACTTTCCAGGATATGACTTCAGTTGACCCTGCTGAAGCGCTGGAACTCGACCAATACAGCAAGCTGCGAGAGAGCTGTAAACTGGCACGCTCACTGAAACTGGACTACTTGTGGATAGACACTTGCTGCATTGATAAGAGCAGCAGTGCTGAACTCTCCGAGGCTATCAACTCCATGTTCCGTTGGTATGCTGAGTCAACGATCTGCCTCGCTTTCCTCCAAGATGTTTCACCATCAGATTCTGAGGAAGAGAAGAAGAGGAAATTTAGGGGTAGTCGTTGGTTTTCAAGAGGTTGGACTCTTCAGGAGTTGATTGCGCCTGGGAAGGTCATCTTTTATGGACAGGACTGGAAGCCGTTGGGAACCAGGTCGGAGCTCAAAGATGACATTAAGCTTGTTACTGGAATTAGCGAGGAACTACTAGACTCAACGCACCATATGATGGAGATCAAGCAAAGACAGCTGGGTCAGTATTCAGTCGCGGAGAAGATGTACTGGGCTGCGGGAAGAGAAACGACACGACCTGAAGACATCGCTTACTGCTTACTTGGTATATTCGACATCAACATGCCTCTGCTATATGGGGAAGGTCAGATAAAAGCGTTCAAGCGGTTGCAGGAAGAGATCATCAAATCTACTGATGATGAGTCCATCTATGCGTGGCGACAGCCTCGGTACCGAGTCGAAGGAAAGACGTATTGGAGTCTCCTTGCGAATAGTCCTTCGGCCTTCGACATCGACCATGTGGCAAAGGATCTGAACGGACTGGTACCTAAGAAGTCCAAATACCTATCATTTCGCTCGGGGGTATCAACATCAATGACCAATCGTGGACTCGAGCTTGAGCTTTCTCTAACACCCTTTCCCATCGACAAGTCGGGCAGTATCTTTCTAGCCTTCTTGAACTGCGAATTTCGTCAAGGCCAGACCTCTATCAACCCAGCCATCTTGCTTCAACGGGCAGCGTGGGATAAAGACTCCCATTTTGTGCGTATCCGTCCAGACATGCTTGCGTTATCCATGATGAACAGCATCATTCTTCCCGATGAGCTTCTGAATATGATGCGAGGTGGTCAAACGCTTATACTGAAAGAGGCCATCCCGCGGCAGATATTTGTGCCGCACAATACACCTGACCTGAGGTACCTGAAAGGGGTGATATTTCGCCCGGAGATCAAGGGCATCAAGGATGAGAGCAAGATGATGGTCAGGGTGCGTTCTCGATCGCCGACATGGCAGTACTTCGTCGATACCCGCAAAGGCCCTTCTCAAACTGCAGAGTCCTACGAGATCAATTTTGACCTAGCACCAGGACCTTCGTTAGGTTCATTGCAAGAGCCCATTGTTCTTGGAGTGTTGGAACTCGACTTGGGCAGCGCCGACTCCAAGCAATGCTTAGTTATGGGATTGGAGCCTTTGCTGTCCAATCCTTTCCAAACAACACCTCTTTACTTCTTACCCTGGTACGCATTCGAAGAACAGGCTTGGATTGCGAGACATGATTTCACAAGGGTGTTGGATAAGCCGCAGAGGAGGTTGGAGTGGAGGGTGCCGGATTTGATAAGAGCCACGATAGGGATCGAAAGTAGATATTCAAGCTTGTTCTATAGTCTGACTCTGGATATTGACAGCAAGAGAAAAACAAACTCCTGGTTTCAATAATTATAAGCATAATTGGACAAATTAGACACTATGTTGCGATAACTGAGGTCATCTCAAGCTTCTTATGCACCGACTCTGGTACAGTGTAAAGTCTCTCCTCAAATATTAGTCCCAGCACAAGGAGCTCTTCTTCGGTAACATCAGACCGCTCATCGATGACTCTCTTCAACTCACGCGCTTTATCTGTGACGTCCTCGATTTCTGCAACCCACTCATTCGCCCACTGTTCACTCAGAGCTCCCGGAACACCAATCTGAATACTTCTATACGGCAACACTTCCAGCTTCGACGTTCTTTCAGGATCCCACTGAATTCTCACATCACTCGACTTTTCACGTTTTTCGCCAGGTTCGTGTTTCTGAACGTGGCTTGACAAAACGCCTCTTTCAAGAAGATCGATGAAATGTTGGTGCTTCATACGAAGGGCAAGAACGCGGGATTGCCCAGGGTCTTTGAAGGAGTAGCCTGAACGGTACATCATCCAGGCCCAGCTGGGTTTTATCCAAGTCATGCGGCCTGGTTTGAAGTCTGGAGAGGCATTGAGCTTTTGGGTCTCCACTGCGGCTTTGGCGATAGATTCCTTGTAGGCTTGGTAGACTGTTATCGTTGCGTCGTTGTAGTGAGCTCGAATTTGACGATAAGGTACAGTCGAATGTGCGTTTTCCATGGTGAGTCGAGGGACTTTAGTGACTGTTCTTTATTGAGGTGATAGTTTCGCTCATATTATTGGGGCTTTATGTAATTTATAGACAAGTTATCAAGAAACATCATGAGCCATGGCGATGAGTCTTTCGGCGAGTGTGTTAGTGGTGGCTCAGACCAGTTCAGCTCCGTTAGCACCAAGGATGTAGTAATCAATACATGAGATAATAATTAAAAGTGAATCCGTATCCTAACAGATTCGGTGGGCCGGTTCAAGCCAAAACTTACCTACTCATGCCCGAGAATGAATACACGCGAAGGAAGTTTCATCCGTGTCTTGATCCGGTAGGAAGTAGGTTTCACACGTTATCATGCGATCTGGTGGTGGTGGGAAGCTTGGAGCTTCTTGGGGAACATGTCAGGCGGATCGCAAAATAATAGGAACTTGAGCAATCCAGACGAAATTATCGATGCAGTATCATGGTATATGTGCACAGATAATGATGCGATATTTTTATCAATCATTAGATCTATATACAACCCGCCTGCATGCCCACTGTTACGGTGGCGACGTCACAACTAAAGCACCCTTGCAAATAGCTACAAGAGGACCTGTTTGCCCCGCTTCCTAGGGACCTACCTATGTACCCATACTAGAGTGAAGGATCCAGTGAGTGCCGCCTGACCCAAAAAGCTGATGCAGCTACAGGGAGAGGCAAGATGGAGAAGGAGGGGTCCTGCCATGTGCCGCCTCTTAACGTCCAGTGCTGTTGCTGTTGCTGGTGCTGTTGCTATCCTGGTAGCCTGGGAGGCATCCATTTGAGCTCCAAAAAGAAACGGTATTTTAGAACTCTGACCCGACAACTTCGCCAAAACTATAATAAGTAGCTTTGGATTGCTTGGTAACCACCTGCGATTTCGCTTGCTACTACCGACATCACCTAACCTTCTTTAGACATTCCACCTAATCTGCGGCGAACCACCTCACCGCGAAGCTCGCCACGATACCTAGCTTGCGCCTTCAGCCTTGTAGGACAGTGGATGGACACTCTCTTCTGTTGCACACAACCACGCCTTCCTTCGCCATAACTTCGATCCTCGAAACTTTCCTACTCCACCACCAACTCCCCGAAAGCTTTGTATGTCTCCGCCGGAGCAATCTGCATCTTCGTCCGGCCAGCCTGTCTTAGACGAGACGCTGTCTAGCAAACCTGATGTTGAGGTGACATCTGCCCAAGACCCTGCGATAGGGAAGTCTGGTACTTCAGACAACGACGACCATGGCTCGAAATCAGAAGCCGATCCTCAAGCAGAGGGAAACTTGATCGACTTTGGCGATCAGCCGACCAACCAGTCGCAGGACGCAGCCCCCCAGGAAGGGCCTTCAGAAACGGCTAAGGGAAAACAAATAGCTGACGACCAGTCAACTCCGACCGGTGCCTCAAACACCCGCATCTCAGCTGCATCCAAGATCAAGCCTATTACATTGCCCCCGTCGAACGATGCCACGACTCAGTACCTCACCGCCGAACCGTCCACGTATGTTGACCCCACGCCAGCGACCCCAACGACTTCGCAGCCACCTTCGCGAACACCTTCAAATGCTGCACGCTCCCACATTTCTAGAGATACCTCCCCCTCCAAATCAGACGCCGGATATGATGAGAAACGATATATAAGCGAAGATGAGCAAGAAGGTGGCTCCCGCTCAGAGATCCAGAGCATCATGCAACAGTTCAGCGAGTTTGGCGGAGGCCCTGGCGAGGAAGAAGTCATGAGCCCTAGACTGGAGATCGCGTCGCCTATGCTAGGACATCCCTCTCAGCATCCTCCCCGAAAGTCGAGTCTGGAACCTCTTGCGCCTACGTTCTCGAATCAGTTCAAGGGCTTACACATCTCGACGGGTTCCCCTCCTGCTGAAACATCGAACGAATCTGCTGTCGAGGATTTTGGGCCACCTGTTCCCCCTAAGGATGGTGTACATGGCACACCTCCACGACCAAAGGTGGAACGAACCACGAGCGTTGCTTCGCCTAGCTCGCCGGCACAATCTCATCGACCTCCTCCCCCTGAGCCCGAGCCAGAACCTACCCAGCCGTTCGACTTTCACAGATTCCTAGAGCAGTTGCGAAACAAAAAGGCAGACCCTGTAGCAAGGTACCTCAAGTCTTTCCTTTCGGAATTTGGCAAGCGTCAGTGGATGGTCCATGAGCAGGTTAAAATCATTGGAGATTTCCTAGCTTTCATTGCCAATAAAATGGCAATGTGTGAGGTCTGGAGGGATGCATCCGATGCTGAGTTTGATAATGCTCGCGAGGGAATGGAAAAGTTGGTCATGAACAGGCTGTACACTCAGACATTCTCGCCTGCAATCCAGGCTCCCAGACCAATTCCGGGGGCCAAACCAAAGCGCAAGGGTGGGGACGTTCCTCTCGGTCCTGGACGACGAGGCCAGCACCAGGAAGATGTTGAAAGGGACGATATTGTCAGGCAGAAGATGAACATTTATGGCTGGGTGGGTGAAGAGCACTTGGACATTCCCCCGGTTGGTGAGAGTGGCCGTCGATTCTTGAAATTAGCCCAGCAAGGTGAGACCAAATTTCAGGCCTCAAATTTGAAATGTCCTAATTCTTTACAGAGCTTCTCAAAATTAAGTCATACAGGGCGCCACGGGACAAGATCATATGTGTCTTGAACTGTTGCAAGGTGATCTTCGGTAAGATGACCACAGAAAGGTGGAGTGATTGCACTGACAATGATAGGTTTATTGAAACATAACAAGTCTGATTCTTCGGCTGACTCCTTCATGCCCCTTCTTATTTACGTTGTTCTGCAATCGAATCCAGAGCATCTTGTGTCTAATGTGCAGTATATTCTACGCTTCAGAAACCAGGAGAAACTTGGGGGTGAAGCTGGCTATTACTTATCGTCATTGGTAAGTCATGTCAGATCAGGGAAGCGGCAATACTCTAACGCATTACAGATGGGTGCCGTGCAGTTCATTGAAAATATGGATCGAACCACTTTGACCATCACTGACGATGAATTTGAGAGGCATGTGGAAGAGGCCGTCTCGGCAATTGCTGAAAAGCATGCCCAATCACCAAGAGTCGCACAGCAGCCCATCTTCAACGAGAAGTCCGAATATCACTCTGGGGAAACATCGGCGCGCCCCTCTCTCGATGGGCCGCGCCGCTCAACTTCAAACGACGAGTATTCAGGCGAGGAGAAGGCTGCTATTACCGGTCTTCTGAAGACCATACAAAGACCACTCTCCAGCTTAGGAAGAATGTTCTCTGATGAGCCTGGTCCGTCTCTCGGAGCAGGTCCTAGCAGTGCACCTCGGACTCCAGCACCACAGGAACGTCAAAGTCTCGAGGGGCCTCTTGGGCCCCAGCAGCTACCCACTAAGCAGGTACTATCTGCAGAAGAGGCTGCTGCACGACAAGCCAGTGCCGAAGCAGCTGAAGCTCAGAGACTTACACGTGCAGAGCATGCAAACGTAGTCGAGACACTGGCCGGCATGTTCCCTGACCTGGACAAGGAGGTAATTAGTGATGTGGTATACGAGAAAGAGGGCCGGTGAGTAATATCAGAGCCTATTGCTTGATTTTGCGCTAACAGTTCTTCACAGGGTTGGGCTGGCTGTCGACGCATGCCTCGCTCTTTCAACATGAGGCACATGGAAATATAAGAACAGGCCAACCTTCTAGTCTATGGCTGTTGTTATCATAAGGCTTTGATGCATCGCGATGCTGTTTTGGGTTTAACATGCATAATCCCATAGTTCTATTAATGAGCCTGTGGTAAGATAGAACAGATATACCAATATTATTTATACTTTAGCCATCTGAAATGTTACATAACAACTTGTGAGATAAAGTTAATCGGCAATCTGGTCAACTTTTTAAGGATCAGCTCCGATCTACGGATATATGCATATTGCATTGCGGCTGTACTACCTCAAGACCGTCAATCACATCAAACGGGTTCCTGGTACTACCGTTGCATTTCCGTGATCGTCAGGAGTGGTTCCCCATATGGCTGCTGATGGCTGTGTCATAGAGTTTATTTTGCATTTACAACAAGTCTTTCTTGTCCCATTGATTTAAATAAGAGCCGATCCACTACATAGCAATCGTTCTGACCCAATTCTTCGCCATATGCCAGAATCTCAATACCGACAATCTTCTGTTCCATGGAAAAATATATCGTTCTTTTATAGAAAAGCATTGATCTTGGTCATATCTGAAGCTTGGTCTCAAGTTTTGGGGTATTCGACTAAGGCCGCACACATACAGACTTATATGATCCTTGTTCTTGAGTCATTTCACCGACTGGCCAAGGTGCATTGATGCTTTCATGACTTCTCATAACCTCTTTTCTATCAAGAATCTACATCTCGAATCACGCAATCAGGCCGTTACACTAGAACACATCCCTCATCATGCCTCGAAAACTAGTTACAGTCCGCCATGTCTCAGCCATAACACCTATTCCCGGGGCCGACCGTATCGAAGTAGCCACCGTTGACGGTTGGACATGTATTGTATCCACCAATACATTCAAGCCAGGCGATCGCGGAGTCTACTTCGAGATTGACTCTCTCCTCCCGGCCTCGGATCCGCGATTTGCGTTCCTGGCCCCGAAGATCGTCTCTCCCGATGACCCCACTCGTACGCCGGACGTCCGCGTTCGTACTGTAAAGATCCGGGGCGTGTTGTCACAAGGTCTCCTCATGTCATTGAATGACTTTCCCGAGATTGTCTCTCGGTTACGTACTATTGGGTCAGATGAATTACAAGACATAGGATTCGAGGATACTCTCAACGTGCGGAAGTATGAGGGACTAACCACACCACTCTCTCAAGATTCAGCACTCAGCACGCCACTGCCAGACTTTCCGTCCTTTATCCCGCGAACAGAACAAGAGCGTGTACAGAATATTCCCGATGTATTCTCTACTCACGGCTCAGAGATATTTCAGGAATCGACCAAGATGGACGGCTCATCTATGACGGTATTCTACCTCAACAGATCCAGCCCTCTATTTCATACACTTCCAGACGAGATAAGAGACGTCGGTGTAGGGGTATGTTCAAGAAACCGAGTTCAGATAGAGAACCATCCACGAAGCCAACCTCTCTTCTACGCCACTGCGCGAGCGTTGGGACTCCACCCAACCTTGGCCAAAATTGGTCGTAATGTAGCTATCCAGGGCGAGCTATGCGGGTCGAGTGTGCAGAGTAACTTTGAAGGATTTGCAAAAGGGACGCATTCGTATTTCCTCTTTGCAGTATACGATATTGATGATCAGCGGTATCTACCGCCAAGGGAGGTACACGAGATATGGGCGCCACTTCTAGGCGTCAAGCATGTGCCTGTTCATGGATACAGGGCCTTGAACCAACTTGGATCTGCAGTAACCGATCTGACAGCACGTGCAGAAGGTAAAGGAGTCAATGGGCGGAAGAGGGAGGGCATTGTATTCAAGCGAGATGACGGGCTGTTCAGCTTCAAAGCGATATCAAACTCATATCTGCTCAAGCATGGGGAGTAAGGGACACAGAGGGGCAGAATAAGGGAGGCGAGTGACGCAGTTGTAATTTCTGCATCAAATTACGAAGGATACCATTTCGAGTATTTTTGTTTGCATAGTTAAAAGGTTCTATTGATAAAAATGAATGATTTGATGCGCTTCCGTGGTAAATGTCTTTCGCTGTAAGACTCGAGTGCTTCCCCACTCGTTCCCCAAGATGTAAATAAGATACCCAACCCATATGAGGGGTACCTTGATTGTTTTGTACAGGCAGCCGTAGATCTCATACATTAAATGAGAGCATCAGTACCGGCGTGATTTGTACAAGTTTTTTTCGAACAGATAAAGTCCCAAGTATCAACCGTTGCCAGCTGCTCAGTACCCTCTGTATCCGCCATTGTTTCCATATCCGTAAGGTTGCTGGCCATAACCTGTGTCCCCAGAGTCGTGGCGTCCCAATCCCACAGGATGGGGGTCTTGTTGACTCCAGCCTGGAGGCGCGGCGTTGCCCATCAGGTTCTGAGAGTCGTTGTCCATGTTGGTCAGGTTACGATTCATGGGAGGGCTTGACGACAGGTAGTTAGGTTGCCGGTAACCTGCTTCAGCGTCCCTGTACTGGTCAGGGGCCATGGATGGGAGGTGTCCCTTTTCTTGAGGCGGAGGCATGGCGAACATGGAGATGTTGTTGTTATCCTTACGGTCGAGAAGAAGAGAGTTACGGGCATCCAGAGGGGTGAGAGTGTCCATATCACGTTTGGCTTTCTCTGTAGACTTTGTCAGTAATTGTTTTTCGCATGGATGTTGGATCCAGAAAGACTTACCCATCTCCTTTCTTCGCTTGCGGTGGGGGTTCTCCTTGATAAGGACGTTGACTGCGTTCCAAATGATAAGGATAACCAAGAGACCAGTCAGGGCAGACTGGACTGCAATGAGAACTACTCCTGCAATTGTCTTGCTGTCTTGAGAAATGTTGAGCTCGTGGACAAAGACGAAAATGCAAGCCACCGACAGAACACGGACAGTTTGGATGGCAATGCCAATGATGTTGCTAGACTTTCGCTCGAAAGGACGTGTAAAGACAAGCAAGCCAAGCATAATAGACTCGACAATCAACTGTGCAATGCTTTGAGCCATGCCGTTACCGTCGCCGACGGCGAGAGTGCAACCCTTGGCAAAGAGGTACACAATGGTAGGGATGAAGATCCACCAGTAGTCTTTCTTGTAAGCTTCGTAGAACAGGGAGTACTTGACCCAGTACTGCTTGTCGTTGTAAAGGGCGTCAACGCTACCCTCAGTGCTCCTGAGCCTCTTGACCGTGCTGAAAATCTTCCATGTGAACCAGCCCAGAATACCAGTGAAAATGGCGAGCGTAACACCAGCCAGGAGCTGCGCAACCCAGGAATCACCTAATGTGAACTGGAAGACACAATACAAGACCCAGATACCGTAGAGAACAAGAATCAGGTGGGTAATAGTTCGAGCAATAGATCCCCAGTAATGCTCCCGGAAACCGCTCAAAGATTCAGGGAAGTTGCCAAATAGTGCCCAGAACTCAAGAACAGCCTTGACAAAGAGAATGCCGACGATGATGATGGCAATGATGATGGCAACCACCAGAAGAACGGTCATGAATGTGTTGGACTTGGGAACACTGTACTGTTGAACAAAGGCCGAAATACCAGAAACAGATAGAGTCTGGCCCTGGGCCGCAGTTGCAACCGTACCATCTGTCTCGTTGTCCATGGAAGTTTCAACACCTCGGATGGCAAGGTTGGCGAGCGATTCAAAGGTGTCGAAGGCGCGTTTAACCTTATACGAGTGGTCCGCGGGAGTGCTGGTGGAGTTGTCGGAGAAGACAAGAGTAGCGTTCCTGAGGACATCGAAGCTGTCATTAGTGAGATCACCCCCGGTCATGTTGCGGAAGGTGTCGATTGACTTCTGCAGGGATTCCCAGGGAATGATACCAGCAGAGAAACCGAAGTTCTTGGCGAAGCTGCGGTACACGGGAGGGTAATCAACGGAAAGCATGCCGTTCATAGCCATTCCTTGGAACCAACCAAGTGTTTGGGCAAAGCTGGGGCTGGGACCACCGCCACCATGGCCAGCGCCTGCAGTTCCACTCAAAGTAGATGAAGCAGCAGAAGCACCTGAGACGAGAAGAGCAGCACCAACAACACCGGCGGAGATGTAGGTGACAGCGGGAACTGAAACAGTCTTGCCATTGTTGACCTGGGTTTGGAAGCAAGCGACTTGCTCGGAGGGGTCGTCGATGGCTACCAGTCGAAGAGTTGCTTGGGCTGAGATGTCGGGGACTTGGAAAGCAATAGCAGGAACTTGGTTGGCCCATTCCGGCTTGATTTCCTGATCACCTTTGGCGGCAAAGTGTGTGTTGGGCATAGGGCAGAGTTGAGGAATAGGAGTGTCTTTGCTGCAAGGGTTGATGGTGTTTTCGTAGACCTTGCGGCCGTAGGCGTTGACCTCAAGGATTGCAGAGACATTTCGCTCCTTGTCGCTGGTACCGGAGACGTCGAAAGTAACGATCTGCTTGTCGTTGTTGTAGCTGATGTCCAGCTTCTGGATACTGATGCCAGCTTCGGAACCGCAGTCAGTAACACCAGATGTCCTGAGGATGCTGTCACCCAGAACTCCAGTGACGAGTGTCGCGGCCGTGGTGGCCACCTTCCAGGCGCTCCAATTGGAGTGAAGTCGAGTCATTTTGAATGTGTGTCGTACAAGGCTATACTACAAAAATACGGGAAATTCGTTGATCGTTCTGAATTGATCGAGGATTCGGCTTTGGTAAGTTGTTGTCGTGATAGATTGCTGATATATCCAAAGAACAGTGGGATATCAAGTAGGAAAAATCGAGGAATAGTTGGAAAGTCGTTTGTAAGGGAAGGATCTTAGGGAATGGTATCAAAGAGACGATGTATGTAAGAAAGATATGGAAACTGATTAGACAAAGGAACAAGGAGTGTCCGAGATGAAAAAAGATATCTCAAAGAGGTCGGCAAAGCAGTGCAAGCACGCGCACAAAAGATGGCCGAGGATCAACCTGGAACGAAGAGAAGATGATTGGCAACGAATTGCCTGAAAACCCGTGAATGTCCAACGTGCCGGCGTTAAAGTCGTTCGTGGGTTTCGTATGGCGAGACTCGAGTCTCGTTTTTTGTTCGAGGACGGAAGAAGTCGTCGTTGTAGTTGAAAGTCTAAGTGTGTTTTTGTCTATGTGACGCTGAAATGAGAGGCTAGTAGTCGACAATGCCGCAATGGAAGCAGCATGTCCTTTCGACAACAATTCAAATGATAAGTCGATGCGAGAGAGTGTATGTGAGTTGGAAAGAATCAAAAACGAAAACGCTTTGTGTTGTTTTTTTACTTGAGACAAATGTAACAAATAGAAACGATGTAGGAGATGAGGACGAAGAGGGAGAAAAGAGAGAGAGAAAGCTGAATAGGAATAAGATAAGCAATAGGCAAGCGCAATTATAGACAGACCCAGGCTGGAAAAAAAGAGGAGAAATGCCCGAGATGAGAAAAGATGGACGAGAAGATCAAGGAAGCCAAGGAGATGCAAGGTTTGTAGTGGAGGAGAAGGGGGTGACGAGGTTGTGTAGACGCCCTGGGACCACCTGCCCCCCAGGCCTCCGGGACGTTTTGTGGGAGAAGGAGCCCCCAAGAGTCGACCAGAGCCTCACGCCTGGAGTCTCTCCAAATACAGGGCATTCAGGGTTCTCCTACCAAGAACTCGAATGCCAATTGTGAATGGACAAACTCATCGAACCATCCACCAAAAGAGTCTTTGAACCCCTGAGACACCAAACCCCGATCCCTGACGCGTCTTCACCAGGGGCCCGAGACATGTTAGTGGTTCGTTGGGCTGGAGCAGGGGTGATCTCAGTGGATCAGGCACATCAAGCGATATCACGGCTGCCAATCACGGACGCTACAACTAGGCCAAGCTATTTCCTGCAGGGGTTTCCCTCACGGGTGGCTGACCAGTCAAGCCAAGGCAGTCCGAGCTAAAATCAACCCCAGCTTCTTCTGAAACCAGCCAGTCAGTCCAGTCAAGTCGGAGGATGACATGATCAAAACATGTTTGGATCAGGTATCAAAAGATGCCATCTTGAGTCTATTTTGCGAGTGTCGTGAGAAATCGTCGAAAACATCTGTTTCTCTAGATCAGTAGGCCAATAACCACAAGTGTTGTTGGCTCAACTGTTGGACTGAGACAAGACTGCTAATAATAAACGTATCTAGTCTTCTCCACATTAGAAGCCTCCTTTCCATAACCATGTACAGATCATGTTGTACCGTACACAGTAGCATAGTAGATATGCAACATTATATCCGTCACCACAAGAATACTACTCGTTATCGGTCGATAAACTTCTTCACAAACGCTGATCGATCGTTTTACAAGCAACAAACTTTGTACTACCCTTCCATATTACTTGCGAATGGATGGATACAGTGGAACCTCGTCCATTCTCGATTACTCTACTCCTTCACCAAGCCAGGCCCCCCAGCCAAGGCCCATGTCAAAGCTTCCATTCTCATCTTCATTTTTCAATCAAGCCGTCAAATAAATTAATTAGACATCCATCGCTTACCACTTTGAGTGTGCAAGTACTTGTCATTATGCTCGATTCTGCAGGTAGTACTTTGCCCAGGTTGTCACCAACCTGGTATCATATCTCGCCCCCTTCCAACACACGTCACGTCCCAGGTGTGCATCTGCATTGTTTTATGTCATGTATCGACTCTGTAACTCGCTGCCACAGGATCCAAAACTCGGCCGTGTCATAAAATCTCAGTCTACCAAGTTACTGACCTGCTGACTTAAATGGATCTTCACCACTAACCTCCCAAGCCACAACCGGATCGATTCCTAGCATGGAAGCACTGACCGTTGTTGAATCTCACAAAACCAAACCCCAGCGCCATCACCGCCTTGGTCGCCGGTGTTTAATTATCTCAGATCTTATTATAAACGTATACCATGTGTATACAGATGCACTGCAGTAGTACTGTACATAGGTACTAATGCTGCTATCTCCTACCTACTCTAATGCGGGCATACCAAACATAGAAACAATATCTCGAATGGTTTACCATTGCCCACGCGACAAGTCAATTGCAAATCTCGGTAATCCCAACTATCCTAGCCACCAACACAGAATCCCTGGCACTTTGCAGAAGCCTGCCTGCTTGCTTACCTCGAGCTGGCACAGAGTTGGATCAGTGGAAATTAGACAGAACAGCCTGCCCAGATAAGATATTCATGCTCGTCATCTAAGAGAAGAAGCACATGAACCTCATTTCGGAAATCTAATAATTTTGTATCGCAGCCGTTAGAAATAATCAGAATTTTCACTTTTAACGCAATCAATATCAAACATGGATTGCATTGTACACAGTACACAATGTCCACTTCGGTACTTGTTGCAATATATGACTTATTCCCCACTGCTTCGCATCCATCATCCTCCAAGCCCCTTTTGATGCCAAAAGCTTAGCTTCGCCCAGGCTCGGAAGATGCTCCATCCTTGGTTGCATATTCCCTGCTAAGTGTGGGCTATTTGGCCCAGGGACTCGTAATCACTTTGCACACGCGTTAGGCGGCCTCTGCTGAGCCTCTTACATATCAACGAAAAGAATCAATTTCCAGTTATGTCTTTGGTATATTTAGAATGCCAAGGTGTAGACCAAAGAGTCTAGAAGTCATTATTCCCCTCATAAAAGTACCCAATGCGCCATTTCCTTGCATTTCCTGATCCCTTCTTCCAGGTCTTCATCCCGGAATTCACCAATATCAAACGCTCCACACCAGAATATCGCATCCTTCGCTCGTCCTTTACCCTGGCTCCTTTGACGAGACAGCAAAGTCGGTCTATTCAATCAACCCAGCAGCAATAATATCAGAAACAATAACGAGGCTTTCGCCCGTAGAACCCCCCCAAAAACGATTTCATTGCCGTAAGAATCATCATGGTATCCAGAACATACGCCCTTCTCCCTATTTTGCATTCACCATGAGTGACAGGACCTGTACGATCGCTTCAAATCCCCCGGGAAAAAAACATAAAACTCAAGAGGCCGATACAGCCGGTTTCTCACTGAAATCCAGCCATGCGTCTATCGCCCCACATGCCATTGCCGGTGTTGGCATTCATGTTTGGTGAGTGAGAGTAGGGAGACGTGGATCCTTGCCCACTGAAAGGGCTTCCATTTCCGCTCGAAGGATCATCGTACACCACTGCCATCGGTCCAACGGACATACCATGGCTAAGGCCAAGGGCGTTCATCTGAGGGTATGAATTCAGCCCGTTGCTAGGCATCATGTAGGCATTCGCATTTTGCTGGTAGCCTGCGTTTGTGACATTCATGTCCTGCATCGGAGCATTGTAGTTCTGATGGCTCATAGGATGCATTCCCATCTCTGCATGTGCTGATGGGAAGTTGTGGCCGACGTTGCCAACGTTGTTATACTGCTCGGTGTAAAATCCCGGCTGCTGTTGCGTCTGCTGATATGGGTCAGATGACATGACAGGGTATGCCATCTGGTTCTGGTTGTGGTTCTGATACATCTGTTGTGATATGTGCCGTTGTTGGCCTCCCACCGGATACTGCATTGGTAGGCTGCTCTGCTCGATGGGTGTAGTTAAGATATTGCGTGGAGGAGGATCTTGGACCGGGCTTATTATAGTGTCTGCGCTGAGCTCGCTGGCCCTAGCATCGACAAGACGGAGCACAGGCAACGATACTTGCTCCATGTGCTTGGCCAGGTGCACTGTCAGTTTCTTCCATGTGGGAAATGACTTGCCACAGAAGCGGCAAGGCTCATCTTGGGGCTTCTTCGTGGTCTCGTGGTGACACTGCTCAACCTTTTGCCACGTGGGTTCTGAACCGCCCGCCTTCTTTATGGCAGCTTTGCTCTTGACCTTGGGCTCGGGGTACTTGTGCTCCCGTACAAGGTGCTGAAGGAAGTTGTCCCGGCGATAACACTGGTGGTGGCAGGCTTCGACGTCGCATGTCCACCACTCAAGCTGCCGGTGACCTTCGTTTTCGTGTCGAACCCAATCGGCCTTGCGCTTAAACATCTTTGGTCCAGGACATTTGTCCCAGGTACATGTAAAAGGTTGAACGTCCTCGTGGACATGCTTCGTCCAGTCAGATGGCTTCATAAATTTCTTGGTCGCATAGCAGAGGCGGCACTCGAATTCAGCTGGAAGGTGGGTTGTCGGAGGCATCGGAATGTCCTGGGGGAAACTCTCGGCATTTATAGCACCCTCACCCAGCGACCCCTCGTCCTCGTCATTTGGTGATGAAAGTGGATCCAGCTCCCGCACATTCTTGTTCTGGTCAAGAAGAGTAGCAGAGCCATCCATAGACGAGCACATAATTCCAGAGGTGCATGTTGCTCCGAGACCGATATGGGCAACCTTATTTTTGAGCAGGTATTTATATCTCTGGACCTGATGGTATGCGATTCGATCAACGAGGAAGGTGTTGGTAGTGGCCAGGCTCGGGTTCAGGTCAACGATATGTTGCTGAAACCCTTCAAGATTCGGGGTTATGTTGTCAATGACATTTGGGTTTGTTCTCATATCAGCCTCGTCGCCGAAGTCGTCATCGTCATCCTCGTCGTCGTCCAGATCAACCTGCTTGGACTTGGCTAGTACCGCTACAGGCGGACCGCCCGTCTCACGCTTCCACATGGATACAAGGGTCGAGTGGCTTTCCGATTGCATGCCATTTGGTGAAGGTTTGGGGAGCTCAGATTTGCTTCGCGCACGCCGAAGTGTGTTCTTGACAGAGAGACCACTAAAGGGGCTCTTGGGAGATGTGATAGATCCGCCAGGTGTGCCGCTGACACTAACCGATCCGCTTCGAGTATGCGTGGTGCCAATGGATGCAATGTTGCTGCCCATAGATGCGATGGCGGTGTTGATTGAAGGCATGGGTTTCTTGCCCCAACTACCCATGCGGGTTGGCGCAAGGTAAGTGACACTGTCCCCTCGTTTGGAAATACTATCGCGCTTCGAATCCTGACTTCCTCTCTCCTCGCTGCTGGGCAAGCTTTCCTCGTCATTGCCGCTGCTGCGTGTGCGTTTGAGGATCTGAGAGGCGCTAGGGCGGCGTACCAGACCTCGAAGGTTTTCGAGAAGGCTTCCCGGCTTGTTGGATTTGTTCTCTCGGCTGACCGAGAGCTTTTTCAAGAGACCGCCACCCGTGCCCTGTGTCATATCAAGGTCAAAAATACTGGGAAGACTTCGGCGACGCGTTCCCCATGTTGCGGCTCTCGACAAGACTGAGTCGGTGTCGCGATACATACGCTCGAACTTTTCTATGGCAGCCGCCGACGACTCGGGTTGATTTCTTCCAGCCTGCCCTCGAGTGATTGAAGGGAACATGGGGGCATCGGCCCAGTTGCGGTTAGCAGCGATGATGTCGCGGTCTTGCTGGTTCATTTCGCCTTGGTCACGGTAATAAGTCTGGCCGGAGATGAACCTGTTCTCAGTCTCACGACCAAAGGGGATCTCGTCATCATTCGGATCGTGTCGCGGAGAGTTCAGTTCGTTAATTTGGTCTCGTGAGTTCTCATCTGGCTTGACCGAGAGATCATCGAGCTTATAGGCCAACCATTCACCCACAAGCTCTTTACGCTCATCATCATCTCGATTATTGGCAAGCTCATTGATGCTTGGCATTTCATCAGAGGGGCGGTTGTTGGGGTCGAGACCGGCTTGTCCTGTTGACGAATTTCGCTGCCATTTGCCGGAAGGGTCACGGGCTGAAGTGTTGCCTCTGGACGACATCAAATCGCCAGCCAACTCAAATCCACCACGAACTGTAGTAGGACTATCATCAAAGCTGCGCTCAACTGAAGAATGAACTGGAATCTCATTATGGGTGCCCCACATAGAGACAGTAACGCGAGGGCTGGTCATGGTGGAAACTCCAGGTGCGTCTTCGCTAGACAGGCAGCTGCTACTCTGACTTGGCGTCAACTCAGACGTCTTGGTATTAATTGGATGAGGGTTGAAGCGCTTCTGGATCTCCTGTGGTGAAATACAGTTGGGTAGTTCAGATGGTGCAGATCCCCTGATAGCATAAGTAAGGTCACTCTGAGGTGGTGTAGCATGCACCGATGCTGTTTGTTCAGGCGTTAACGGACATGTGCCAGAGTCGGCGTCCTTATTTGGCATAAGTCCCTGACCCAGAGGTTGGTCCAACTCAGTCATGCCCAGAAAGTTGGGGGTGCCTCCATCAGCATTGAAGTCAGTACCAAAGAATGGATCGTCGTCAAGGTCGCTCAAGTCACTTGGTTGGTATTGATCCAAACTGGAAGTTGAGTCGGGTGTCTCAAGGTAGTTAATCGGCGAGAGGAAGTCGTTGTCGTTATGCGACAACGTGGGCAGCAGTTGGTTCGAGTCGAAAGACGAAGTTGATGCTTGCTGGTCCGAGGTAGAATAGGGTTGAGTAGAGCGGTTGTCTTTATCATGAAGACTCGCAGGTGATACACCAAACGTTGAAGCCATGATTGCGATCAAGAGAAGCGGGAGGGGTGGAGGTATATATGTAATGGGCGAACCTTGGCTGGGCGAGCTCCCAATGTCAGATCACAGACTGGAGAACATAGCCTTCAAAGTGATACCGTTGAGTGAAGTGGAGTGGATCAGCTCCGGTGCCTAGAAACTAATCGGAGCTGCAGAAATGTCGTTGAAATCCAACGGTTTGTTGCGGCTCATAAATGGGGGTATACAGAAGAGATCGCCAGAAGGTATTACAACAACAAGCGACAGGGCTGCAGTGTAGTATCTCTTGATCAAAGAGTTGAGAAGGGAAGAAAGAGGAGGGGAAGAGGGCTGAATGAAGTTGGAACACGGCGTTGCGCGCGAAAGCGGATCAAAGAGCGCTTAGAGGCCCCTGCTAAAAAGGTACAGACTGCTACCGTGCCTATCCCATGTGCTTAATTAGTACAGGGTATCAACCCAGCAAACAAGAGCTTTAGAACCCACAGATAGATAGATGGATGGATGGATGGATGTTAGATGGCACGAGATATGATATCAGCGAAGGTAGGTTCCAATAGGGTCGATATTGTGAACAGCACAGATCAAGTCTCGAACAGCAGAGCGACGTTTGCTTGTTAGAGTAGTCTCGAGGTGGGGTTGTCACTGTAAGTTGTCGATCGCGATATGGCTCATAGAAGGGGTTCGCGTTTGAAATGAAGATAAACAGATACAATGGGCATTGGCGGCCTACTGGAGACAATGCGGAAGAAGTGCAAATGCAGAAGAAGAAAATAGAAAGGCAAGGCAGAGGCAGACTGAAGGGCAGACTGGGGAAAATGCCTGTGGCAGAACCAAACAGAAATGAGGCTTGACTAGATCAGTGAGAGCCGGCGTTTTGCTTGAGAGAAATCCAGATGAAGGCGGTAAGATCGTGCAGTAGTTGGTAGGATCGAGAACAAGACGAGGGGCATTGCAGTCGCAGGCGCAGGCGTGACATACAGTACAGTACTGTACATACCTACATAATGGTACAGCCTGTTTCCAAATCTCATCCCAGTCCAGGCGCTTGTGTGATACACCTGTTGAAGGGCGAAGGACCGCCTTGCTGCAGGGTCAGGAATGAGTAGGACGGGCCGCTGGGCAAAGGGTTGTTTGACATCTATGAAGGCCGCATTGCCAGATGTTGCGGTACTCAGTTTAGACACCAATATTCAATCAAGGACACTGGTATTCGTCTATCGTGCCACGACCATCTCAACGAGGCGTTCTCGATGGGGGCTCTGGTACCGAGGCGCATTTCACCAAGCCCCACGCAGCCTGGACCCTTGTTCCAGCTCCTCTATCATTTGACCACTTAGGTATTTTCCTATTTCCGACTTGGAGCATCTAGTGTGTCCTCTGTGTGTAAGCGTTGCAACACTGCCGATATTCCCTCGACCTCGAGATGGCACGTCAGTCGCCTTTGACAGACAGTCAGTGACTGTCATGTCGCACCAGGCGATACCTGGTCAGCCTTGTAGGGTTTTCTGTTCTGATCTGATGTCACTGCCGATCTGAGACTGGTCTCAGGTAGCAAGGCACAAGGCACATTCGAACAAGAGACAATATCGTCTCAACAATGACCATTAGTCTAGTATCCCAACCATTTAATTGAAACATTGAGATGTGCGCTCCAGGTAGAAACGAAGATAGCTTTGTTCAAGTTTTCTGGCCTTTTTCCACTTTGTCTTGAGGCTGAGACTGGAGTCGCGAAATGCACAGCCTCCCGGCTACTGTGCATGCATCAACGCGACAGGACCTGACTGACAACTGTCGTCGATCGCAACCCCGTCCTTTATTATGCAACTGTGTTGGGGGCCATTATTGACAATGACATCGGTAGGTTTCTTTTTTTGGTGTAGGCAATTGTATTCAAGTGAGGATATCCGAACTGTTATTTTGTACAGCTAGATCAAAGTCCTTGTGCCGTATATTCCGAGAGGAGTCCGTCGTGTTTAGTTACCTAGGTCCAGGTACTTTTAGCTCATCGGTGTGATGTGCTCACTTGGGCGGTCGCAACTTGAACTTCGCTACGGGTTTGGTGCGGTAGCAAATAGGAATGGAATCTTGGAAACAATGGCTACATCAGAGCTGAAAAAGAGTCCCAATTCAATATCGCTGGCAATAACATGATCCAAATGTGACGTTGGAGAGCATCATTGTCCGGTACTGAACATGTACATACAGTACGTATGCATGTTTCTGCACTCTGTAGCACACATTCTCCAGTTTTCCAGGTGCTGGCCTGTGATATGTTGTAATGCGTTCTTTATTGGGCAACCATTGCGCGACTTGTGGAGGCCGAAATCGATATCGTGATGAGCTGATCCGGCCTAGTCTAAGCTTGACAGCTCATCCAAGACGAACTTTATGACCGAATCCAAGCTTGAGGCTGTGCATGTCTCTTACTGAAGGGTCAAAAGCTTGTTTGGTGTTGTGTGAACGATACGAGTTGGATTGAAGATGTGGCTATGCATTTGACATTATCGAATGATGCAGGTTCCAGCTTATCATCAATGTTGTCCAATGATTGTCGCTGGTTGATGTTTCTTTTCTTTTCTTTTCTTTTTCTTCTAGATCAGGAATTATTTATCTTGAAGTCAGCCTCTTGGTTTGGGATTCAGAGATGGAGCACGTGAGCATCAACCGTCATTGGTCCTTCCCAAACTTCGAGGTCGTCAAGACTTGCTAGCCTAAGGCACCCACGAAACAGCTGTACAGTCGATATAAGCAACACAAGAAAAATCAAAAGAAAAACCAACATGAATGTTATCAGTACCTATATCAGACACACGAGCTAATCGAAATTATCGCATACTACTTACCCACCAACCGACCTAGGTACCCTATAGTAAAGTCAAGATGGTGTTTTGGTCAAGTGCCCATGCTTGCCTGCTACCCATCAGCGTGACATGGGTTGGCAGCACCCATGACACCTTCTGCCACTAAACTGAATCAAGCCTCATACAGTAGCCAGAATAAAGTTACGATATATTTCCAGGTACCCCACTTCTTATAATTATAACACTATTACTAAAATATAGATATACCTTCTTTAAATAAATCTAGAATTATT